>WNGS01052365.1:1964376-1978044 GCA_020271785.1 Procambarus virginalis
ACAAGCCTGAATGGTCCCCAGGACTATATGCGAATGAAAACTCACACCCCAGAAGTGACTCGAACCCATACTCCCAGGAGCAACGCAACTGGTATGTACAAGACGCCTTAAACCACTTGACCATCACGACCGGACAAAATGAGGTGATAGCCGAAGCTATTTGAACCACCTCACCGCCGGCACTCGGATGGTTACTTGGGCATAGCATTTTACCAAATCACCTCTTACTTTGGGGACCCGGTCAAGTCGTGATGGTCAAGTGGTTTAAGGCGTCTTGTACATACCAGTTGCGTTGCTCCTGGGAGTATGGGTTCGAGTCACTTCTGGGGTGTGAGTTTTCATTCGCATATAGTCCTGGGGACCATTCAGGCTTGTTCGCATTTGTGTCCTCACGGTTGCCCCAAAGAATGAGGTGATTTGGTAAAAGTGCTATGCCCAAGATAAACATCCGAGTGCCGGCGGTGAGGTGGTTCAAATAGCTTCGGCTATCACCTCATTTTGTCCGGTCGTGATGGTCAAGTGGTTTAAGGCGTCTTGTACATACCAGTTGCGTTGCTCCTGGAGTATGGGTTCGAGTCACCTCTGGGGTTGTGAGTTTTCATTCGCATATAGTCCTGGGGACCATTCAGGCTTGTTCGCATTTGTGTTCCTCACGTGTGCCCCAAAGAATGAGGTGATTTGGTAAAATGCTATGCCCAGATAACCATCCGAGTGCCGGCGGTGAGGTGGTTTCAAATAGCTTCGGCTATCACCTCATTTTGTCCGGTCGTGTGGTCAAGTGGTTTAAGGCGTCTTGTACATACCAGTTGCGTTGCTCCTGGGAGTATGGGTTCGAGTCACTTCTGGGGTGTGAGTTTCATTCATATATATATATATATAATATATATTATATATATATATATATATATATATATATATATTATATATATATATATATATATATTATTGAGGTGAGGGAACAGCCTATTGGGAATTAATATGTTTAGGAAATAGACTGAAATAAGACAGTATTAACTTACTTATGTCCTGGTGAGGGGTTTGAGCAGGTGTGAGGCTATGAATCCTTAACGTTGTGTTAACGGGGCATGATAATGTCTCGTAGCCCTCCATCTGGCGGCAGCGCCGTCCTTGTTGAAGGGGTGGGGGATGCTCGCCAGTGACATCAGCTCTCCTTAGCTGGGTATGGGTTGGATGGGATACCAACTCGATGACGTCTATCTGTCCCTCCGTCGATTGAGGTAAGGATTATAGCCTGAAATGGAACAAAATGATATTCAGCATTGTGTATGGGGAAAATATTATTATTATTATGCATGAGTGTTTGCTTGCAAGTGGATGATGATGAAAATGAATACAGTAAGAGAAGTATATTATATATTATCCGTACGTTTGAGAAGTTTCGTTCCGACGATGACCTCTTCGCGGGGCCGGTGAGCAATAAGGACACTTCATTGTTTTGTAAACTGAAATTGAGTGTGTGGAACGTAATAGCCCGAAAGAGTAAATATCTCACACTATAAGAGAGAGATAATAATTTACCCACGTGATATTTCACATGTGGATGCAATAAAATGAACTGTGGAATATTAAATAAGAATAACACTCACGGTTATCACAGAAAATCTTCTGACATCACTTGCATTTGATGTCGTAATGGCCTAGAGGCGGTTTTTCACAGCTTGTGCATGAACCAACATAGTTGATTTGGTGATGGAATATAGAACACACCGCATTTCATGCAGGCTGTTAAGGTTCGTCTTTCCATGATGCGGAGCTGTATGGGTGTGTGTAGCGAATGAAGACTTGCAGTGAACTAACGGCGCGTGTGTGTGTGGAGGGAAATGATCCCGGTCAGATGAGAAGTGATTGATGATGGCAGGTGAGGTCCCTGCTGGCGGAGTAAGAACAACGCCCCTTCTTAACAAAACCACAGTGGGGGAGAGCCCTGCTGGGGTGAACATCTCCAGACCCTCTGTAGACTTTGAAACGATTAAGGTTGATGACGGCATCCGCAAGAGGGTATCTCTCACACCCCCCTCACACCTTCCGCCCCCTGTAGGGGAACTAATGGACGTCATGGATCATCACCAAACACAGTTGCATAGCTCAGAAAAAAAGTTAAACGCTCGAAGAACATAATGGCTGCCAAAAAACCGTAAACCCATTCCACTCTCGCTTCTCAACCACAATGGCCTCCAACCCTCTCCCGCCGAGGGGAAGCTCCCCTCACCCTCCCACACCCCATCAACATATCGGCTATGTTGGGACCCCTCACACCTCCACCCCCTCTCTACATAGCCCTACTTAGACTCATCTATTAATCAAACTATTTATCTACACACAGGATTAACTCTACAGCAAACACCCATACATATTCATCTACTCTTATCCACATATTCTACTCTTCTCATCCTATTCCTTACTCTCCCACATACACCACATACACCACATACTCTCATACCCCCACAAACATGACCCCCCATCATTCCACACCGCGTAACAAGACACCGGATGCTCACACGCGTCCGGCGCGTGCCAAAAATCCGGAAAAAAGCACCCCACATACCGGAAGGCCTACATACCTCAACCAGCTCTCCACCTGAGCCTATTAGGCCCACCTGGACAGATGGTGCGCACGGTTCTAGGCGTATATTTCACTACTGGAGCCGCCCTCGCGCTCACTCACAGCATAATGAATGGTAAATTTATATAAAATCAACTTATTTAAATGAGCACTATAACTGTGCTAAGGCAAACATTAGAATAACTTAAATATGAATGGTCAGGTTGACATGCATCAACAGAGGTAATGTATTTTACATGAAACAATATATTTATACATAATAATAAAGAGGAAACTGCTGGCAACTACACAACTGAACAAGATCAAAATTTATAATCATGAAATTCACAGGTCCTGGACGTGTGACTAGAGCAAGCCCACTCCTCAACTGTGTTGCAAAAGTATATGACAAGTATAAAAATATATATATATATATAGATACATGCCTTCATGCAAGAGATACACATAACATATTTATATTTGATTAAATTAATGTGAGTATTCATTAAATAGTAATGTAACATAATTCCACCTCCAAGAAAAAAAATACAATTGATTGAAGATCAATGGCATTTTTTCTGAAAGTAAAATTATGTGACACTTGAGATTTATTGAATGATGAAAATAAAAAGTTCAGTTTTGTGATCTTGTTCTACATCACTGTTTTCTACATATCAGGGATTTCACATATGTTCCTCTGGAGTATGTAAATTGATCTCTCCAGGGTACTATTTCATTAATTTCACTCAATTTCGGATCATATTTCACACTCCTTTCAACAATATTCTTATTATTTTCATGAATAGAACTGTCAATAAATGTAACTGCTTTCACAAAGTCAATACCACAATTATCTTTCCTCTGTTTTCTACTATTGACCTGAGATCAGTCCCATATTTCCATATTAATTTCTTTCTGGTACAATTTTCAAAGACAGGCTCCATTTTTTATTACTCCTTATTTCTGGAGCTGAACTGCTTAATTGAAGCTGACTGGATGTAAGGTGGTTTAGGGACTTCTCCTGGGTATGCTTGCAAGGACAGATGCTTCCCATCACACTTGATCCTCTGTGGAACACATACCCTCGCCCAATTGATACTAATAATAGAGAAATTAGAGTTAAACCTCACATTTACATATAAAACTTCTTCACTCATAGACCTTCAGAAGCACAACACATGACTTAGCAAACCTTTTATCTCCCATCCAATAAATAAAACCCACAAAGATTAGTGCAAAGACTACCTGTTGAACTGACTTAGATGACCCTCAAGAAACACGTAAGTCAATTTCCTCATAACTCTGTCATGACGATCAGCGAAAGAAACCAGTATTATGCCTATGCTCCATATCTCAATCATAACTCTAAAAACAAGTTCACACCCTCTGATGGTGGACTTGAACACAATCAACACCTTCTTAAGCATTCTAGTCTTCCAAAAGATAATAAAAACATGCTGAAAACTTGACAACCCTTACCATGGATTTCACTCCGTAAGTGACTTCCTTCTGGCGACAAACAATTAAACAAGAGGTTTAAGGGTCTTATCATCTTAAAGATGCACAGCAGATTACCTGGGAACCACCCAAAGACAATCCGTAACCCTTCACACTTATTACAACAACTAAGTGGGATAACCTTGTCTCCAAACTTGAAATACACACCTGGAGCCTTGAATATCTGCTCCAAAGTCTGATTACATAGTTTAACACCAATATGACTCTGAAAGTCAACACAACACTTGAGTGGAACATACATGTTGTTCACTACTCGTACATCAAAATAAACTGCCCGAAACGCTTTGCTTAATAGTGGCTTTAGGCATTGTATGTACTAGCCGTATCTATAAATCCATCACTCTTTGTAAAATCTCTTGTATGTATGTACCTTACCTAATAAACATTTGATTTGATTTGATTTGAACTGGATCTGAAGGTAGAGAGACTGCTCTAGTATGACTCACTACTTCCTCAGAACAACTGGATGCACAATCTACTTGAGTAAACTCTCTCTGTGCAACCGCAAGGCTGGACAAGGATGTCCCACAGTCCATTACTTCAAGGGAGCATGGCTCCTGCGGAATAAAAATAGATTGCAAAAACATCCTACACACAACTTCTCTCAACTTGGATGCACAACTTATGGAGTAAACTCTCTTTGTTCAACAACAAGGCTGGACAAAGATGTCCCACAGTCCCTTTCTACAAAGGAGAATGCCTCCTGCGGAATAACAATAAATTGCAAGAACATCCTACGAACACTCTGACTCAGTTTACACAATGACAAATATTTACTCCCATGGAATAAGAATCACAAGCCACAAAACTCTGCAACTTAGATCCAAAAGAAACTTTACCACCCTTAATGGTTGTACACGATTGACCAAAATTTCCTTCCATTACATCTGGAGCTGCTTGGAGTACTGTTTGTTCACAGTCAATAACACTACCAAGCTGGGTCACATCCTCACAGACAACTGAAGAGGAAGGCTCAATGGGTCTCCATCTACTCGACAGAAGCTGATCCTCTGGCTGCTCTTCCACACTCTCCAATACTGGAACTACAGTACAGACTGTCTCCTTGCTTCTCTCTGAATCTTGGGGTCAGTTCTACTCAACTTACATAAACTAAAGAACTCAGAATCTGAAGCGAGCGGGTAAGTAACAGGTAGTTTGGCCTCCTCCCCTTTACTATCAGCTTGACTAGGGGGAGGCGGGGCCCCTACAGCAGACTTACTCTCGACAACTGATCCTAAATGATCAACTGATTCTAAACTTGGAGTGAGCGGGAAGACTTCTGCCAACCCGACATCTTGTCCTAACCCATTCGCTTGGCTAGAATAAAATGGAGTCGTGGCTTTTAGGTTTCTCTCAACTCCTGGCACAACGTTTGTAGTGAGCAGGTAAGACAATGGTACATAGACGTCCTTTTCCAAATCATCTACTGGATTGGAATAAAGCAGGGTCAAAGTACCAAGCTTACTCTCAACAACTAGGTTGGCCACACACGAATCTGAACAACCACATCCCACTTCTCCTCTGAAAGGGTCCTGGTTACTAGAACAAATACTTGAGTAATATCAAAACTGATAACTGGATTAATAATAGTTCTGACATCAGCACAGGTAGAATAGACAAACACATCTACTACAACAGATCGTTCACTCATAGAACTAAACTCAGCACAGGCAGAATAGACAACAGGGTCTGCAACTGGCTGTTTAAACAAACTGGGATCAATCTCCCACACAACATGATTTATTGCTACATCATTACCCAATATAACATCCACACCTGGGATGGTCAACTGTGTACTAACACCAACAGTGCATAAACTTGGGGTAATGGTGGATCTCAAATTTTCATCTATCAGAGGTACAGTTTTACATCCTGCAACACTCTGAATAACTACAGACTCTCCAGTATCTCTCTTTGCAACATTAGAGAGTATATGGGCAGAAACTAATGTTTGGGAAGCACCAGTATCACGTAGAGGAACCACTGGCATCCATTTCCCATTAACACACAAAACTTCACCTGAAGACATATATGGAGAAAACTGTTTTACCCAATTGGGGTCTACAGTGACATGTTCATTAGGAAATTTATTCTGCACACCTCTACAATAAATGAGACCAGTTGGTCGTAACTCAGGGTGCAAACTAAAATCAAGAATTAATCACATGGCTTTTCTCTTACAATGAGTACAGTACCTTACAGTGGACACACATGTGGAACCAACTGTAGGTTTAGAATTAACTTTACTAAGATTTATAATATTCCTGACAATAAAGTAGCAGGATTAGTTTTTATAAGAGAAGAGTTCATGGGAGTAACTGGAGCACTAGGACTGGATTTGGTCTGATAAGGAGTTCTGTGAGCTTTATAATTTACTCTACGGTTAAAGTTAGGTGATTGGGCTTTAAACTGGGCCTTAGTTAACAATTAATGCTCATCAGCGAGCTTAGACAGCTCATAAATGTCTGTTATGTTCTTCTGCTCTGCCATAAAAGTAGACAATTTATCTGGGAGACATGAGAACACTTCTGTGATAAGAAGATTCTTAAGAGCATCAAACTCATTTATTGAAAGTGATTTAAGCCATCTGTTACAATAAATAGTTTTTAACCTGGTGAAATCTGCAATTGTTTGTTCACTTGCCCTCTTTAAATTTCTAAACATTTGTCTGTGTGCTTCAGGGTTCAACTGGTAAGCATTTAGGATGCTGTTCTTAACAAAATTATAACCAAAACTGTTTTCATCAGGCAAAGAGGCAAAAACTTCCTGACTTCGCCCGCTGCGTTGACTCTGCATGATCGCTATTGGTCCATTAGCCAGTTCATACTGACTGCAATTTTAGAGAAATGTGAAAAGAAAACCTCAGGATCCTCCTCATTAAACTTTGGTAACTCGACATACTTATTTACTTTAATTTGACTACTATCATTACTCTTAGGAACATTGCTAGTATTTCCATGTTCAGCTGCCAGTCTCTGTGTTTCTACTCTATTATTATCCTCAGCCATTTGTTTTTGAATTTTTAACTGCTGTTTCTTTGTTGCCTCTAATTGCAACTGAACTACCATTCTTGCATTTTGTGCCTCAATTTCTCTCTGTCAAACTTCAATCTCTTGTTGTTGTTGTCTTTCTTTAGCCTCACTTTCTCTCTGTTGAGCTTTAATTCTAGCAAATTTTAACTGAGTTTCTGCCTCAAGATGCTTTAAAGCAATCACTTGTCTCTTCACTGGCCTCATTCATAAATTCTTCTCCTAAATTACCATCTTCTACTAGATGGGTCACTATGACTCTCACAATTTGTGCCTTATTCATTCTATTGTTGGCAGTTATTTTTAACTTATTTGCCATATTTATTAAGGTAGACTTTGTTAGGCTTTTAATTCCCTCAAAGTCAGGATTAGCCAACAACGACTCAACTTGATCCTCCATTGTTAACTAACACTTGGCACTTAAACAAAATAATTTAACAGAATGGCACTGCACTACACACTTCACTTTATATTGACACGACACTGAAAATTTGCTTGGCGTCACTGCGCAAACAAAAAAAATGATGACTTACCTCCAAAATCGTGAAGCGTAGGTTGATAGTTACACAGGACGACTCACTGGCATGTAATACTGCACAAAGTTTTTTCTAGAGCACACTTGTTCCTAGGAAGGCAGATTTAGATTAGCAAAATTTTAATAATATGTGGGAAACAATATCCCAACATGGGCCCCACTTTCTATGTTACCGTTCGTACGCACCGCTCGTAATATTGGGTACAGTGTTAAGTATAGTCTAGGAATACTGACTGTATCTAAATATGAAATACCAGGGTGCCCCGTGATACAGTACAAGAAAGAAAAAAAAACTATACCACCAGGTTATAAACATATAGAATTTATATAAACAGGCAGAATTATATATATATATATATAAATATATATATATATATATATATATATATATATATATATATATATATATATATATATATATATATATATATATATATATATGAATGAAACCTCACACCCCAGAAGTGACTCGAACCCACACTCCCAGGAGCAATGCAACTGGTAACTAGAGGAAGCCTTAATCCGCTTGACCATCACGACTGGACAAAAGGAAGTGATAGCCTTAACTATTTGAACCACTTCCCCGCCGGCACCTGGATGGTTATCTTGGGCATAGCATTTTATCAAATCACCTCATTCTTTGGGGCAAACGTGAGGAACACAAATGCGAACAAGCCTGAATGGTCCCCAGGACTATATGCGAATGAAAACTCACACCCCAGAAGTGACTCGAACCCAACAGGCCAAAACTTCCTTCTTTTACGAATTCCTCGCCAACGCGAGAACACTACAAACTCCCACATATATCAAATTGTAGCCCGTAACGTAGAGAACGTTCGGGTAAAGTGGATATGACTCTTACAGCTGGCGTGGGAGAAATATAAGGGGGGGGGAACACTGTCACATACCCCTCCCCTTAAAATAAGAGTCATATTGGTTTAGTGTACGCGGGACAAGGCATCCGTAACTACGTTGTCCTTCCCTCTGATGTGCTTGATGTCCAGCCAGTACTCCTGCAGTAGTAATGCCCACCTCGTCAGCCGCTGGTTGGAGTTCCTCATCTTGTACAGGGAGGTCAGAGGATTGTGATCTGTAAACACAAGAACAGGTCTCGCCCCTCCTCCCACGTACACGTCGAAATGCTTCAAGGCCATTACTAAGGCCAAAGCCTCCTTCTCGGCGGTACTATAGGCTCGCTGGTACTTCACAAATTTCTTGGAGTAGAAAGCTACTGGCCTATGTACCTCACTCCTTTCTTAGGCCAACATGGCTCCTATTCCAACGACACCGGCATCCACGTACAGGATGAATCTGGCTGAAAAATCTGAGGATATTAATACTGGGGCCTCCGTCAACAGTTTCTTCGTCTTCTCAAAAGACTCCTGGCAGGCCTCTCCCCACTTCCATCGTACATTCTTGGAGAGGAGTTCAGTCAGGGGATGCGCTTCCGTGGAAATGTTCTTGCAGAAACCACGATAGTATCCTATTATCCGAAGATACCTCAACAACTCCTTACGTGTCCTGGGCACTGGGTACTCCCTAATGGCTGACACTTTGTGATCTACAGGGGTTACTTCTCCTTGGCCAATGACGAAGCCTAGGTACTCTAAGTGGGCCTTCCCAAACTCGCTCTTGGCTAGGTTCACGGTTACGTTAGCGTCCTCTAGCCTCCTGAACAATTCTCTGAGTCTCTCCAGATGTGTCTTC
Source organism: Procambarus virginalis (assembly GCA_020271785.1). Taxonomy (NCBI): domain Eukaryota; kingdom Metazoa; phylum Arthropoda; class Malacostraca; order Decapoda; family Cambaridae; genus Procambarus; species Procambarus virginalis. The sequence continues at coordinate 1,973,729 of WNGS01052365.1, forward strand.
CAATCGTCGGAGTACACTACGATGTCATCGATGTATACCGTGCAGCCCTTGGCTCCCCTCAGCAAATCATTCATCATGCGCTGGAAACAACTACCGCTGTTTTTCATTCCGAAAGGCAACACTTTGTACTTGTACAGCCCGTCCGGTGTTACGACAGCTGATATCTTTCTGGCCTCGGGAGTCAATGAGATCTGGTAGTATCCCTTGAGCAGATCGACCTTGGACACATATCTTGCACTGCCCACCTGGTCGATGCAATCGCTCACCCTTGGCATGGGGTGGGAATCTGCCACAGTGATGGAGTTCACCTTTCTATAGCCTGTACAAAAGCGGAATGTACCATCGCTTTTCTTCACTAACAAGCACGAGGAGCTCCACTCACTGTTGCTAGGCTCTGCAAGGTCGTTCTCAAGGAGATACTCCACCTCCTTCCTCATCAACTCTCGCTTCTCTGGGCTTACCCTATAAGTGCTCTGCTTGACGGGCCTGGCGTCCCTGACCTCTACCTCGTGCGTTACGCTCTTGTGCCGTCGGGGCACGTCGGTAAAGAGAGAGGCATTCTCCCTTAACTGGTTCGTCAGGTCCGTGCTCTGTTGTCCTTCCAGGTGTTGTAACTTGTCCTCGCTCTTCGCCAGACTCTCCGAACTGGTGAGATGGGTGCCGTCTGCCCTGGACCACTTTCCTTCCTCCTCTGGAAGTTCCTGGTCCATCTGTATGCACAAAATCATCTTCTGCTGGGGGTCTCAAGTCATCGTTTTGTCTTGCTCGGCGGCTCCTCCTTACTCAGGGAAGAAAGGCTTCAGGCGGTCAACATGACACACCTGTGTCTTGCGGGGCCTATCCGGCTTACCGATTTCATAAGTTACAGGACCCAACCGCCGTAGCACCCGATTCGGTCCCTCGAATCGTGACTCGGTCACTCGACTCTTTCCTGGCAGCAATACCATCACCTGGGACCCAACCTGGAACTCTCTCGGCGTAGCTCTCTTATCATACCATTCTGACATCTTACGCTGCGCCTCCTTCAGATGTTTTCCTGCTAGTTCCTTTGCCAAAGTGAGACGTTCCTTGAACTTCCGAACGTACTCGTTGACCGTTCCCATGGTCACTCCTGGTGTCCATTGTTCTTTCAGCATGGACAGAGGACTTCGTACCTCATGCCCATACACCAGCTGGAAACATGAGAAACATAACGATTCTACCACTGCGTTTCGTATGGCAAACAACGCAGGGTACACACCCTCATCCCACTCAGCTCCCTGCTCTGCGCAGAACACTCTCAAAATCGTCTTCAGGGTGGAGTGAAATCTTTCGATCGCCCCTTGCGACTGTGGTTGGTAGGGCGACGACCGAATCTGAGTCACTCCCCAACTTGTGACGGTCTGTCTGAACCATTTGGACTGGAATATACTTCCACAGTCCGTCTGAATTTCCCTGGGCATTCCCACCCAAGAGAAAAATCGCTGTAGCTGCCCGGCTACACTTTTCAACGTGAAACGCCGCATCGGGACAGCTTCCGGAAATCTTGTCAATGCACACATGATCGTCATCAGGTAGGTATTCCCTCGTTTCGTCCGTGGCAACGGTCCACCCCGTCGACCAACAGACGCTCGAATGCGAGCCCAAATGCGGGAACAGGGACTAACAGGGCCTTCGGTATCGCGGGTTGGCTCTTCCCTGCCCTCTGGCAAGGTAAGCAAGTCTTACAATAACGCCTCAATTCAGTGTCCATACCTGGCCAGTAGAAATGGTCCCTGATCTTACGCAACGTCTTGGTCACCCCCAGGTGACCTGCAGAGTCCATAGAGTGCGACAGATCCAACGCTGCCGCTCTGCACTGGGCTGCCAACACTACCTGGTGACTCGTACCTAGAGATTCTTCTCCGGCCTCCATCCTCACAGGCCTCCACTGTCTCATCAGCATTCCGTCCTGTATGTAAAAATGAGTGGCCCTATCAGGACCAACACGTCCTCTTTTGGCCTCATGAATCAATTCGGGGAACTTTATCTGCTGCAACTCTCCAAGACGAGTGCGGTCCACTCCAAGAGAACTGGCGAGGGTCACCTGTAACTCGCCATCCGGGCTGCCTTCGCCCTTCTCTCGTTCTCCGGGATCCACGAAGAGGTGATCGACTCCCAGGCTGTCGGACGTCTCCTCTTCAGCCCTATCAGATCCACTCCCTCCGTGTCCGTCACACCGCCTTGGGATCACAGCGCATACAGGGAACGCCACTGCGGCGATTCCCCTCTCGTCCCCACAGGCGTCTAACACTCTGCCTTTCTCGATATAGTGCTCCAAGCACTCCTCGCCCTTCACAAGGTTAGGGAGAACACATCCTCTACATGCGTAATTTCCAAGGATGACCTGTGCCTCCATCTTGGGCATTGATGCGCAGACCCCTACCACTAGCGTCTGGCAGCCATAATCAGAATTCAGAGTCACCTGGTGTAGGGGCATCCTCACTGGGCCTCCCACAGTGGTCACAACTGCCACCCCCACACTGGTACTCTCGTAACCCTCGGGGAACAGGGTCTTACTCACCAGGTAAAAGTCGGCCCCGGTGTCTCTCAATATTTTCACAGGAATGGGGTCTGCGTCCCCCATCCTTACGGTCCCCTCACACATGAATGGGTGAACTCTTTTCTCCGCACTCAGTACGGGTCCATCCCGCACCCTCTCGGCCATCCAGTCTTCGACCCTCATGAAAGCAACATCCCCCGTTGCTTATGGCGTCTGCATTCCCGCGAGAAGTGTCCGAATCCCCCACAATTGTAGCAGCCCACCACCGCTCGCCCTGGCAACGCCTCCAGAGGCCGTCGCTCCGTGGGTCTTCCTCGCGCCATCCGTCGTCTCCTTTGTAGCGTCTCTCGTTGCAGCAATAGCTCCAGAGCTCTCAGCTAGGGACTTCTTTACCGGCTCCACAGCACTCTTTGAGCCTCTACCATCTCCACTCGAGAGGTGGGACTTGGGAGAACTCGCTCCTGTCCTTCATCCGTCCGTTCTTCTATAACTTCTCCCATATCCGGAGTATGCTGGCGGTCGATGCTGTCCCTCTCGGCGTGGTCGCAAGGCTTGCCACTTGTTTCTTGTAACAGTGGCAAGAGCACTCTAAATAGATCTGATATCAGGCAGGTATGTATCTCTGTCACTCTCACTCTTTAGAACTGTTCTATAGCAACAAGAATATGGAGGGATAATACAAACGCGAAGTTATTTTGTATTTTACTTAAAAATTTCAAGATATCATATTCATATATTAAACAGGCAAGCAGCAAGTACATGCAGTAAGTCACTCTCTCTTCACAAATTGGAACTCGCCTAGAGGGCAATACTCCCCCTCATGTCAATGTCATAACCAGCTGAGCGGCTCCCCCTCACTGTGTGATCTCTCTCTGCACTTGTTTCTTTGGCGTTAAGCGGCTGTTTCTTTAAATTCTCAGTAAACACAAATCGGGCAATCAACACAATAATTGCTATAATGTAGTAAACGCTGCTAATCACTACACTGGCCTTAATGCTCACTAATTCATTCCAATGGCAATTAACACTGTAGCTCACAGTAAGGCATTAAACACCGTATATCACAGTAATGATAATAAACGATAATAAGACACTGCACTGTCCTTCAACACCGTAATTCCCTTCAATGGCAATGACACAGGAAAATATATATATATATATATATATATATATATATTATATATATATATATATATATATATATATATATATAGTATATATATATATATATATATATATATATATATATATATATATATATACATATGTATGTATATATATTAATGCCCAACTCGCTTAAACACGCGAGAGTAGTTATTCAACTATAGTTATTCAACTATATATATAAATATATATATATATATATATATATATATATATATATATATATATGTTATTAAATATGACCGAAAAAGTAAGATTAATAATTCTAACACGAATTTTCTCGATTTTCCTTATGTTTCTTTTTACTGGTGATGGTAAATGAAAAATCAATTCTCCAAAATTCATTTTTATTTCTAGTCTGACGCGACACTTGAGCGCGTTTCGTAAAACTTATTACATTTTCAAAGACTTCAGTTTATCCACACACAACTTTATGACTGAAACAGCATTTTGGCTCTTATACCTGCATTTGGGCGAGGTGATGTAATACAATAGTGGGGTGAAAAAACAACTTTCAGCAAAACATAGAACACGAAACAATGGGTAGTTGGGTAGCAGACACAGTTGGGTAACAGAACTGCAGAAGGCCTATTATCCATATTTCCTGATGTTTCTATATTGGAGCGGAGTC
>WNGS01052365.1:1993000-2003168 GCA_020271785.1 Procambarus virginalis
GGGGTATTCCTTAGAGCATAAGCTTCTGGAAATCTAGTAGTCATACACATGAGAGTGAAATAAAAACATGTTACCCGACTTAGTCTTAGGTAAAGGACCTACACAATCAATAACAACATGAGTAAATGGTTCATCAGGAACTACAATAGGTTGCAATGGTGCTCTAGGCACAGATTGATTAGGTTTTCCAACAAGTTGACAAGGTACACAGTTATGACAATATCTAACCACGTCTTTCTTTAACTTAGGCCAGAAAAAATATTTACATATCTTATGGTACATATTTGAGATACCTTGGTGACCTCCCATGGGGTCATCATGTGCAGCTTGCAAGATCTGCCTACGATAATCATTGGGGACAACGAGTTGGGTTCTAATCTCACAATCATCTGAAGAGGGAGTTCCCTTGGGTCTCCACCTTCTCATCAGAAGTCGATCCTGAAAAAGAAACCCGTCCCTTCCTCCAATGCATCAACATTATCAGGTGCCTCAGAAATACACTTAATTAAACTAGGATCAGTAGTCTGTTCAACACTTAAGGGCAATGACTCAGACTCAGCAGCGAGCGGGCAAGAACCTAGTAGCTTGATCTCTTTTCCTGATTGATCAGAATAAAATGGAGCCATAGCTACTTCGGCCTCACTCTCGACAACTGGTTCACTGGAGACAAGCGGGCAAGGTACAGATAGTTCAGCCTCCTCACCTTCACTTCCTTGTGACTTAGGTTCGGCGGGGCTTCTACTACTGCCTCACTCTCATCATCCAGTCGAGTCATAAAAGAATCCTCAAGATCCACCTCCCACTCCTTTCCTGAAGGGGTCCTGGTCTTGGGAACAGCAACCTCAGTGGAATCAGAATTACTCTCACCTGTTTTTCCCATTGATCTAGTTACCACACAAGCAGGGTAAATAATATCATCTGCCTCGGGTTTAGCTAATACATTCTGGGATTGGTTAACATTATGGGACACTGGGCCCTGCAACCTGTCGGTTGCCAAAATCATTACCTAAAATAATGTCTACCCCAGGAATGGGCAGTTGCTTACTTACACCAACATTACACCATCCTGAAGTATATTTAGAATCAAGATTAATTTGCATCAAAGACACAGGTTGTACTCTACCGGCAATACCTTGGAGAAGTACAACTTCACCCAGATCTCGGGTGTCAACATCAGCAAGTACATTTTGGGCAATAAGAGACTGTGAAGCTCCAGTATCACGGAGTAATTGAACAGTCTTATGGTTACCATTATTACATAATAATGTACCTGTGGAAATATATGGTTTAAAGTCAGCCATCCAATTGGGATTGACTGTAGTACATGAAGAATTAATATGTTGCAATCCTTTACTCATAATAAGACCAGTTGGCCGTAGTTCAGGATGCAAACTAAAACATGAAGTAATCACATGACCCCTTCTCTTACAATGTGTACAATGCTTAAAAGTGGGTACACTGGTAGAACCAACTGCAGGTTTTAAATGAGCATTATTAGGCTTAGATGATCCTGGCAGTGGAGTAACAATCTTAGGGTTAGTAAGAGAAGAGTTCACGGGAGTAACTGGCGGACTAGGAGTGGGCTTATAATGATAAGGAGTTCTGTGAGCATTGTAATTTACTCTATGACTAGACTTAGGTGAAGTGGCCGTAAACTGGGCCTTAGTCAACAACTCATGCTCATCAGCGAGCTTTGACAGCTCATAAATGTCTGTTACATTCTTTTGTTCTGCCATATAAGTAGATAATTTGTCTGGGAGACAAGACAATACTTCTTCCATGATAAGAAGATTCTTTAAAGCATCAAACTCTGTGACTGAAAGTGACTTTAACCATCTGGTGCAATAGTTCGTCTTTTGACGAGTAAAATCAGCTATTGTCTGATCACTTACCCTCCTTAGGTTTCTAAATTTTTGCCTGTGTGCCTCTGGATTTAATTGATAAGCATTTAAGATGCTTTTCTTTACAAATTCATAATCAAAACTATGAGCGTCAGGTAGGGATGTAAAAACCTCCTGACTACGCCCCTTAAATTGAGACTGCATAATTGCTACCCATTGATCCCTTGGCCAGTTCATACTGATGGCAATCTTATTAAAATGTGCAAAGAAAACCTCAGGATCCTCCTCATTAAACTTGGGTAATTCTATATATTTACTCATCCTTATGGGATTATTATCATTATTAATTGAAACATTACTAGAATTTCCATGCCCAGCTGCCATACGCTGTGTTTCAAGCCTATAGTTAGTGTCAGCCATTTGTTGTTGAATCTCTAATTGTTCCTTCTTGGTGCTTCTAGTTGCAACTCCATTAAACTCTCTGATTTTGTGCCGCAAGTTCTAAACGCCTAGTCTCAAGCTCCCTCTGCTGAGCTTCAGCCTCTAATAATTTTTGTTGCCTTGCACATTCGTTGGCTTTTTCTTGAGCCTCAAGTTTAGCATACGTTACTTGTGCATCTAACTCAAGACGCCTTTAAAGCAATTTGATCACTTGACTCTTCTCTAACTTCCTCCAGACATTCTTCTCCTAATTCTTGGTTCTCAACAAAATGTGTCACTATGACTCTCAGAATTTGTGCCTTAGTCATGCTATTTCTGGCGGTTAATTCTAGCTTATTGGCCATATTTACTAACGCCGACTTTGTTAGGCTTTTAATTCCCTCAAAGTTGGGTTAGTCAACAGCGACAACACTTGATCCTCCATCGTGATTAACACTTGGCACTTGATTCACAACAATAATAATAAAACACACTGGCACTGCACTTCACTTCACTGTAAAATTTTCACCACACTGAAAATTCGCTTGGCCTCACTGCACAAACAAAAGTTATAGGATGACTTACCTCAAAATCGTGAAACGTTGTTACTTGACACACAGGAAGGCTTGCATGGCACATGGAATAGTTAATAGTAGAAAACACACAAGACACTGGTACCTAGGAAGGCAAGGTTAGATTAGCACAGTTAAGTTTAAGTGGGAAAAATATTCCCGGCACAGGCCCCCATAACTATGTTACCAGATCGTTCGTCACGGCTCGTAACCCTGTACAGCAGCAAGAACCTGTTGTCTAGGGACATGGTAAAATGCTGTAATATAGAGCGGGTCACCAGTGTAACCACATGATTGGCACAAGCAAAATTAAAGTATTTATCCCTTAGGACAAAGAAATATACATATAAATATAATATATATATTAAACATATAATCAGTAGTATTATTATTATACACACAGATGGACAAATTATATATATAAAACAATGAAACGTATTGTCTCCCTTAAAAATATATATATGGCAAAATAATATATAACAGACTTAGCTCCACCGATGTTAGCTCTCCTGCCCCAGACGAGTTACTGACTACTAAAACTGCGGGAGTAAAAACATTGCTTCTGCCCCGCGGAAAACTGCCAAACTAACATTATTTAATTAAACTTACATGGAGCAAAATAATGTGACAAGAGTAATCTTAAAGTAACTTAGTAAATGGTCAGAATAACATGCATAACAAAAATAAGGTAATTATTAATACATGCAGTAATTAAAATAAAATAAACAAGGGAAAATTAGGCAACGCTCCCCTCCATCAGGACTAAAAGGTTCTCACGGAAATGTTGCCGCCCAATGTTCAAACACTTAGCATTCCCATCAATGTTTCCTACGGATGTTCATACATAAAACCACTTTCCACGAAATCAACCGTGAAACAACAAAGAGCAATTACTCGTTCCCACGGGTGGAAAAGTTAGGCTTAATTCAACATATAATCAGGCAACACATATCTTACATATAAGTAAGGAATATTTAGATGTACATATAATCAGATAAAACAAGACATATATATAATAAGTACAAATTAATGTATAAGTACAAATTAAATATTTAATTACGTACTTATAGAGGTACGTAAATAGTCGACTTCTTCCGAATGAGATTCAACTTGGTAGGGTTGACTCTATATGGGTGTGACTTGACTGGTTGGTTGTCTGTCCTCGATGCGTGGTGAATAACTGTAATCTGGATGGGAATATCGCCAAAGATGTCTGCATGAGAAGTCAGCAACTGCTTCAAGTCCTGCTTCTGCTCTGATGTAAGTACCCATTTTCTGTACATTAGTCAACCACTCCCCATTGCTAAAATAAGGTACATGAGCATTAGGTACACTATTAAAATCACATTCCCCATTATTCCCATCTACATGGGCTACACTAAGCACCTGGTTGGTATTGGTAGCTCCCTTCTGTGTTAGTTTCATCCTATCACATGCACTCCTGTTTCCTTTCTCTTGAGATCAGGTGTTTGGATTACATAATTGGTGGGACTGAGTTTCTTTATCACTGTATAAGGACCTTGGAACCTATGCAACAATGTTGGTCCTGTCGTGCCATTAGTACCACCACTTTATCACTGCCTCACAATGTCGTTGCTTTGTCTTTTTGTCGTACTGTGCCTTCATTTTTTCCTTGAGCTTCTTTAAGATGAATTAAGGCTTTAGCCCTGTTTTTATTTAACTTATTCTAAGTCATGAATATAGTTTACCTGCACAACACTCTTTGATTTCCGGCAACCTTATCTCTTAAGATGGTTAGTAGACTTCTCACCTCATGGCCAAACTAATGAGTTGGGTGAACACCCCAGGGACTCGTGATAAGTATCCCTCAGTGCCATGAGCATCAGTGGAAGACCATCATCCCAGTCTCTGCCAGTTTCCATGCAACTGGTTCTCAGCATTTGCTTAAGGGTTTGGTGCATCCTTTCCAAAGCACCTTGGCTCTCCGGATGGTAAGTAGTGGATGTCTTATGGGGATGCCAAACTCCCCACAAAACTGCTGAAAAACCTTTGGAAATGAAATTAGCCCCATTATCTGTCTGTATTACTTTGGTAAAACAAAAATAGTACAAAATTCATTATGTGCTTCTTCTTCTCTTGAGATTATCTAGAGGTTATCTTGAGATGATTCGGGGCTTTAGTGTCCCCGCGGCCCGGTCCTCGACCAGGCCTCCACCCCAGGAAGCAGCCTTGACAGCTGACTAACTCCCAGGTACCTATTTTACTGCTAGGTAACTGGGGCATAGGGGAAAGAAACTCTGCTCAATGTTTCTCGCCAGCGCCTGGGATCGAACCCAGGACTACAGGATCATAAGTCCAGTGTGCTGTCCGCTCGGCCGGCCTTACTACAACTTTCGTTGTAGCATTTCTCACAGGGAATGCCTCAGGAAAGCGTGTAGTCTGACACATCATGGTGATGATATACATATTACCACTCTTGGTTCTAGGCAATAGGCCTACTACATCAACAATAATATGGGTAAAAGTTCCTCGGCTACCACATTGGCTGTAGGAGCTTTTGGTATTACCTGGTTGGTTTGCCAGTTTTATACATACTGGACATTCATTACAATACTGGATGACATCTTTCTTTAATCCAGGCCAGGTAAAGTACTTGCTTATTTTATTATATGTTTTTGATGACCGCCTATTGGTGAATCATGGGCTACACTTAGCACTTTTCTCTATAACCCCTCGGTAGGACTACTTGATTAACTACCTCCCAAGTGTGTGACACAGGTGAGCTCCTAGGTCTCCACTTCCGCATCAACACCTCTTTAGTGTAGTAATAAGTCATAGCCTCCGATTCTGCTTCTAGTTCAGTTACTGCCTTATTATGCAAGTCAGTCAACGTAGGATCAGTTCTTTGCTGATGAATAAATTTGATTTTGATCTCAAGTCTGAAGAGCCAGATGTGGTAACTGGACTACACTCTCCCCTACCCCTTTTCCTAGGTGGTTTGTTGGTGGGGTGCTCCCCATCCTGTTCCCATCTGCTTCTTCCAACTTGGCCATAAAAGTGTCACAAAGATCCACTTCACTATTTGATTTGTTAACCTCTAATTTTGTCTCCTGACTTACATTATTGGGAGTTTGTGATATTTGAGACTCTGATTTTGACTGGGTCACGGCACATGCTGGGTACATTACCTTGTCCTCAGGATCTGTCCATGCCCTAATCACCTCTGGCTTAGTTAGCATTATTGGGTGGTCATCTCTTTTAACTCGATTACCAGCAAGATCATTCCCCACAATTAGATCAATGCCAGCAACTGGTAATTTAGGACTAACACCTACTAAACTTTTGCCTTTAATAAATCACAGTCTAGGTTTACTTCTCAAGTGTACAGTCTGGAAATCTCCTGTGATTCCCTGTATAATCATTACCTCCCCAGTCTCTGTAGACTGTATATATTGTAACACACTCTAATAATAAAGATTGGGATGCTCCTGTATCCCTCAAAATTTTAACATCATGCCACAAACCATTTGCACACTGTAATTTTCCATTTGATATAAACTCTCCAAAATGATTTATAGCAAGTGCTTTTTCCCCATTATTTTTGTTACACATTTGGTTTTCCTCCCATCACACACTGAGTGCCATAGGCCTCTTTTCTGGGTGAAGAAACCAACAACTCTTAACAACATGGCCCCTCCTATGGCAGTAGGAACACTGTTTCAACTCTGGGTGAGGCTTATTACTAGTGTGATCCTCTTTGGGTTTCACATTACTCTCTTTACCACCTGGCACCTTTGAAAAAGTGTTTCCGTGACCTGCTGTTGGGTACATGTGGGACCCAAATCTGACTGAGGAGTTTACTGCTCGACCAGATCCTTGTCTATTTGATTGAATTTTATTTTTAAAAGTTACTTTATGCATCAACTCATATTTATCTGCTAATTTAGCCAACTCATAGATATCTCAGGGTAATTTCTCTGCCAAATACAAAGCCACATTAGAAGGTATGCAAGATAAAAATTCTTCTACTAGGAATAAGTTTTTAAGAGAGTCCAGATCCCTAATTTTTCTGCATCTAACCATTTATTAAACATGAGATATTTCTCTTGTGCAAATTCTACCAAGGTTTGACTTGGGTCTCGTCTCAGTTGTCTAAACTTTTGCCTATAAGCCTCAGGAACAAGTTGATAAGTAGTAAGGATGGCTGCTTTTTCCTTATCATAGTCAAAACTGTTACTCAAAAGCATAGCTGCCAATATCTTCTGTGCCTTTCCCACCAACTGACCTTGAAGAAGAGATAGATGTCCATTGTGTTTCAGGCCATTCCATACTCCGTGCCAACTTTTCAAAATGTATGAAGAATTGGTCTGGGTCAAACTCACAGAATAGAGTAAACTTGACATTTTCGTTAATCTTTAACTGCCCAGGTGTTCCTAAATCGTCAACACCGGTATTTTCTGATCTAATTCCCAAATCTGCTAGCCTAATCTATAACTCTATGTTTTCTGAGCTAGCTCCACTTCTAACCTCTTCATAGCTAGTTCTTGAGCTTGCTCTGCATCTATCCTCTTCTGAGCTTGCTCTGCTTCTAGCCTCTTCTGAGCTTGCTCTGCCTCTAGCCTCTTCTGAGCTTGCTCTGCCTCTAGCCTCTTCTGAGCTTGCTCTGCCTCTATCTTCTTCTGAGCTTGATCTGCCTCTAGCCTCTTCTGAGCTTGCTCTGCCTCTATCTTCTTCTGAGCTTGCTCTGCCTCAAACTGCAACTTCTTTAGTTCCAATTCTGCCTGCCACTGCAACTGAGTCTCTACCTTTCCTGTAGTTACAACATTTGCACCACTGGTAGACGGGGACTGCTCTAATATTTCCTGTGGGAGAATTTGCTCATCTACCCAGTGTGTCATTATTTCTCTTAGCAGTTCCGTCTTCACCATTCCCATGTGCAATAATAGTCCATAGTGCTTGCCAACAGCCACTAGGATAGACTTTTTTGCCGCTTTCAAACCCTCAACACTAGGATTGTCGACAATTTGTTGTGCTACCAAATGCATTTTTAGTGTGCTAAGATACAGCAGACTCCAACACAAATTTATGATTCTGCACCACCTTTCTTTTTTAGGCTGAGAATTTGTTTGAAAACTGATAAGGACAGTGCTTAGTTTACTTGACTGCCCTTTCAACTGGTAATTTTTTTTCACCCGAGAACACACACAAAATTTCTTAAAACACTTTTCTTAAAGATAATAAAATGTACATAAATAAGTAATAGAGTACATATTCATATTATACCGATATTAAAAATATTCTAAATTTCTACACAAGTTAAGTGAATAAATAAGCTACACAATTTTATATCAGGGTTACACCTACAGGCTATCCACTTTTATTAGGCTTTCGACCAGGCTGCTCAATATGTGAGGTGTTCTCGGACAGGCTACCCAATTTTATCATGGGCCTGTGTCTTACTGTTAATATCAGTAGTGATACGATTTTGTTGTCATAGAGAGCTATCGAGAATTTGGTGGTGGTGGTCTTTAAAATGTTGTCTAGGGAGAAAGGAGTAAGGAAAACAGCCTAGTACACAATTCACAAATTTATACGTATAAGTCACACAGGAATACATTCAACAAGGCATTTTCCTCACAACATAAGATCACTATGTATTATAACCTCAAGTGGCTCTGACCACCCCACGGCTCACTGTCACATACCAGGTACCGTGCATCCAGCCACCACCGCTATCATCCAATGACACATATATTTTAGCCTCTAGGAAACCTGGACTCTTATAAAACCTCTCCAACTTCTGTAATATTACTCTACCCAATCTTGCCGCCCTGGTTATATACAAGGATATGCTTATCTGACTGTACGGTCGGAGAAAACCCCTCAAATAGCAGGAACGGTCGGCAGCGATACGCCTCCCCCTCCAGTCAAGATGACGTCTCCTCTCTTGCATCATCGCCCCTTAATACTCTATTCATTACATATGCAATCAAACACATTATGGATTTTGTTTACCATATTCCCCATGCATACTTTTTGATAGAGTCCATTTTTCCCTTACATAGTTAGGCTATTCCAGTTCACATTATTTTTGATGATCTCCAGCTGAGAAGGCACTAGTTTACTGGGAGTAGTATTAATGGTGACTCGCGGCCTCTCTGATCTCAGCTGGGGATTTATTGTAATAAACACTCTCCACTGAGTCCACCAACATTTTACAACCGAAACCAACCTCCACAGGAGGTAAGATTCGTAACATCAAGCATAAGACTAAACTGGAAAAGGTTCAAAGGTTTGCCACCAGACTAGTACCCGAGCTGAGAGGTATGAGCTACGAGGAGAGACTACGGGAATTAAACCTCACTTCGCTGGAAGACAGAAGAGTTAGGGGGGACATGATCACCACATTCAAGATTCTCAAGGGAATTGATTGGGTAGATAAAGACAGGCTATTTAACACAAGGGGCACACGCACTAGGGTAAACAGGTGGAAACTGAATACCCAAATGAGCCACAGAGATATTTGAAAGAACTTTTTTAGTGTCAGAGTGGTTGACAAATGAAATGCATTAGGACGTGATGTGGTGGAGGCTGACTCCATACACAGTTTCAAGTGTAGATATGATAGAGCCCAATTGGCTCAGGAACCTGTACACCTGTTGATTGACGGTTGAGAGGCGGGGCCAAAGAGCCTGAGCTCAACACCAGCAAGCACAATTAGGTGAGTACACGGGACAACCCCCACGAAGAGGAGGGTGGAACTCGCGAGCATGTTATAAATGTGGCAAACAGGGTCACATGAGGGTGGACTGTCCGGAGGTGTCAAAAAAAAGACTGAGATGAGGTGCCCCCTTGTGATGGCAGACCGACGTTTGAGGTGAAGATTGATGGGGTGAGCTTAGCAGCATTTGTGGCCACTGCAAGTCAAGCAACTCTGATGAAAAATTCAGCCTTCAGCAAATTGAAAAATGCACGTCTTAAGCATTGTGAGAAACACTTAACAGCAGTTAATGGTTAGCATATTGATATCTTGGGTCAAGGTACAATTAATTTTGAAGTAGGTAATGAAGAATTTACCCTCACAAATGCATGATTGTCGAGAATCTTGCATCCCCTGGAGACATTTTATGGGTATGGATTTCTTGAATAGATTTGATTACTCTTTCTCTGCAAACAAAGGAGTAAGAAATTGTAGATTACGTTTGTGAAGGGTTTTATACCAGGTTAAGATGGTTGACCACTCGCCAGTTGTCGCTTCCATTAAGAATTATTGAAAATGTGCTTCACAAATCCTCAAATTGTGCTTCAGTGAACCAATATATAACCCTGATTTGTTATCTAATGTACCGAGTAATCCTTGTCATTATAGTGTAT
>WNGS01052365.1:2004168-2037426 GCA_020271785.1 Procambarus virginalis
TGATGTAAATGGGGATTTCGATGTAGATTCAATTTATAACGTTTATTTAAGAATATTCTAAACAAGCACAGGAACGTAGTATACCACACAAATTGAATAGATCGATTACTAATGACCCAAAGTGGATAACAAAGAATTTGAAGAATCTTATAGGTAAAAAGAGAGCTTGGTACAAAGGATTAAAAATGGGGAGGTCACTTTAGAACAGGAATTCGTACAACTAGTTAGAAATGTTAAAAAGAGATAAGGAAAGCAAAAAGAAACTATGAAGTTCGTATAGCAGGGCAAGCAAAGACAAATCCTAAAGGTTTTTTTCAGTTATATCGAACTAAGACTAGGGAAAGGATAGGTCCATTAAAAACTGAGACAGGTCAAATAACAGATAGTGATGAAGAGATGAGCAGTATTTTTAATAACTATTTTGTATCTGTATTTACTAAAGAGGAACTTAACAATATGCCTTCAGCCCAACAAGTCTATGTGGGTGGGGACGAGGACAGGTTGACGAGTTTAGCAGTTACCAGGGAGGATGTTCTTAAACAAATAGTAAAACTCAAACCAAACAAATCCCCAGGGCCGGATGAAGTGTTTGCCAGAGTGCTGAAAGAATGCAAAGAGGAGCTTTGTGACCCACTGTCAATCATATTTAATAAATCAATAGAGTCAGGCAGAGTGCCAGAGTTTTGGAAAGTTGCTAATGTGATACCAGTTTTTAAGAAAGGAGATAGATCACTTGCGTCTAACTATCGACCAATTAGCCTAACGTCTATTGTGGGAAAGTTACTCGAATCTATAATAGCAAATAAAATTCGTCTTCATCTTGAAAAACATAAATTAATAATTGAGTCGCAACATGGTTTTATAAATGGCCGTTCATGTTTAACAAATTTGTTATCTTTTTATTCTAGCATAGTTGAGGCAGTTGATAGTGGTAAGGATTGTGATGTTGTGTACCTTGACTTTAGCAAAGCTTTCGATACAGTGCCACATGAAAGACTGATTAAAAAGATAGAGGCTCATGGTATTGGGGGTGCTATATTAAGCTGGATTAGGGCATGGCTATACCAAAGGAAACAGAGAGTTAGTATAAATGGAGTCAAGTCAGAGTGGGAAAATGTTGTAAGTGGAGTGCCTCAAGGCTCTGTCTTGGGACCTCTGTTGTTTATAATATATATAAATGATTTAGATTCAGGTTTGAGTAGCAACATTTGCAAATTTGCCGATGATACGAAAATCGGTAGGGAAATTAATTCGGAGGAGGACTCACTATCACTTCAAGTTGATCTAGATAGGGTTTTGAAATGGTCAAAGGACTGGCAGATGCAGTTTAATGCTGATAAATGTAAAGTTCTGAGGCTAGGTAATGATGATAGAGTTACAAGATACGAGCTAGATGGTGTTGAGATTGCGAAGTCGGATTGCGAAAGGGATCTGGGAGTTATAATTAGTAAGAATTTAAAACAAAAGGATCAATGCATAAATGTTCGTAATAAGGCAAATCGGACACTCGGATTTATTAATCGCAGCGTAAGTAACAAGACACCTGGTGTGGTTCTCAAGCTATATCTTGCTCTGGTTAGGCCCCATTTAGATTATGCAGTTCAGTTTTGGTCGCCATATTATAGAATGGATATAAATTCACTTGAACGTGTCCAGCGTAGGATGACTAAGTTAATTCCCCAAATTAGAAATCTTTCATATGAAGAAAGATTAACAAAGCTTAATTTGCATTCACTGGAAAGGCGAAGAGTTAGGGGTGACATGATAGAGGTTTACAAGTGGATGAATGGACATAACAAAGGGGATATTAATAGGGTATTGAAAGTATCAACACAGGACAGAACGCGAAACAATGGGTATAAATTGGATAAGTTTAGATTTAGGAAAGACTTGGGTAAATACTGGTTCAGTAACAGGGTTGTTGATTTGTGGAACCAATTGCCGCGTAACATTGTGGAGGTGGGGTCCCTCGATTGTTTCAAGCATGGGTTGGACATGTATATGAGTGGGATTGGGTGGTTATAAATAGGAGCTGCCTCGTATGGGCCAATAGGCCTTCTGCAGTTGCCTTTGTTCTTATGTTCTTATGTTCTTAAGATGATCCCAAATGCTGCCTTAATCGATTGAGCTACAATCTTTTACCATGTCGTAACTCAGTCGATTAAAGCAGCGTCTGGGATCCTCTCAGACGTAGGTTCGAACCCTCGTCATGGCCCTTGTGGATTTGTTCCTTTTCTAGAATTAATTGACGATTACTTTCATACGGAACACATTAAGGAACCAACGCGAGAAAACAATATTTTAGATTTAGTGTTAATTAACAGTGAAACGCAAATTAATGACATCGAAATAAGGAGTGAGATAGGGAACAGTGATTACAAAGTTAGTTTAGTTCATATAATATGCACCCCATACCCATATTGTGGGCGGTAGTTTAAAGGCTTACAGAAGCACATAATGGGCTCAGGGACTGAACCCTAAAATTCATTTAGCTAAACATGTTACAATCTTGATGAGCTAGTTACAAAATTCAATATAAGTCGTCACATCATGAATGGGTTCGAGATCAACCACAAGTACAGTTTCTAAATTTATCAACTGACATATGTGGAGAGCTAGTGTCACAATTAACATGTTTGTCCTGCCGACCTCAGGCGCATCCCGAGGGTAAGAATGTTTGTCTTCACTCCTGTATACTTCCCAGAAGACAGCATGTGCATCCGCACACTGACGACGGTACCAAACCTCTAGAAGAAACGTCGGAGGAGCGTTTCAGGAAACTCTATTGGGGCCCAATGGACACTCACATACGTCACTGCACCGCATCGATCTGAAATGGCCACAGATCCAGTGCCACCCAGCAACTGCAAGGTACATCCCTCGTACCGTCGGAGAAAGTCACGGTACGCCGCTTCTCCCACAAACTTAATGACCACACGGCGAGCAGTCACCAGCTCAACACCGTAGATCTCCATGACCGGGACATGGAACATGTTACACATGACCATCTCCACGATAGGGTATCCTGCACGTCCAGTAAACTCCAAACCCATGGAGTTTACCCTCACAACAGGGGGGAAGATGGCCGCCCATCGCAAAAGCGCCACGTCAACACCCATGTGCAATCAATTAGTAGTCATGAGCTGCACAACATCTATATAAATAAAAATGGAAATATTTGTTTGTTCAAAATCGCTAATCTCCGAAAGTTCTTTACCCGATTGCCTTGAAATTTTCACACAATGTTCCCTTTGCATCCGAGCCGGTTTTTATATACATACTATATAGATGTCACATCTGCGACGGGGGGAAAATGTTTTTTTTTTTAAAGCTGTGTTTTTCGGGTGTTTTTCATGTGAGGGGAAATATTTGAAAACTCTTTACTGATTGCTTTGAAATTTTGAGATAACATTGCATTCGAAGAGGTAAATGTTTCTACATACCTACTATATACATGCCTCACCTGTGACAGGAAAAACATGCTTTTATTGGAAAACAGCACCATCTGTAGGACTTAAGCGCAACACACACTGTAATCTCCAAAAGTTCTTCACCGATTGCTTTGAAATTTTAACACAATGTTCCATTCGAATACGTGCGTGTTTTTATATACCTATTATTTAGATGCCACACCTGTGACAGGTAAAAACATGCAGTTTTTGAAAAACAACGCCATCTGTTGCATGCAAGAGCAACACACGATATACAAAATATGTTACGATTCCATTTCAATGTTTCTGATTGCATTGATAAATTGAAATTTCATAGATTTTGATTTATTTTCATTTTGATTTAATTATTTTGTGTGACGTTGTATGAAACTTGAACTGTGTAGTTTACCATACCATTCATTTCGTGGGTATAGCTTATTTGTTTCTTTTTTCATTGTTTTTCATTTCGTTTTTTTATAGGTTCTTCTTATTTTTCAGTGCAATTGGTGGTGAAATTGAGCTGTGTCGATTGATCTGCGTTTGAACTGAATTATTTCGTTAGTATTTTTCGTTTTTCTTTTGAAAACAAGAAAATGGACATCATGCTTATTTCACAGCTGCAAATGTACAACAAATAGCTACGAATCCACTGGCTACAACGTTAATTTCTTTCTTCACGTTATGTCAGAATGACGCGTTTGCGAAAACAATGTTAGATTCGGAAGTGCCTACGTATTACACTTTGAATGCCAGTAGAAAATAATTTGAACAACGCAAACGAGGAGACCGAGTCAACGGACAACCTGACATATTCAAATAAACTACGATAGGCAGACTACACCGTGCATCCCAATCAAGATGGATGCTTCTTTCTTCGCATGCTGTTGGTAAATGTGCCCGGTCCAACGTCTTTCCAGCCACGGAGATTTGTCAACGGCGTAACACATGACACTTTCCGTAGTGCATATCAAGCTCGGAATTTATTGGAAAACGGCCGACACTGGGATGTATGCATTAATGATGCGTCCAACACGTCACATCCAAATCAAATTTATGCATTGTGTACAATCATATTGACCGCCTGCTCTCCTTCATCTCCAACAGAGTTATGGGAGAAATATAAATCGCACATGGCTGAAGATATTGTAACGGTTCTATTGAACAGTTACAATATCTACATAGACACTAAGGGAATATATATATTTGGTCGAGTATACAGAAGTACGCAGGTGATACTTTGGCGAGCAATGGTGTGAGTTGAGCGTACTGAGAGTCGGTACAGTATCTCGCAAGTGTCTGTTGTAGACCACACTAGAAAGTTGACTAGTTTTTATTCGATTGATGATTGATTGATGAAGATTAAGCCACCCAAAAGGTGGCACGGGCATGAATAGCCCGTAAGTGGTGGCCCTTTTGAGCCATTACCAGTATCAATAGATGATACTGGAGATCTGTGGAGGTGCAAGTGCACCCTGCGTGACGGGAGACGTCTCCCGTGTGATGAGGAAACAGTTATTATTCGCTACTCTGCTGCTTATATTATCGGGCAACACCTCACAGTTCTCCAAAGGTTGACAGGAATATTAACTGGAAGTTGGGAAAGGTTTGAGTGCCATAATTAGTACTAAGAAGTGCTTTGCTTCTCTCATTAGGCGTTTGGAGCGAGTATATTATTGGGATAATCTACTCGCTACAACACTATCCGTCGAATATGAAGGAAAATTTAAATATGATCTACATGGATCTACAACAGGAATCTACAACGAAGCATTAATAATGATTGAAGGTTTGTGCTTAGAATTTGCGAACTAAGTTCTAAATCAATTGGAAATACCATCACCGAATCGATCTGCTGCTGCTTCATTCAATGTAGAATTGCATCGTGAACAAAATTACAACATGAGTGATCTCTTGTCGTATGTGCAATCAAATATTCCTAATTTGACCAGAGTCGATTGTGACAATCGACTTGAGAATGGTCCAGGACGGACCGAAACGTCGTCGTCCCTTCACCTTCTAGTGTGTGGTCTGGTCAAACTACTTCAGCCACCTTATTGTGACTCATCGCCTGCAAATATTCCTAAGCTAACGCTTGAGCGAAAAGGCATTTACATTCAAATAATTCAAACTGTCAATAACGGGTTTGGAGAAATCTTAGATGCGCCAGGAGGAACTGTAAATCCTTCCTAATTGGATTGATTCTGGCAGCATTTCGATCCCAAAATGACATAACCTTAGCTCTTGCATCGTCTGGAATAACTGCGACATTGTTACCAGGTGGAAAAACTTCGACTTTGAAATTGCCATTGAACATGCAATTCATTGAAACTCCCACGTGCAACATTTCCAAAGCATCCGGCATAGGAAAAGTATTGCAGAAATGTAAACTTATAGTTTGGGATGAATGCACAATGGCCTACAAAAAATCGCTCGAGGCTCCTGATCGATCATTGCAAGATTTGCGTGGAAACATCAGACCATTTGGAAACGTATTAATATTGCTTGCAGGAGATTTCAGGCAAACATTACCTGTAATTCCTCGATACAAGTTCGTCGCCACTGTTGAAAAAGCAGATGAAGTGGTTAGTTATCCAACAGAATTTTTGAATTCACTCGGTCTGCCAGGGATACCATTACATGTACGGCAATTGAAAATCTGCGTGCCAATTATCATGTTGCGAAATATCAATCAGCTAAAGCTTTGCAACGCTACGTGCCTTGCAGTAAAAAAAAAATCAGCAACGTCGTAAAAGTAACAATCTTGACAGGATCTTTCAAAGGTGAAGATGTCCTCTTTCCTCGCATTCCTATGATTCCAACAGATATGCCATTTCAATTTAAGATATTGTAATTTCCAATTCGATTGGCGTTTGCAATCACCATCAACATAGCTCAGGGCCAATCTTTAGAATTGTGTAGTTTATATCTAGACACGGACTGCTTCTCATAGGGACAATTATATGTTGCGTGTTCTAGAGTCGGCTAACCAGACAATCTCTATAACTCCACAGACAATGGAACAACAAAACATATTGTATACCCACAAGTATTGTGAAATTAAACATTTGAAACGTGTGCTTTCTCTTTTCTTTCTTTTCTATTTAACCAGACTGAGCCACAGCAACGTGTGGCGGGTACAGCTAGTTTATAATACAAACATAATAACACACAGAGATCACACTAACGTGATGCATCAAATGAACAAATCCACAAGGGCCGTGACGAGGATTCGAACCTGCGTCCGGGAGCATCCCAGACACTGCCTTAATCGACTGAGCTACGACAGGGAAAAAGGGGTTGAAACCGAAGTTCTACTGAACTTAGGTTTCAACCCTTTTACCCTGTCGTAGCTCAGTCGATTAAGGCAGTGTCTGGGATGCTCCCGGACGCAGGTTCGAATCCTCGTCACGGCCCTTGTGGATTTGTTCAAACATAATAAAACAACATCAATAATACAACATCATAAAATACAGCATATATAATACAGATACAATACAGCATCAAGGTTAAATGGAACTACAAGTATATTAGCAATATACAAGCAAATTAAATTTGGAAGTTTCATGGTGGTCCCTCAACTCAGGGAGTTCTCAGGAAAACACCTGGATAATGTGTCAGCCAAAACATTAAATTTATCAGGAAAATGATGTATGTGGAGATTAAATTCATGCAAAAACTATGACCACCTTAAAATCTTCTGATTATTAAGCTTCATTCTATCAATGAATATTAAAGGATTACGATCAGTATATATGTCTACCTTATTCCCTTGTAAATAGACTTCGAACTTCTTGCATGCCAAGACAAGAGCATAAGCCTCTTTTTCAACTACAGAGTAATTCTTCTCTGTACTATTAAATAATCGAGAATAATAATAAACTGTATGCTCTATACCATCAAGTTCAACTTGGAGAAGGACAGCGCCTGCACCCAAATCAGAAGCATTTATGTACAGTACAAAAGGCTTATCAAACTTAGGACTAGCGAGAACTGGAGATGAAGACAAGATACTTTTTATACCATCAATGTCTTCATGACACTGGGTAGTCTACTTAAACTTACTCTTCAGTTGCAACAAATAAGTCAGAGGTGAAGCTACCGTTGTAAAGTTTTTACAATACTTACGATAGTATTCACCCATCCCCAAAAAGCGCTGTACCGTTTCTTGTTGGTCAAGATAGAGTAGTTAACAGTGGCACTAATTTTATCCTGTAAAGGCATCACCCTAACTTGACCGACCTCGTGCCCTAGATAGACAATTGTACCTCTGCCAAATTTACATTTCTGTGGATGAACAGAAAGATAAGCATTCTTCATCGTGGCAAACAACAATTTCAAACCCTGTAAATTGTTTTGCCAAGAATCACTGAACAATCAAAGTCGTCTAGGTATGCACGACAATTTGTAATATCGTGCAACAGCAAATTCATTAATCTCTGGAATGTTATGCCTGGTGCATTCTAAAGACCAAAAGGCATGTCATTATACTGGTAAAGACCTTCAGGTGTAACAAATGCCGACACTTCTCTGGCACGATCTGTCAAGGGCACTTAACCTTTTGACAAATTGAGTTTTAATATAAATTGACAGTGACTAAGCTGGTCAATACAATCTTCAAGCAAGAATGAGGGGAAAGTGTTAGGATTAAGTACTACAGACATTAAGTGTAGCATGTTTTGAGCAGATGATCTTTTGTTTATAACATTGTGAATAGTAAGTTATGTAACGTATACCTGTGACGTTATTGTTGTTGTTGAGAATAAACCATGAGTGGACGAAGATTGTTTCTCTTCCGGCCTAAACATAACAGTGGCGACGAGGATTATTAAACACCTAAGGCAGAGAGCGAGGATACAACACGAGATGGGAGGATCAGGAGTGAGCGGAGTACTCGTGTGCTTGGGTGGAGGAATTGTAAGCAACAGTGAGTTGTGCAACCCACCGTGTGGCCATGGCTACCCCACTCATCTCAATGGAGCCATATAATGTCACCAAGATCTCGTTGGACCTGTGGCTCAGCCTGCTGTTAGCAAACTTCCAGTTCCATGAGATTAAGGAGGACGCCAACAAGAAAAGGTACTCTTAGTTTCTCTGGGTATAGAAGTATATAGTGTCCTGGGTAACTTGTGTGTGCCAGAGCTACCCCACACGAAGACCTATGAAGACCTGATTACCCTGCTTAAACGTCATTATGTAGTGAAACCTTCATATCACAGGAGTTTGATGGATTTCCAGAAGAGGACGAAAAAGCAGCAGGAATCTGTACAGGAATATTGTATGCGGAATTGAAGTCATTGGCTAACCACTACAACTTTGGAACACAGTTTGATGGCCGGGTGAGGGGACCAGTTGTCCATGGAAGTAGAAAATGAGATATTTTTCCTTAACCTGGTGACAGAAAACGTGTATCTACAATTGACGACTTAATGGGCAGTGCTAGAGAAGATTTTGAACCTGGAAAGGGCTCTGGAGGTAAGAAATCTGCTACTCAAGAAATTATGGTCGTACAGGGCCAGACCAGATGTAAACACTGTGGGTACAATCACAGTAGTAACAAGTGCAAGTTTCGGGACTACATAGGCAACTTTTGTGACAAGGAAGGACACGTGAGGAAAGTGTGTGTAGAGAATACCTGAACAGAAATAGCAAAGCCTTGGAGAGGAGACAACCAGGGAATGCAGGAAGAAGAGGTACTGTGGTCAAGGCGGTAGAGGAAGTTAAACCGTCTGAAGAAGCTACAGGTGAGGAAAGCAGACTATATTCGGTGAAAGAAAAGGTATGTTCGGTGAAGTTACAAATGGTGAATTTTGTAATTAATGGGAAGTTAGTTTCCTTGGAACTGGACAATGGTGCTGCAGTGTCAACATTGTCTAGAGATTGGACAGATACCATGCAACTGAATATAAATTCCGGTAGAAAATAATTAAGTGCATACGATAATATACCGATTAAGGTCTGCCAAGGTGTCGGCAAAAGTTGGCTATAACGGAAAAGAAATTTTCAAGGATTTTTATGCAGTTGATTAACATAATCCTAGCCTATGTGGTAAGGATCTCATGGAAAAGGTGGGAATTGTTTTGGCTGGCCTGGATGAATTGTGATAGTTAAAATAATTAAAAGTGCCAAAGATATGTTGGAAAAATATTCAGTGGAGGCAAGTAAGTCAATTAATAGCAAGGTGGTAAAAATTCACCTGGAAAGTGGGGCTTCACCTAAATTTTTAAGTGCAAGAGCAGTTCCGTTCCATTACAAGCAACTGGTAGAATTGGAAAAGAATGTGGCAGAAGGCATCTTACAGCCAATTACACATAGTGAGTGGGTAGCCCCAACTGTACTAATGTTGAAGGCAGACCGGAAATCCACGAGAATCTGTGCAGATTTTAAAGAATCAAATAACCGCATTCATTGTGAGAAGTGCCCTTTACCTAAGATAGACGAGTGGTTGTCAGTAGTCTGAAAGGGGGTTTCAATTTTTTCTAAGATTGACCTGAAAGATGCCTACTTGCAAATTCATGTAGAGGAGGAGAGACAGAAATTGTTAGTGATTAATACCCACAAGGGGTTATTTAAGTATAAAAGACCTAACTCTCCTCGTCTCCAGCAATTTTTCAGAGATTCATGTACCAGTTGTTAGTAAATATTGAGGGGTGTGGCTAGCTTTTTAGATGACACTATTGTATGTGGGGAGAATGAAGAAGAGCATGATACAAGATTAGAACAGGTTTTGAATCACCTGCAAGAGCACACTGTGAAGATTAATAAGGGTAAAACAGCAATGAAGATCAAGGCCATTGAATAGCTGGAGTACCATATTTCAGGTAAGGGCTTTACTCCTCACAAAAATGTAGCTGCTATAGTAGATGCTCCAGTCCCAGCATCAGTTGGGGAAGTACAGTCTTTTGAGGGGGGATGGTAACATATTTTTGTAAGTTCGTGAAGAACTTTTTAACAAAATTAGCGCCTTTGTAGGAATTGTTGAAAATAGGGGCTAGATTTAAGTGGGCAGCAAGAAAGGAGAGTGCCTTCAGGAATATTATGCAGGAATTGATAAATTCTCTAGTGTGCACTAATTTTACTGGTAGACACCCTTTATAACTGGAGGTAGATGCTTCTCCAGTATGAGTGGGTTGTGTATTATTACAGGAAGTAGATGGTCAGGGTAAAGTAGTATCTTTTGCTAGAAAGAAATTATCTCCTGCTGAACAGAATTATTCTCAGTTAGAAAAAGAAGCCTTAGCTTGGTATATGCTGCAAAATAACTGAGGTATTTTCTGTTGGGTAGGAAATTTCTTGTTAGAACAGACCATAAACCTCTGCTAGTATTGTTTGACAGAGGTAAACAAATTCCAGTTAATGCTAATGCTAAAATTTAAAGATTTGTATTGCTACTCTCGCACTTTGAGTATGATTTAGAGTTTAAGCCAGGCAAGGATAATGTAGTAGGTGATGCATTAAGTAGCTTGCCTGTGACAGAAGAATTGAATTCCAGTATTCTAGTGGAATATGTTAACCTGGTGGAATCTATGTCTTTTGTGGATATTTAATTCCAGACTATTAGGAAGGCAACTAGTATAGATTCCAAATTAAATTTGTTGATGAAGTATGTCAAATATGGTTGGAATGATAATTTATTATTGTCCGAGTATGCTACAGTAAAGGCTGACCTTAGTATTCACCAGGATGTACTCTTGTATAGGAATAGAGTGGTGGTTCTAGGAGAATTAATTAACACTTTCGCGCGCGCATCCCGTACATATACGACGGCAATATTTCTATCGGTTGTGCGGTCGCGTCGTACATTTACGGTCCGTATTAAAATAATTGTAAAAAATCCAGCTTAAATCCGATTTACTTGGGGTTTGTTTCAAACTGTGCGCCATGAAATTCCCGTTCTCTCAGGTAGGCCGAATGTCACGTCGGCCTACTGGGCCACGTGACAGGCCCATTTTGTTGTCACGTGGAGTGATCGCATCTCTCTCCCCTCGCGCGCCAAACTCGCACGGTTTCAAGGATTTTTACCCGTTTCTGTGTGTTTGTAACCAACTACATTCATCAATAATGGATCCAGCACCAGGCCCAAGCGGTGTTTCGGCTACAGGAGCCTCTGATTCATCTGGAAAAGACAAGATTACCGACATCTATAGGAGGTTCTCTGGATTGAGGCTCACTCCCACCAAGATTCCCAATCTCTTGGATGCCTTTGATCAAGTGGATTTGGATGGAAGTGAGGCAGAAGGTGAGGATTTAGAAGAAGAATGTGAATTTGGGGGGCCTGGAGCCCATGGGGCTGAATCGACAGGAGGACACTGAAGGCCTAACAGAGGAGGGGGCACCAGCACCACCGCCTCTCACCATAAGGCGCACACGTGGTGCGTGCATGCCTAAAATCCAGCTAAGGAAACGACCTCCTACTCGTCGTTTGAAAATAACCCCATTTGTTGATAGTAGGAGTGATTCAAGCTATGAATTATCAGGTGAGGATGAACCGAGTGAGGAAGATGAGGCACCCCAGCCTTCTCGCAAGCGTACACGTCCGGTACGTACTCGCCAGCCTGGGGCCAGTGTTGTGTGGCTTGAGGACAATATTCCACCATTGGGGTCTACACGTGTGGAACAATTAGACTCGTACGTGGCGCCCCAAAAGACCTGCAACATATAGCGAAGACTAAGATTGATGTGGATACCACAGTCTACCGCCGCAAGGACAACACCTTCATTCTGCTGTGGAAAGACAAGCGAGTTGTCTCTATGATTACCAACCTCCACAATGCAGACACAAATAGAGTTAAAAAACGCAAACGAGTTCGTAGGCCAGATGGAACAACAGGACTACAGCAGGTTGTGGTGAACAAACCAAAGGCAATTATTGACTACAATAAGTTCATGAAGGGTGTTGACCACTTTGATCGAAATGGTAAAGTATTACCATTTCGCCAGGAAATGTCACAAGTGGACAAAGAAAATAACCTTTTATTTCCTGCAAATGGCTTTGCAAAACGCTTATGCATTGTACAAGGCCAACACAGATGACCGAAAGAAACTAACTCTGCTCCAGTTTCATGAGGTTGCTATTTGGGCTTTATTGAAATTTGACAAGGAAGAGTGGCCTGCAACAACAACACCATCTCCTCATTTAGTTCATTCTCCAGACATAAATGATGACACTGGTCCTGTGTATCCTGCTGCTGACCCGTCAACACCTGGCCCGTCGGGTGTGAGGCGCCCTCTCTTCACGTCTACACCTCGTGCTGAAGCCGACCATGAATCTGATGAAGATATTTCATCTGCTACACTGTTGTTTGAAGACAATGGTGAGAGCGACGATTCAGACTGTAGTGTACAACCAACACAGAGACAACAGGGACGTGTTGTTTTATCAGAGACTCGCCTGAACTACAAATTGAAGCATGAACTTGTAAAACTCCCCAAACGTCGCAGGTGTCAAGTGTGTTCAAAGTCGGGTATGAGGAAGGAAACTGGTATAGCATGCAAGACATGCGATGTTCCACTTTGTGTCATACCGTGTTACACCAGTTATCACAGGAAAAGGGTGTATTGGGTGGACAAGAAGTAACCACCCGCACCAGCTTCACTCCACCTACGAACATCTGTTGAGCAACTTCAGGAATCGGTACCTGAAGGAGGTGGAGTGGAGAGAAAATGCTCAACTTATTTTTCTACAATCGTCTTTCCTTTGGTAAGTACACATAATTGTCCTAGGTTGTTGTAGTATTGTAGTCGATTTTCTTAGGAATATTTTGATACCTAAATGACAACTGTAGCACGAAAACTAAAGTAAGTATACACGAAACACCAGAAACTTTTTTTGTGGGTGTTGCGGGTGTTGCGGGTGTGAGTTGGAGTATCCAGAGCGGGTTCCGGTTGTGTGTGTTTGGCCGTCTCTACAGCTGTGAATTCCCAAGAATTGTACTTGATAGGCATATGTCTGTGTAGGGAATTTTATTCCGAACACTATACAAAAAAAAACGGTGTGAAACGAGTATAAACTTGAAAAACATGAACAAAGTAAAAACTTTTTACGTTCACGGGTACAAACACGCGGAAGATTTTATTTGCCGCAAATTTATTTGACGCTCTGTTGACCAATTCTACCCATGTTCTT
This sequence comes from Procambarus virginalis, assembly GCA_020271785.1. Lineage (NCBI taxonomy): Eukaryota > Metazoa > Arthropoda > Malacostraca > Decapoda > Cambaridae > Procambarus > Procambarus virginalis. Next base: position 2,017,723 of record WNGS01052365.1, read on the forward strand.
ATAGAAATTTCTATTGCGAACACATTGCTATAAAAATGAAATACGTAGCTCCAGAAATAATGTCAGGACAGTGAAATAAGTATAAACTTTCAAAGCGCTGCATCACAACAGTGACATTGCTGCTGAAATCACGGCTAACGCTTCGGCCACTTCCCACACTCGTGCGGGTCACCCCGTATCATACTAATACATTGATAGGCATATGTCTGGGTGGGGAATTTTATTGCGAGTTCAGTGATATCAAAATCAATGCTGTAGGATCACTGTGGAGCTGGCAACAAACGAAAGAGTATGAACATTTACTTCCTGTTTGGGTGTCACGGCGAGTCATCTTCGTGTTTATTTATTTCGTGGTGGGATAGCAAATGCTTTGGTGACATTTTATGCATATGATCTTGTAGAGAATTTTATTGCCAACACATTGATACCAAAATGAAATACGTAGCTTGAGAATTGATGTTAGGAGCGTGAAAAGTTTATACACTTTTTTGTCTTTACACTTGAGCGCCCAGAATGCCGTGCGCACAATCAGCATTATTTTTCCCCTGAGTGCCGCGCGCGCGAAAGTGATTAAGATGGAAGATTTTGGAGCAGCTGCATGAAGGCCATAATGGCATAAATGCTATGAAAGCAGAAGCTAAAAGTTGGGTTTGGTGGGCCAAAAATAGACCAGGATTTTGTTGAAGTAACCAGTAATAGTCACATTTGCTTTAAGAATTATCAGAAATCCCAGGCCCAAGTATTTTCCTGGCCATTCACTGGGAAACCCTGGTCTAGACTTCATATAGATTATGCTGGACTTACAGATAACAAATATTACCTGCTGGTGGTGGATTCATATACAAATTTTCTGGATGTTCATGCGTGTAATTCCACCACATCATCTGTAACTTGTTAACTGCTAAGGAAAACATTTTGTAATTTTGGATTGCGATTCATTGTTGTGTCAGATAATGCTCCTTATTTTGTTTCTGGGCATGTGGAGGATTTTTTTTTTTAGAAAAAATAGTATTAAACATGTAACAACTGACCCGTATAATCCTTCTCCAAATGGTCTGGCAGAGAGAGCAGTGAAATCCTTGAAAGAAGGGTTAAAGCGGTTTACGGAAGGTACTATTAATACAAGGCTTTGTAGATTTTTATATAATCAAAGAAAAAATTTTCATTTTACTACTGGTAAATTTCCTTCTGAATTACTGTTTGATAGACACTTTGAAGTGCACATGGAAGCAGTAAAGACAGATCCACATATATGAAATCGGTAAGTGGCTTAGCCTGTCAGTTGGCTCAGGGAGAGGAATTGTTGTTTAAAGAGAGGGGGATGCAGTATATGCAAAAAAATTTGAAATTGGTAAGCCTTGGGTAGAAGGAAAAATTAGGGAAGTCTTGGGACGCAGGAATTTCACCGTGCAAGTGCAGAGTTTTGGGAATATTAATTGGAAAAGACATGCAGATCAACTCATGCCAAGGTTCACAGGGAATTTTGAAGATCCTTCAGGTGGGGGTGGGGCAACTAGTGATATCAGTCCTAATAATGAAGGGGTAGTAGCACCTGCAGGAGACTGGGAGGCAGAGCAAGGGGCAACAGAGGGTAATGGGGATACAGTTAACCCTATGGACTCTGCAGTAAGTAATTCAGAAGAAGGTTTCTCAGAAGTTAACAGGTCTGGACCCCCCTGTTGAGAAAGTCAGGATGAGTGACACGACCGCCTGATAGACTTAACCTGTAGGGGTAGAGTTTAATTAAAATAGGAGGAAAGTTAAGATTAAGTACTACAACCGTTAAGTGTAGCATGTTTTGAGCAGATGCTCTTTTGTTTATAACCTTGTAAATAGTAAGTTATGTAATGTATACCTGTGATGTCATTGTTGTTGTTGAGAATAAACCATGAGTGCACAAAGATTATTTCCTCTTCCGGCCTAAAGATAACAGAAAGTAGTCGCCTGTAGTTAGTACACAGGTGCCACTTCCCATCCAGTTTAGAAACTAATATGAAGAGCGAGCACCAGGAACTTTGACTAGGCTTTATTAGATCATGCTCGAGGTGGAACTCCACTTCCTTCCTTATAATGGCCCTCTTCTCTGATAACACTCTATACAGATGCATACGAATAGGGGTGGAGTCTGTGAGCTGAATATCATGGCTAATGACGTGTCTGGGTAGGCACTTCTCCAAACAGACAACCATACTAAACTAGTAAGGTTTTCAATTCTCCCTGTTTGTCTTCATCCAAGTGACCAAATATCTCCACAAAGCGTAGGATTAGATACGTCAACATTTACGTGATTCGCAGGTGTGTCTGCCTTCTGTACCATACATGACACTGGCCTGGGACCCCTGAAAATCTTTTAACATATTTATGTGCACTACTAAAGTCTTGGATTGTTCCTTCAAACTTCTAACTTTATATGTCAACTCTGAACGTCTGGATGTGACTTCAAATGGTCCTTCAAAATGATGCTCTAGACCAGCCAACACCATTGTTTTTTGAACAAGAACAAAATCACCTAGCTTGAAACATCTAGACTTCACCCTAAACGTCTTGTCGTGGTGTTGCTTCATCTTGAGCTGTGACTCCTTAAGTTGTTCACTTGCCACGTCTTGGTATCTCTATAACTTTGAATGAATCTCGCTAAGCAAACGACATCCCTCAGTGAGAGAAACGTTTCCCAACAGTCTCTCACTCAGCAACTGGATCAGGTCTCTCACTTGTGACTGAAAACTAATTGAAATGGAGAACACCCCAACGAATGTTTTAAACCACTTCGAGTTGCAAATAATACAAAGGGTAAGTTCTCATCCCACTTGTGTCCAGAGTCTCCGCCAACAGTCCGTAACATCTGCTTCAGTGTCTGCTGAAATCTTTCCAAGACAGCTTGACTCTGGGGGTGATACGTGCTTGAGAATTTAATGTCTGATATTATACTTCAGTCAGAATTGTTGGAACTCAGCTGAACGAAAATTACCACAATTGTCAGACTGGATCACACGGGTTAGACCAAACAAGGTACAAAATTACACAAGATTATTGATGACAGTCTTAGCTCATTCACAATCGACTTGTGAATGGTCGAGGACGGACCGAAACGTCGTCGTCCCTTCACATACTAGTATGTGGATTGGTCAACTTAGCTTTAAAGTTTCGTACAGCAAAGGCTTCAGGGAATCTTGGTGTAGCACACATAAGAATTATCAAATATACATGACCTGACTTGGTCCGAGACAAAGGGCCTACACAGTCGACTAGGATGTGGGAAAAAGGTTCCCGAGGAACAACAATTGGTTGTGGGGTAGCTCTAGGAACAGTTTGGCTGGGTTTCCCCACCACTTGACACTTCCCCACCAGAGTGTTACAAGGACTGTCGACAATATCTTTCTTAAGTTTGGGCCAATAAAAATACTTTGTTACCTACAACAACAAACGACTGACCTCTTGGTGACCACTTACGGGATCGTCAGGAGCTGTAGGAAAACTTGACTCACGTAAATCATTTAAATTAACGCTATTTTCGATAGCTACGAAGGACCACCACTTTTTGAGATAAAGGGGCTGAGCTAGAGCAAGTGAATTCATATTAACTCCATGAACTAGTTTCCTATGGATGTTCTTATTTAATAATAAATTGATTACTAAAGGGACTGTATTATGAGTCAAATCCTCTCACCCAAAATGGGGGGTTACATGCGAAAAGATTAATATATCCCAAGCATGATTTCAGTACTGGTTCATCAATGAACTTTATAAAAGTGAATAAATAATAAATGGATTATAATAATAATTATTAGAGGAAAATGTACCTCAATATACTACTATAATATTGAATAGTATATGGTAAATCAAAGAGTTACTATAATTAATTTCGTGAGGAAGTCATTAAGGTAACTATATTTGTTAATTATCTAATTCAAATAAGAGTAACAGCTTAGCTGTAAATTGAGAGAGATGAAATCAGTTGCTACACTCCACTGACGAATTATTGCATCGGACAAATTGTTGCAACTGAAGGTAGGGAATCCTAACACCTTGCTTGACGTGGACCCAAGAGCTGGAAGGTAATTACATTGTAGAAATCTTCTACTAAAGTAACTACAGATACATCCTATATACGGAATTCTTCCTAAAGGATATATCTATCACTGCAAAAATCTTCTACAGCTATCATGGCAATATATATTCCTATGCTAACAAGCCTGAAACGTCCCCAGGACTATATGCGAATGAAAACTCACACCCCAGAAGTGACTCGAACCCATACTCCCAGGAGCAACGCAACTTGTATATTCATATATTCCTATATAAATTACGGAATACGGCTAGAGAGTACACGTACTGGATTTTGATGTTAATTTCTCAGCCTAACGACAACTATCTAAATGTTATATGTGCGCACAGTAAAACAAATAGAATAATTATAGTTGCCGGGCAGTGTCCGTTGATGAAGGACACTTGTCCCGGCCATGATAACCCCCGTCCCATCCCAAGTCCTTATCCTGACCCCTTCCCAGTGCTATATAGTCGTAATGGCTTGGCGCTATCCCTTGATAATTCCTTCCTTCCTTCCAGATCCCTCGTCTTCAACTGCCGTGATAAGACATCAACTATGGGTTGGAGAAGTTTCTGGACACTGCCACTATGTGCCGACACAACGTGGCACCGCTCTCGTGGTTGTAGGAGCGAATTAAATGACACTACGCAAATTCCTTGCAATGGCGTTTCTCTCTCTTGCGCGCTGCTAATATGCCGTCGCTAGTAGGAATGGCGTCTCCTTCCTCCCTGGCTGCGATGCGCATGCGCAGAACACTCCAAAGTATTCTCGAGCATAAATTATTTTACTTGTAATTAATTAGGGAAGTAAGGAATAGTGACAAGTACTGATGTCACTGATGAAAGTATTAAGGTGCAATATAATTTTGCACAACGCAAGTCAGCATATTTTGACTGCGTAAAATGAGCGAAAGGAATATTATATAGAATTGTTTTACGTTGCAATATTTTCGACTGTAGTTGTTAATTCACCTAAATGAGCAAGTTCAGTAAGCAGTAATATGCTATATGAATAAAACAACTGAATAAACGATTATCCTTAATAAAGGAAAGTAATTAACTGGACTGTTTAGATTCAACTTAATGTGGAGAGAATTTCATGTTTCAACATGCTGCTACCTCCCGGCGTCATTGAGACTGTAGGAAGGTTTTTGTAAATTATTGTGTCACAATAGAAACATTAATTGGATTAATTCTACAAGTTAGGAAGATTATTAATTACTGTGGTTAATACAATAATGATGTATTATTATACAAAAAATGATGTATTAGTGTTGGATAATTTGCAACAGGAGCCGCTGTGGGGACTTGTTCACGGTATGCTTTGGGGACCATAAGCTGAGTAACACTCTCACAGTCCTCCGAAGAGGGAGAAATCTAAGATCTTCATCGTCTCATCGGCATCCGATCTCGGAGGAAGTATCCAACATCATCTGCCAAGCATTCTCCTCTGGAACAGCTTCAGAAAAAACTTACGTACAAACTGGGGTCACTGTTTTAGAGTTGGCCAAAGTTTTGGATTCATCCTATTGCACACCTCTACCATATGTCGCCCTTAAGTGTGGGACAGTGAAACAAAAAATGATGTATTAGTGTTGGATAATTTCCAACATAACTCCAGGTGGGGGGGGGCGGGAAACTCGGGTCAAAGTTCAATTTTGAGTACTGACGTACCTTTGTCCTGCCCCGAAGTTATATTATAAAATTAGTATGTTAGTACACACGTAACGAATGTCCCGAATCTGTTGCGCAGATATGATCCCAAGTCATTATGGGAACATAAATTAAATATTGAAATGTTGAATAATTAAAGTATCTGTAATCAAGAACTCTCTAAATCTTACAGTAGACTCAACAATTAGGGTTGATGTGACGTGTAATAATTGCATTACTTAGTCGCTGAATTGGTCTGCGAACTCAAACATTTTCTCAAGAACAGATAACATTATTGTATAAGTTGTATTCTACATTATTATACAGTAATTAAGAAATATTAACCATTGGGTCATTCATGATCAAGGAGACATTGATACTACAATAAGGTCACTGTCTGGGGTTGCTGTGACTTGTAACTGTTGAGTTACTAGACAATAACACATCACTGAGCATCATGATCACCCCAAACTCAAATGTGTAAATGTCTGCACTGAGGCAGAATTAAATCTGATTGAAATTTGCTTTATGAAGCAGTAGTCATTCTGACTAATGGTATAACTAAGTTCCTAACTAGCTAAAGGTAATGTAATATTAGAGAACTGAATATGTTATTCATTAAATCAAGGAAGCCTCAGAGTCGACAGTGAGATTAATAGCCAAGTCATTCTGACTTATAAGTTAATTGAATTACAGCTTATCCCTAGAAACTCATTAATACATCCTCAACTTAACTGAGAATTTTTTTTTTATTAAATCAGTCACTATAAGTAGTCAACTGTATTTCGTTATGAGTACAGATTCAGCTGATACTCAGTTGACAAAAATGTCCCTAATACCTACCTAAACAGATGGTTTAATTTTTCTAACCTACCCAATTAGAGGGCTAAGCTAATTGTAACAACTTACTAAATCTTAGTAGTGTCACTCTAGCTGAATGGTGAGCAATAATAATTGCAAGGTTATCATGGTGAGCTGTGGTATGCTCGGATTAACATAATGAGCAGTAATGTACTCGGATTAGCATTGTGAGAAGTAATGTACTCGGATTAACATTGTGAGCAGTAATGTACTCGGATTAACATTGTGAGCAGTAATATACTCGGATTAACATTGTGAGCAGTAATGTACTCGGATTAACATCGTGAGCAGTAATGTACTCGGATTAGCATTGTGAGAAGTAATGTACTCGGATTAACATTGTGAGCAGTAATGTACTCGGATTAACATCGTGAGCAGTAATGTACTCGGATTAACATTGTGAGCAGTAATGTACTCGGATTAACATTGTGAGCAGTAATGTACTCGGATTAACATCGTGAGCAGTAATGTACTCAGATTAACATCCGCAAAAATTCTCGTGCAATTAAACATTGTTTTGTTCGAGATGGTAAAATTATAGCTAGGAAGTCTGACCCTTGGAAAAACCTATGTAATAACCACTGAAGCTCATCTCAATTCTTTTCTGAATGACTGTGGGATAACAGCTGAATAACCAAAATACAAATTGTAATCTCATCTAACGACCAATGTGAGCAATAGCTCTGCCTTTCCATTCAAAAGATTTTAATTTTATTTTTTTAAATTATCATCTTGTTATTGTCTCTTTTTTATTGTTTTTACTCTATTTTTTTATATTCCATACTCCCTTATTCCATTTGACCACTGGCTTTGCCTGTGTCCTCTAGTTTATACTTTATCATTCAGTGTACCTGAGTGTACCTCTAGCTAATCTACCTCATTTTGTTTTTAGTGTAACTTAAGTAATTAACTATATTGTAATTATAATATTATAGTAAGTACGTTTTCGTTTTATGGAATTATTAATTGTTATTTGACTTGTATTGGTCATCTATTGAAAGTTCCTTTAAGCAACCTACCTCATTTTGTGTATAGTTTTATATATTCTTTTTTTATATCTAGATCTTTTTATAATTTGTCTTTTTTGCTTTTTTCTGTCAAACAGTCCTCTTATGCAAACTAGTATACACCCAGACCTAAACCTCTTATCTAGTATCTATGACGATCATCAGTTTAATGATTAAAATTGCAGGTACTATACAGCACATAATGTGAACAATGTTTTAACATGTAATCACAATGTTTCTGTAATTAACTTGCATGTAAGATCTCTAAAGCAAACTCTTTGATGATGTTAATGCCCTGATTCAAACAGTTGACAACAAATTCTCTTTTATTGTGTTTACTGAAACGTGGTTAAAAGAGGATACTACTCAACTCTTCAACATACCTAACTACTCAGCTATTCACAACTATCGTCCTGTACAAAGAGGTGGTGGTACTTCTCTTTACTACCACCAAGAACTGACTTGCTTAAAAGTAATTAAAACTAGAGACCCTTGTGGAGAGTATATATTTGCCTGTTTCAGAGTCAAGGGTAGTGAGGCTGTCCCAACTGTGGGAGCAGTCTACAGAATTCCTAACGCTGATATGATTGAATTTAACTCTAACCTTAGAAATCTAATACTAGAGAACAGACTGAACAAAAACCACTTAATTATTTCTGGGGACTTTAACATTAACCTCTGCGAGCCTGATAACTCTCCTGCTGCTAGTTTCCTCAACTGTATGAATTCCTGCTTCCTCATACCCTTAATCACTAGACCTACTAGAATCACTGATAGTACTGCCTAACTCTTGATCACATCTGGACCAACATAACCTCTCCACTTACTTCAGGGATAATTACTGATAGCACTACAGACCATTACCCCACATTTCTCTTAACCGACATTCACAAACCACCTCTAGATACAAGGAAGATAAGCTTTAGGCTGCACAATGAAACTTCTATAGGCAATTTTATAGCTGCTGCAGCTAATATCAACTGGGAGTCCGAATTAGGTACCATAGGGGACATCAACCTAGCAGTGCAATCATTTCTTAAAAAAACTCTCTAAGCCTTTATAACACCCACTGTCCAATGCTAACGAAACAAGTCTTAACTAAAAGGCTAAACAATCCTTGGCTTACAAAGGGGATACTTAAATCTATTAATAAATAAATAAATAAATATGTTTATTCAGGTAAGGTACATACATACAAGTGATGTTACATTAATGTATCGATTTATAGAAAGAGCTAGTACATACAATGCCTAAAGTCACTATTACGCAATGCGTTTCGGGCAAATAAAATAATACAAAACATGACCTTAAGAAGAAGTATAGGTTAGGTATCATCTGAAAAGAACTTTCAAAGAATTACTCATCATTACTATATAAAATAATTAGAAGAGCCAAAATTAAATACTACGAAGATAAATTTACTCAAACAAAGGGCAACATCAAGAAAACATGGAGCACAATTTCACAAATAATGGGATCAAAGAAGATTTTAAATAACAAACCAATAATCCTGTCCAAAAACGATGGTTTGCTTTCAGCCTCTGATACTGCTATTGAATTCAACAGGTTCTTCTCATCCATTGGGCCATCCCTTGCTAATGATATTCCATCTTCCAGTACTAATGTTCAGGACTATCTGACAGGTAACTACCCACAGTCTCTGTACCTAACGCCCGCTAATTCCACTGATGTAAATGCGGTAATCCTTTCTCTTAAGACCAAGTCTAATGCCCTTGCGGAGATACCAACTCTAATCTACAAAAAAGCCTCCAGAACTTTAGCCCCTACCATTTCATTGCTCTACAAGAAGTCACTTGAACTCCAAACTTTTCCAGATATTCTAAAAAAACGAGAGTAACCCCAGTCCATAAATGTGGTGATCTCACTGATGTCAACAACTTCAGACCTATTTCAATTCTGCCAAACTTGTCAAATATATTTGAAAAACTAATCTACAAGCAGCTTTACTCTTATCTAGCCAAACAAAATATACTAAACTCTTGTCAATATGGCTTCAGATCCAAAAAGCACTAACGATGCACTTATTAGTATAATTAACTTTGTACGTGCAGCTCTTGATAAAAATGAGTTCCCTATTGGGTTATTTGTGGACCTACATATGGCTTTTGACACTCAACCACCAAAACGTTTTCTTAAATTACATCATTATGGAGTCAGAGGTCACTCCCTGCAATACCTTCAGTCCTACCTTACTGACAGGCTCCAGTATGTTTCTCTGAATAATTCCATTCTCCGAAACTACCTATAAACATTGGTGTTCCACAGGGCAGCATACTTGGCCCTTTCCTCTTTCTCATCTGCATTAACTTATTTTATATTTCCTCTTATTTTCAAATAATTTACATGAAAGTCAGTTTTGTATCATTTAGTCTTTACACATGTTCTTTTTTACATTTATCATCTTATCATATGATTGGAAGCTGGTCGGCCGAGCGGACAGCACGCTGGACTTGTGATCCTGTGGTCCTGGGTTCGATCCCAGGCGCCGGCGAGAAACAATGGGCAGAGTTTCTTTCACCCTATGCCCCTGTTACCTAGCAGTAAAATAGGTACCTGGGTGTTAGTCAGCTGTCACGGGCTGTTTCCTGGGGGTGGAGGTCTGGTCGAGGACCGGGCCGCGGGGACACTAAAGCCCCGAAATCATCTCAAGATAACCTCAAGATAACTATCATAGTTATATATGTTTCTTCAGTTTCGTTTATGTTTATCAATCTCTCTTTCATACACATTTTGTTTCATTTTTAATGGATATTTGTTATATTTAGGTGTTTATGCATTCCAAGGGGTATTTGTTTATGATGGAGTGCTCAAACGATTCAAAGGGGTATTTGTTAAAGATGGGAAATTTAAGCATTATCAAGGGAAATTTGTTAAATATGGGTATTAATTCATTTTAAGCGTTAATAGATCTAATGGATGTTTATGCATTTCTAGGGACATTGTTAAGAGAAGTGTTTATGCATTTCAAGGGATTTGTTAAAGATAGAGTATTTGTCAGAGATGGAGTATTTTTGCAATATCAAGGGATATTTGTTAAATATATGTATATAGGAATTTATTAATTTCAAGGGTTAACTGCTCACAAAGAGTGTTTATGCATTTCTAGGCATATTGTTGAAGAGAGGTGATTATACATTTCAAGGGGTATTTTTTTTAATTTGAGGTATTGAATTGTTTCAATGGGTATTTGTTAAAGATGGAATATTTAACCATAAACAAGGGATATTTGTTAAATATGAGTATTTATTCATTTCAGAGATAATTTGCTCAAATGGATCTTTATGCATATCAAGGGGTATTGTTTAAGAATGGTGTTTGTGTATTTATGCATTATGTTTATGCTAAATTTTCAAGATTTATTTGTCTAGGTACCACCATTATAACTGTAGGAGTTGTCATTTATATAATTCTAGGTTTCCACATTTATATATTTCCAGAGTCCCATTCTTAGGTATTAAGATTGAAGATGGAATAGCAAAAGTTGTAATAATATCGAAATCAACCAATAATACAGTTTATATTTTCTAATTGTTAAACATTTTCTAGAGATATAAATTGCTGACACGTAGTTGAGCTGTAGATCTTCTCTACTACCTTTGGTCGGTATTGAAGAGATCCTGGTCCTCTTGAACTCACACTTCGGTATCTGCCAAAACACCAAAAGTACACGGGTTCACCAGACAACACATAGCTCCCAAGCAGTCATGATGGACGAGACTGTTAACCATGGCTGCCAGCAGTAAAACAGAGCTTCAACATACAAAGATGTCTCGCGTCGGAGTGAGCTTCGAGTGCCGTTGAGAGGGTTAGCTTGGTGGCAGGACAGGTGGTTCTGACCTCAGCTCCTGGGCGACACCATCTTCTAGCGTTTTCTTCTTATCCCAGTAGTACTTGGCCGTTACACATTCTGTGCAAACTTTTTGCAAATTTTACAAACCTCTTTAAAAATGTTACCCTCAAATTCCGGACCTCGGTCAGTAATAAAACTTTTGGTGGGCCAAATACCGTGACAAACCTTCGCAAGAATGCGTCAGCAACAATATGAGCATCCTTCCAAGATGTAGGAAGGTATCGAAATTAATGTATTGTACCTAGATAGATTGTTCACTAATACCAAAACGTATAGGTTGCCTGAATGGCTATGATTAATATCAATCAAATCAGCTCCACCAGATCGAAGGGTTCAGAAATTTCTAGGAACTCCTGCAATGGAGCTTGTACCTTAAGGGTACCTTTTCTCCTCTGACAGTCAGGGGGGGTGGAATGATTTTACATAGCTAATTACTTCTGATAACATAACTGGAAATAAAATAAGGACTTTGCTTTCATATGAGTTTTAAAAATACCCGGGTGACCTGCAATCTTAGATGCATGTGCAAGTTTCAGTGCTGATGATTTTAATTCATCTGGAAGACCAGCTGAAGTACTGCACGATCCTTCTGTTCATTTACATATTACAATGCTCCTTCTTTTAATTCAGAATCATGTATGGGTAAATTACGTTTCATTGAAGGGTATTTTTTCCTAATCTTTACATTAATTGAGGTGATGTTTCTGCTCAAAGTTTCTGGCACTACATGGGACGGTCCAGGTTTGTAAAGTATCTGAAATGAATGTGCAAACAGTTTATGGAACCAACGTGACATACGTGGGCATTTATTTCTTTTCTTAAAAATGTGTGTAAGAGGTGTGTGGTCTGTGTAAATGACAAAATGTCGTTGGAACAGATACGGTTCAAAGTATCTGACATTTTACGACAGCTAAAGCCTCCAGGTCCATTGCAGAATACCTGACCGCAGGCATCTTAAATCTCCTACTAAAATTAAAATATGATTGTTATTATAGCTTTGCATCACTAACACCAACCAATTGCTATACCACTGGCGTCGGTGTGTACTTCCCACTCTTTATCAAATTCAGGCACTAACAATACTGGCGTCATGAAGAGTTGGCTTTTTAATTTTACATTGGTAGCATCATGCTCAGTTTTCCAAACAAATTTAATATTTTTCTTAGTCAGGTCAGTTAAGGGTGCTGATGTACTTGCAAAATCATCAACGTGGTGAATGAAATATCTGGCTGCCCCCAGAAACCTGTAAACATCCCTTGCCATCTTTGGTGTTGGCATGTCAGCAATTGCCGACTGGAGTAGAGGTCAGGGCGGATGCTGTCAGTGCTCATTTGGAACCCCAGAGACCTGTTTTTCTGAGATGCTAAGGTGCATTTCTGAACATTCAACTTCAAACCCACCTTATCTAATAAAGTCAGTGTCTCAGTCAAGTCTCGTAAGTGCTCATCAAATGTCCTGGAATATATCACATCATCATCCAGGTACGCGAGTGAGTGCCATCCGAAGACTGGACTGAAGATGTATTTAATTCCCCACTGAAATGACGAAGGGGCTGTCTTTAACCCAAAGGGCATACGCATGATTCTTTTTTTTTTATTTATATAAATAACAATATATACATAAATACAGAGGCACACACGTACAAAAAGAATTCACATGAACAATAAAAACAATATTCACAGAACAACAAGGGCGACGGTATCAATGGTTAAATACAAGTACATATGGAACAAATAGCATGAAAAACAAACACAATAACCGTAAAACATAATAACTGTGAACATGAGCAACAAAACACAATAACAAATAAAACTCAAAACATAGAGACACACTCGTATAAAGGAATGCATAACAACACAGACAACATTAACAGAAACATAAGGACAATGGTATCTACAGTTAAACAAAATGTACATTTGGAACAAATACCAAAGAAAACCAATACAATAACTGCAAAACAGAAGAACATAACAAACACGATAAGCAGTAAAACATAAGTTACAAAACACGGAAATAGTGCAAACACAGCAGCATGGCTCAAGCAGCTGAACAGGATGCAGACATATACACACAAAACATGGCAAAGAAAAAATAAAACGCACAATAAATTGGAGTAAACCCCATAGGGCAGGAATAGCACACATCATACACCCAACCAAACCAAAAATGGACACAGCCATAGACAAGGAAAGCCGCGCACACAAACACGCCAACCACATATATAGAAAAAAAATCATACAAAAACCACACACCCAGCAACAAGAAAACACATAAACGTTAATACACATGATTCAACCACACGCACATCCACCTACGCCACAACCACAAAATACACCGCACACAGACAGGGTACAGGCCAAAACAATTCACGGCCTCCAACGAAAGAGTACAAAATTTACAGCACAGTATAAAAAACAAAATCTACCCCGGCCCACTCAGGGGCCAAAACCCCACACAATCCACACACGCCTCCGCACACCGACAAAGTCCGCACCGGGAGGCATAGAGCCACACCACACATACACAGGAGCAGCACACCCGCAAACCATGGGAAACACACAACCATGCACAACCCCCGCCAAGGACACCCAACAGAAGGATAGCAGCGCAAAAACAAAAAACCCGAGACCCCCCCCCCGCCAACCCACCACGACACCCAAACCGCACCAAAAATCGAGACCCACCCCATCCACCAAAACATCCACCTACCTTGAAGGCAACCCCACGGACATAGGCAACCGTAAACCACCGACCAAATTCAACTGGAAAAGCGCGCTGTAACCACCACCAAGTGAAGCGCATGCGACCCGCAAAAACCCCAAAACGCGCGTAACCCCAAAACCCTCGCGCCTCCCGACTCACACACAAAATACATAATCCGCAATCAAAACACATAAAGTATTACGCACACGCCACGAATAACCCGGAAAGTGCAAAAACAAAAATAGCAAAACATCACCTCGACAACCAGGACCACAGAACCCCTCCAGGACATCCCGAAACCAGTCCACCAAACCCCGCAACCGGCCACAAAAATAAAACACATGCACCTGCGACTCACATAACCCACAATGCACACACGCCTCAGAAGCACGCAGACCCAACATACACAACCGCTCATTCGTCGCCAGCGACAGATGCAAACACCGGAACAACAATTCACGCTGCTGGGGCGCTAAAAACCGGGCCCCTAAACAAGACCAGATAGCACCCCAATCCCAACACGGGAACAACCCCTCCACCCGCGGCCGCACCCGGGGCAACAACACCTCATACACAGCCTTGCAAGAAAATGACAGGAAACCAGGAAAACGGCAGAGCTCCCGAAGAATCCCCACCGCCCAAGAAAAAACAGGGGGGGTAGATAAAGCCACCTCCTGAGAAACCTCCAAATCAACCAAATAACTAAAACGAATCGAACAGAAAAACACACCCAGCGTATTCAAACCACCGCCGAGTACCAGCCCCTGATACAACGAGACCCAGAAAAGGGCCCGGGCCTTCGTGAAAACGTCAGGAATGCCAACACCCCCCTCACGCACCCCGAACACCAACGTCGAACGGCGCACCGGTTGGTACCGCCCACACCACACATACTTGAAAACTACACACTCCAAAAGCAAGGCTTTACGACGATCCAAAGGAAAACACCGAGCCAGAAACCAGACCCTCGACAACACCTTGCATGCAACCAGCAAGCCGCGCTGATATATGGTCAGAGGACGACGCGACAGAAGGCCAACCGCAACCCCAACCGAACGGGAAACAACATCCCAATTCCAGTCCAAAGACCTGTCATAGGAGGCAAACCAAGTAACCCCGAGAACGCGCAGCGAGGAGACCACCGGAAACCACGACCTATCCCACACCAGGCGGGAGGCCCACGCACCGATCCCCATCAAACCCGACTTCGCGCGATTGAGCACAGCCCCCGTGGCGGACTCAAAACGGAGAAGAACATCCTGCACAGCTAACACCGAACCCTCCGAAGCTACAAAAAGCACGGTGTCATCAGCATATCCGCAAATGGGAAGCCGAAACCCGGACGGCAGGCAAGGAGGCACAATCAAGGGGCACGCCTTCACTGCCCTGAAGAGAGGTTCCTGAAAAAGCACATAGAGCAACATTGACATCGGACACCCCTGACGAACCGAACGACAAATCCTGAAAAAAGAACTGAAAAACCCATTCACACACACCCGACTGCGACTCCGGACATACAACAAACGGACCCACCCGATAAACACCCCCGGAAACCCAAGTCTTTCCATAGCACGGAAAACAAACTCCAACGACACCCGATCGAAAGCCTTGGACCAGTCCAAGCAGATCATAGCCGCCGAAAGCCGATACTCGGACGCATAAAGAAGCACGTCCCGAAACAAAGCATTGCAATGCGTCAGGGCACGGCCAGGCACACCGCAAAATTGCTCAACCGAGACCACCGACGCAACGACACCCCGACAGCGACGCGCCAAAACCTTGGAAAAAATCTTGTAATCAACATTCAATAACGTAATCGGCCTCCAATTCGCAAATAAACTCAAGTCGCCCGGCTTCGGAAGCAGCCGCACGATCCCGTCACAAAAAGAGTCCGGGAGAGCACCCAAACGCAAACACGCACGCACCACCTCCAAGATCACCTCCCTAACACATCCCAAAAAGTGCGGTAAAATTCAATGGGCAGGCCATCCGCACCCGGCACTTTCCCGGAAGTAAACGACCAAACCACCTCCCGGAGCTCCAGCATGGAGACATCCTGCACCAACGCAGCACACTCCGTCGTCGACAAACCGGGAGAGCACGCGTCCAAAAAGGAACCCACAAGTCCACCATCCTCACTCACTACACCATAGAGAGTCTCCAACTCCTGCCTCGCGTATCGCAAAACACCAGATGTGCTAGAAAGCACAGTGCCATCGGAACGCCGTAGTCCCTTAAGAAGAACGGAACTCCGAGCAGCCTTCTCCCTCTCAAAAGAAAGGGGGAGATCCTCTCCCCATCCACTCGCTCAGCCACACGCGCACGCACCCGAACCCCGTCAGCCAACACCGCACGCAAATCACAAATACGCTCCTTACACTCAGCAATCTCACTAAAACAGTCAATCCCAACATTTAAACGCGCATATAAAAACGACAAACGCGCCTGAAACAACCGCAGAAGACCAAACCTCCCAGCAGCCTCCCGCTTCGCAACAACCCTAAAAAATCCCCGACACTCCACCTTACACCATTCCCACCAAACAAACAAAGAAGAGAATTCATTCTCCGAGCAACGATACCGACCCACCAGGCCCGAAACTGCGCACAAATGCGCGGACACCGCAACAACCTACAATTTAATTTCCACCACCCAGGCCCCACCTGCACCTGACTCCGGACACCCACCCGGACAACCACCAAACAAAGATCCGAAAAGGCTACCGGGACCGTCCGAAAATCAAAGACCGAACACTTCCCACCAGAGACATAAAACCGATCCAAACGAGAGCTCGCCCCGCGCGCAGCGAAGGTATAATCCAACGAACCCCCACACAACACAGCCACATCCCGAAGCCCACACGCACGCAAAACTTCAATCAAAGCGGCCGACACATGCCGAGGGTGCTGACTAGAGCAATCCCTCACACACGTAACACAATTAAAATCGCCCCCAAAAACTAAATCCCTCGTATCATGCCGCAGGTACGGTAAAAGCCCTTCCCGAAAAAACAACTCCCGTTCCTGACGATGCACCACCCCAGAAGGGGCGTACACCGTCAGGAACGGAATCTCAACCCCTAAAAACTCTGCCCGAACAAACAACACCCGCCCGTCTTCATCCAGTTCCGTGTGAAGCACGGAAATGGATGAAGCACGGAAATGGACGCCCTCCGCGAAAATAACATCAGCGTCCCCCCAAAGGATGTCCTTGGCGGGTTCAAAATAACAATAAACTCAGCACACAAAACCTGCAATACAGACACATCCTTAACATTGTGCTCTTGGATAAGAGCCACATCCACACGCTGCTCCTGAAGCACATCCAAAAGGCCCAACTGAACCGCCAAAGCATTCAACCCACGAACATTAATAGAGGCGCAAACAATAGCAGGCGCCATCGAGAACAATCAAATACCTACAGCACCTTCAAACACCTCGGTAGGCACAGAGCCACCCCCAGCAGAGACGGTGTCAGCCACCCTAGGGCCAACCCGCTGTAGCCCGTCCACCGGTGAGAACCCCCGGACGCCGGACGACTGATCCCGCATAAGGCAAACAATGCCGACATCACACAGCGAGGCACGACGAGACCCCACCGTCACAGTCCACGTATCCTCGGCGTCCACCCTCGAGGAGAGCACCTCGCCGCCATCCGGAACCGCATCACACCCGGAATCCATTTCGGACTCAGGGAATTAGGAGGAGGAGGGGGGGGGGGGGGGGCTTCCGGGGCACAGCTCCACGCAGCATCAACCCGTTTACCAGGGGGTTCCCCACTGCTAGAACGCCCATCCGCATCACGCTTCCGGCGAGGTGCAACGTAGGCCAAACCACCACCAGGAATCACACAGGCAGGGGGGGGGGCAGAAACCGGGCCATCACAGCACTCAACAGGAACATGCGCCGCATCGACGACACAGTCGGCACCCGCACTTCGCGCAGCGCCCACACCAGAAGACACCGAGAAGTCACCGCCAACACCAGGCTCATCTCCCAACTCGCCACAGGGAAGAGGATGCACCTCCACCTCCACCGCACGTAGAAGACCAGAACCAGAAGCATCCATGTAGTCCATCACAGCTGGCACAGGGGACACCACAGGCGCAGACAACACAGGAGCCACAGCCGACTCAGGCGCACCACCAGGCACCACCGCTGCAGGCCCACCACCAGGCACAGGAGTCGCAGGAACACCACCAGGCACACCAGACATAGGTGCGCCACCAGGCACAACAGTCGCAGGGGCCCCAACATGCAGAAGCTCCCCAGGCACACCAACCGGCACAACCGTCGGAGGCATCCCACCAGGCACCACACCCTCGGGCACCACATCCGCAGGGGCCTCACGAGGCGCACCCGCACTCCCAGGACCTGCCAGGGTGGCAACGGGGCCAAGGAGGGGTGGGAAATCCCCCCCACTGAAGACCGAAGTGGTCCGCAAACGAGGAGAGTCACACCGGGCAGCGTCATGCCCCTCCTCCCCGCAACGGAAGCACGTGCGGGCCTGTCCAGGGTAAAAAACGCGGAGAGGGAACCCACAGCACAACACCTTGGATGGTATAGGCCCCGTCAGACGCATATGCAGCGTCCTAGATCCCAGGCGGAGGCCCTGCAGTCGCCCAGCACTGAACACATTGAACCGGTGCTGCAGTACCGACCCAAACCGCGCGAATACAGTGGTAAGCTCCTCCTCCGGAAGCGCCACAGGCACACCGTGCACGCTGACATAAGTCAGAGGCCCCCAGGGATCCGACACCGTCACGGAACAAGCCGCCTGAGGAACGGAAGTCGGCCGTTCACACCAACGCGCCACAAAACACTCATAGCCACTTGTAGAGGCGAAAGTTACTGCCACACGAGTGGGAGAGAACCTCTCCAACCCAACTAGTCCATGGACGTCCACACCCAGAACGTTCAATAGCGTAGATGCCACACCGTCCCAGTCTACAGGGCTGGAGAAATCTAACCGGGCGGTATTAGACCGGCGGAGGCGACCCCCTCCAGCCGCCGCCATATTGCTGACCCCCGCCCGGGTCAGCTGACGCCCCACACCAACACCACCACCTCCAGACAGCGCTGAGCAACAACTGGCGGCTCACCCCAAAACAACAGGAGTGGTCAGTTGACACGTCTGCACCGCACGGCAGCGCAGGCGAGACTCATACGCATGAATTGATACATATGCACGCCATCAGAGAGAGCAGTTTTCTCTTTGTCTTTCTCTGCCATTTGTATTGCCCAATATGCAGACTTTGCATCAAGAATGAAAAAGTACTTTGCTGTATCAAACTGATCTAATATCTCCTAAATTTGGGGTAAAGGATATATATCACCCTTAATTATTTCGTTTTCCTTCCGGTAGTCCACACAAAAACCAGTAACTACCATCCAGTTTACGAGCCAACACATCAGGAGACAACCATGGTGATGTTCTAGGCTCTATCACGTTTTCTCTCAAAATTTTCTTACACTCATCTCTAATTACTTTCTTGGCCTGTTCTGGGAGTCTCCTCTGCTGAGTGTAAACCGATAAGGAGTCACCTGTTGGAATAGTGTAATG
>WNGS01052365.1:2046921-2058433 GCA_020271785.1 Procambarus virginalis
GATCACAACCTATAAAATCCTCAGGGGAATCGACTGGGTAAACATGGATAAACTATTCAACACTGGTGGTATGCAAACAAGGGGACTGAGGTGGAAACTGAGTACCCACATGAGCCACAGGGTCGTTAAAAGGAACTTTTGCAGTGTCAGAGTAGTTAACGGATGGAATGCATTTTCAGTGACGTGGTGGAGGATGACTCCATACACAGTTTCAAATGCAGATATGATAGAGCCCAGTAGGCTCAGGAATCTGTACACCAGTTGATTGACAGTTGAGAGGCGGGACCAAAGATCCAAATCTCAACCCCCACAAGCACAAATAGGTGAGTAGACACACACACACACACAAACTCACATGCAAGCACGTACGCACACACACACACACACACACACACACACACACACACAACACACACCACACACACACACACACACACACACACACACACACACACACACACACACACACACAGTTGTGTTGTGACCATCGCGTTGGATGGACGTGGGTTTGGGAGCTCCTGGTTTACTAATGGAGTGGGAGGGGTAATCAGGCAACTTCGAAGTGAAAAAGTGTGTACAAGTGAAAGAAAAAACCGTTGGGTTTTGACCAAAGCCATAAGGTAGTGAAGAAAAACAGTATAAGTAGCGTATTTGAAAATAGTGAAATACTGTGGCAGTGTACAGCGTGGAGCGGGCCTCACCGACCTCTGACCGTGACCTCACCCTCTGACCGTGACCTCATCCCCGGCAGCAACCCATCACCACGTGGGAGACTTTTGGAGATTCACTCACCTATTGTGTTAGCAGGACGGTAAGATACTTGGAGCCTCCCTGTGGGTAAGGTTGGATTATAGCAATGACTAGGTCAGGAAGGGCGTCTAGGTCCAGCAGTATTATGATTGAAGAAGAAGATAGGTTTGTGGAGAAGATGATTGGGAAATTTGTAGAGAAGAGGGATGTCTGGGTAGGTGATCTAATCCAGGGGATCAAAAGTGAAATCTTTAACAAGATACAGGACGAGGTTCAAAGACTCAAACAAGAGTTTAGGGATTATATTCAAGAGGAAATCAGAAAGAGCAGGGTAGAATGGCAAGGAGAAATAACTAGGCTTGCTAATGAATTTGGCAGGCATGGGGGAGGCTTGGCAGGGGAAGGGGTAGTAGGAGTAGGTGGAGTAGCAGGAGTGGGAGGGGTGGGGGTCAGCCAGGGAGGGGGCTACCAGCATGACCCTGACCTGAGAAAGAGGACAATCATAATCCATGGATTGCTTGAAGTCAGGGCACCATCCAGGCAGGAAAGGATGGAGATTGAGGATTTGGAGCTACAGGGGATTTTGAGGGACATGAGAGCCCATATGGCAGGGAATGAAGTGGAAGTCCACCGCCGCATTGGACCATACAACTGTAACAGGAAACGACCTGTCCTGGTACAGTTCACAAACGAAGAGGCAGTGGACTACATACTGCATCACAAACACTTACTCAGAGATAGCGAAAATTACTACAATGTATATATTGACAAGTTCATGACGAAGGAGGAGCAGGTAGCCCACAGAGCAAGCAAACTTCCACGATACAACTCTTCCCATTTGAGCATAGGTACACACCCCACTGCTAATCCACCCCAGGATAACCAGCTTCTCACAACTGCTTCTCAGGTTACTCCCTCCCCAAATCAGACCTCCTTGCCCTTGCTTATATCCCCAACACCTCCCTTGACCCCTCTGACCCCACTGCAGTCAATTTCATCCCACATTCCAAGGACCCCCTCATCACCTCAACCCCCAAAACCCGTCCAGCCCTCATTCCCTCAACCCCCAAAACCCACCCAGCCCTCATCCCCTCAACCCCAAAAACCCACCCAGCCCTCATCCCCTCAACCCCCAAAACCTACCCAGCCCTCACCCCTCCTCATCCCCTCTCCTTCCATGTGACCCCCCACCCTTGCGAGGGGGGTGGGAGGTTCCCCCCACCCTCTCTATCCTTCCCCCTCCCGACCTCTCAACCTCTATCTGACTCCCAACCTTACGCTATCTCCCAACCCCTCTATGCCTATCAGACCCTCCCTAATCTTCAGACCCAGTATGCCCTTCCTACTCCAGACCTACCTACCCAGGCCCTACCCCAAACCCTCCTACCTACCTTCCTAGAAGCCCAGCCCCCATTAACCCCCCAAGCACCCCTCCCGACCTCTTTCACCCCCCATACACCCCCCGGACCCCCCCAGACACCCCCCGGATCCCCCGGACACCCCCGGATCCTCCCCGCCCCCAGTCATCCCCCAGACACCCCCCAGATCCCCCAGGTCCCCCCTGCCCCCAGTCACCCCCCAGACACCCCCCAGATCCCCCCAGACCCCCAGAGGAAGGGAGAACTCTGGTACAGGAGTTTCCATGAAGAATCTCAAGGTTTGGTACACCAATGCTGATGGGGTATCTAATAAAGCAGAAGAGATAAAAGAAAGAGTGAGTGAGGCAAATCCTGACATAGTTGCAATTGTGGAAACTAAAATTAATGACATGATCTCAGATGCAATCTTTCCTGAAGGGTACCAGGTGATAAGAAAAGAGAGGACACAGAGACAGGGAGGGGGAGTGGCACTCCTAATAAAGCGGAAATGGAAGTTTGAAGACCTGGGAAATCGGGTTACCAATGAGTGCACAAGCTTCATACATGGAACTTTGACAGTAGATGGGAGGAAGATTGTGATCTTGGTAATCTACAATCCCCCACCAAACAGTAGAAGACCCAGACAGGAGTATGATGACAACAACAAGGCATGCATAGATGAACTGCAGAAGGCAGCAACACTAGCCCACAGAATGAGAGCGAAGCTGCTGATCATGGGGGACCTAAATCATGGAGAGATAAATTGGGAATCAAGGAATCCCCATGGAGGGGACGAAACGTGGGGAGCAAAATTAGTAGATGTTATAGACAGGAATTTCCTAACACAGCATGTGAAGGAAGACACAAGGGAAAGAGGAGGAGATGCACCGAGCCTATTAGACCTGATTTTCACCCAGAACGTAGAAGATATCGAGAATTTGGAGCATGAAATACCTCTAGGGGCCAGTGACCATTGTGTCCTAGTCTTTGACTACATGATGGAATTCAAACTTGTGACCATGGGACAAGAGATCTGGGAAAGGAGAGTTGACTACAGGAAAGGGGACTATAGGAGGATAAGGGACTATCTGGGAGAAGTGCAGTGGGAGGAAGAAATTAGAGGAAAAACAGTCCAAGATATGATGGACCTAGTCATACAGAAATGCCAAGAGGCCGAAGAGAGATTTATACCAACAGTAAAGGGAAAAAATAAGAAGGAATATAATAACCCATGGTTTAATAGACAGTGTCAGGAAGCAAAAATGGCCAGCAGGCGGGAGTGGAGGAAATACAGAAGACAAAGGACAGAGGACAACAGGATCAGATGCAACAGAGCTAGGAACGATTACATTAACATCAGACGGACATCGGAAAGGGACTATGAGAACGATATTGCAATCAAAGCGAAAAAACAACCTAAGCTACTACACAGTCATATAAGAAGAAAAATGTCGGTGAACGACCAAGTGACAAGACTAAGGAAGGCAGAGGGGACATATACTGAAAGTGACAAGGAAATCTGTGAGGCACTGAATGCCAGTTTCCATGGAGTGTTCACTACCGAGCCCGAGCAGCTCCCATTGTTGGAAGGGGTTACCCTAGATGAAAGACTATCAGATATAGAGGTGACAGTGGAGGAGGTAATGAAACAGTTGACAACTCTAGATGCATCTAAAGCAGTAGGACCAGACAAAGTATCACCGTGGATACTAAGAGAAGCAGCGCAGGCCCTCAGCGTGCCTCTGGCAATGATCTTTAATGAGTCACTTATGTCGGGAGAATTGCCCAGTTGCTGGAAGAAGGCAAATGTCGTGCCGATCTTCAAGAAAGGCGATAGGGAGGAGGCACTTAACTATAGACCTGTATCACTGACAAGCATCCCCTGTAAAATACTGGAAAGAATAATTAGGCTACGACTGGTTGCACACCTGGAGAACATTAGGTTTGTGAACAAGCATCAACATGGGTTCTGGACAGGGAAATCGTGCCTAACAAACCTTCTGGAATTCTATGATAAAATAACGAGGATAAGACAGGACAGAGATGGTTGGGCAGACTGCATATTTCTGGACTGCCAAAAAGCCTTTGATACAGTACCGCACATGAGACTGCTATTCAAACTCGAGAGGCAGGCGGGGGTAGGGGGAAAGGTCCTAGCATGGATAAGGAACTACCTAACAGGAAGGAGCCAAAGAGTTACGGTAAGGGGCGAGAAGTCGGACTGGCGAACAGTAACAAGTGGAGTACCACAAGGATCGGTGCTGGGACCAATTCTATTTCTTGTATATGTTAACGACATGTTTACGGGTGTAGAGTCCTACATGTCGATGTTTGCGGATGACGCAAAGTTGATGAGAAGAGTTGTGACAGATGAGGATTGCAGGATCCTCCAAGAGGACCTGAACAGGTTGCAGAGATGGTCAGAGAAATGGCTACTGGAATTCAACACGAGCAAATGTAAAGTTATGGAAATGGGACTAGGAGATAGGAGACCAAAGGGACAGTACACAATGAAGGGGAACAGCCTACCTGTGACGACGCGCGAAAGAGACCTGGGTGTGGACGTAACACCTAATCTATCTCCTGAGGCACATATAAATAGGATAACGACAGCAGCGTACTCTACACTGGCAAAAGTTAGAACATCATTCAGAAAACCTAAGTAAGGAGGCATTTAGGGCTCTTTACACTGCTACGTGAGGCAGTCTTANTTTAGCAGTCTATCTGATAGAAATAAAACAGAGACTGGTGTTAGCATTGTGGGTGAAAAAATAGTTTATCATTCTCTTAATACGTTTTATTCAATAACTAGTAGACATAACATAAGACACTTACATAATAACTGGTAGACATAACACATCATAATGCCGTCACATGGAGATAGCATACCATAATGCAGTCACATGGAGATAGCATACCATAATGCAGTCACATGGAGATAGCATACCATAATGCAGTTATTCAATATCTAGTAGACATAACATAAGACACTTACATATTTATCTTGGTAAAACATACATTAGCAAAAAAAAATAACTAGCAAGCGTCTTTTTTTCAACTATTATGAGTTGTTTTCCGTGTTTTTTTAACAACAGGGCTAAGTGAGCCAGAGCTGTGTACTAGTTGACCTCCCATTCAAGCTTTTCATCTCGATTCAAGCCATTACTGTCAATCATTCCTAACCCATAAGAAATTTTGACGTGCTTGATTGAATTATGACGCTTAGTCATGCTTAAAATTTGATTAATGCATAATTTAAAGCTCCATCGTCTCTTGATCTTAGTATCATTGCAGAGTCCCTCCATTATACAATCTGTATCCTCCTCCTCACACTGTTCTAATAGAATTTTTTTGCTATCGGCGTTATTTTCTATTGGTGTACCTGCGCTATACCGGATCACAATAGCTATAACATGTGGTACTCTTTCTGGTGAGGGAGAAGGAGAAAAGACTGCTCCTCCTACTTTGATGCGATCAGCCACCACCACATAGTTACTTAATGGTTGAATCGCTCGCCGTAGTCGTGTATAAGGATACCTTTTCCAGATCTCGCAAGACATTCCTCCTGAATGGGCGTGAATTGAAGGAATATCATACACTATACAATCACCAAGACGGAACTCATCCGATGCTAGATAATCACCTTCTACTTTGCAGTCTTTAAGACATGATAGCTTATGAAGCATATACCTTGAACACATCTTGTCAGATATTAAACGCGAGTTTGCTGATGTAAGGATTATATACAGTATAGAGTTATCATTTACTCTTTTCATTCCTCTATTACATCTGTAAACACACTCAACTGTTTGTTAAAGTGGGAAGATAAACACAGAGTATATTATTATTATTTTTATTAATTGCAAGCAAAAGAAAAAATGGTAACGATAGTAAATAAATAAAGTGAATAGTTTATATATTTCTAGTCTACTGTTAA
Source organism: Procambarus virginalis (assembly GCA_020271785.1). Taxonomy (NCBI): domain Eukaryota; kingdom Metazoa; phylum Arthropoda; class Malacostraca; order Decapoda; family Cambaridae; genus Procambarus; species Procambarus virginalis. The sequence goes on from WNGS01052365.1 coordinate 2,052,967, forward strand.
ATCAATGAGTTCGATATCTCCTGTGAGGTCTATTATAGGCACAGGTCTGCAAGGGGTTTTTGTAGTTTCGCCTTCTGCTTCGACCACATCTGCGTTTAAGTTGTTGTTCTTCATCCGACGATAAGCAGAGGCAACTCCTTCACTTAACTTATGTGTAAGCACACCGTGTGTAGGCAATGCTGCAGGGATTGCATTGCTTGCAGAGTCAACCATCACAAATTTTAGCCCGCGACGCTGGTAATGCTGCTCCAACTTCATCATTATGGGTAGATATTTCAGTCTCCATACTTCTCAATTGTAGCTCTTGCAATACTGACTGCAGCCCATCTGTTATGATCTCAGCCTGCTGGAGAAACGAGTCTCCCCCTTGAGAGTTATTCAGCAAGCCTGACCTAACTGGATGGTTCAGGAATTATAGAGGCGATAACACAGATGTAAGATGGTGTGTTGGATTTAAATAAAATTTGAGAATATGGGCAATGAACTAGAAAGCAGATAAATGACTGGTTAGAAGATGTGGACAAGTTGCTGGAGGTGTGAGGCTCGCTTTGGGAGAGCCTTGACCTCACTTGAGGCCAGACTTCGCAGGGGGAAAGCCGCGCTTCGTCGAGCTCCCGCCAGAAGGTACCCCTAGCGATATTATCTCCAAGAGAAGAGAAGGTGCAGACGTTCCAGCTGTTGAATCGAGCTGAAGACGTTGCGGTCTCAAGTCCTGGACGGCGAGGAGAGAGTATTAAGCCGCCCAGTGACAGTTTTGTGGGCTGTGACAAGCGCCCTGGTCAGAGGTTGTCAGAGGGAGAAGCGCCCTCGACCAGATAATCTGTGGTAAGCCCGATTTAAACCAGTTCATAGTGATTAGTTGTAATTGGTCGTGTGCCCAGCGACAGTAGCACTGTTTATTTACAAGTTAGGAATGTTTTGGTAAGGCAGAGAGCCTAAAATAAGAGAGTGAAGTGGGAGGAGCACGGAGCGACATCCATCTTCTCTGAGCGCTGGTGGGCAACTGAAGGAGCCTGGCTTCTGAGGGAGGAGGCCCCTCCCAGAATGAGTGAGGCCCGCCGGGCGAGGTGGCGCATGGACCCGCCCACGGGGAAGTCCACTCTCACTATTTGTAGAAGACAGATAGGGAGTGGAGGCAAAGATATTGTGTGATTAATTTTGTTTATGAGTTAAAGGGGAAACATTTTATTGGAGTGCAAATGGGTTGCAGGTTTGTCCTTTGGGGAAGAAGTTGCTGAGGACTTCGAAGCCAGCACAGAGGGAGTGGTTGATGAGACTCCAAGGCAGGGAAGGAGAGGACCTCGAGCTGTGAGGAGAAGCAGTGAGGAGTGTCACGTGCTTCTGCAGAGGTGGTGAAGTGCCACAGTTATTCGAGGAAACTTTATGGTGCAGCAGTAAGGAGAGCTGTGGATGATCCTAATAGGAGTAGGGAAGCACCATAGTCGTTCAAGGAATCTTCATGGTAGCAGCCTGGAGGAGCTGCAGAGTATCCTGGTGTTTAAGCCCTGAGGAACCTGAAGTTGTCAGGGTAGTGAAATAGTTCTAAATGATCACTTGTATGGAGGTGAGAGTATTTGTCATTAGCGTGAAGGACGCAGTGAGAGGTGAGTGATCGTTTGCCATTTATGTGCCAAGAAGTGTATATTGAAGTTTAGAGCTACAGACGTAGGCAGGAGTACCTACAGATATATATGTATTCTAAGACTGATAGAATGGTCGATTGATTCGTTGTGTGGCACGGATCATTTATACTGATATATATATATGTATGTTATTGCATTCAAATGCTGATTTGCCTTATATGTGTTTATAGGTATTTATATATGTATACATTCTCTTGATGGTAGTGTAACATTATATTATAAGACTTAATCTACTTGAGGAGGTTGATAATATTAGGTAATACCAAGAGATAGGATACCACTTAGCAAGCTGAGGATAGAGTTCTGATGGTGTTGGAGTGCAACCTGATTATAATAGTACAGAGAATAGGATTCATCATTATTATTATATGTATGCGTGTATTGTGTATGTACTTCGTCCAGTAAATGTATCCAAATTTGCTGGTGTTTGCACTTGTCCCAGTGAGGCTTCCCAGGAAATAGTAAAGAAGGAGAGAGAGAGCAAGAAACAGGAACCACTGCTGTGGACAGGGTAAGACAGAAGTCTAGTAAGACAAAGGGGATTGAGGAGGTCATATTCCATAAGGAGAGAGTGGGGAGTCACAGCGGCTCGAGTGGGTGTGTGCACGTGACAACAAGGCTGCGTGTTGGAGCCGCATCCCCTAAACGTGTGACGTTGAGCCCCTCTCCAAGAGCCAGAAGTGCCTAGTGTGATCTCCTAGTGAAATATGAGCATTTGTCGAGTTGTGGGTTGGGTGGTCTGTCAGCGGTAACACCACCCAAATCACCACCGCAACACCATCCCAAGTCCAAAAGGGAAAATTATGTGTTTAATTTTATATTCTTCTTCTCTTGTTAAGATGACTGCAAAGGCCTTACGCAGAGATTTTGTAAACCAATAGCGTCGCATTTCTTCTGTATCCAACTGTAAGCCTCTGTAGTAGTGCGGGTCGGCAGCATATAATGTCTTGATTTTCTTCATCCACATGTTTAGGGGTTTAGATGATGATTTCCCTCCAGCGTGATGTGTTATTAATCCGATGAGATAAGGTAGATGAGGGTCGTCACCAATTCGATTGTTGAATTGAGGGGGTTCACCATAGACAATCTCTCCCGGCATGGCTCGATCTCTTCTCTCTGCACGATTTTTGTAGGGTAGTTTGCTCCGATGAATGCGAGCATAGGGATAACGAGTCCATAATTCTTCAACCACCCTACTCATCATCACGCTAGTGGCGTCCATATCGTAGATGATGCAGTCGGAGTAAGAGTACTCCGAAAAAGATGAAAGGCTGCCGGCTACAGTCGTCAACATCTTATCTGATGAATAGAGTAGAGGAAATGAGTCGGAGAGTGGAGAGCAGCCACCCCTTTATATGGTCGTGCGAAGGTTAGCGGGTTTCCTGTTTGTTTCGTCCCTGTTTCCCTGGGGCGGACTAAAATCACTTTGACGTTATAAGGTTTTAAACTCCCTGCATATTTTGAATAATCGGGAGGTAAGTACTTTCCCAGTCTACATCTTCACACCGTCCTGCGTCCTGCGACATGCCGTAAAGGGAGCATGATATACAATTTACAGAGTAGACAATGCCGCACTCTCGATTGTTAAACTCCTCATCTGTCATGTACCCATGATGAATTTCTACAGAATTCATTTTGGCTGTGGAGTTCATTTTTTTCTCAACGTGATATAGATGAAACGCCCAGGTGCGATGAGCAGTCAGTAATGAATTAAGCGGATCGGCTCCCTTTTTATCCCCCTCGGCGTGTGTGCGGCGCGCACCTGCTCACGGGATAGTTTCCAGTTAATGATTAACCACACTCTGTAGCTATGGATTTTATATTATCAATTTATATAATAAATATATATATATATTTATTTAATAAACATGGATTATAGTCCTTTCTAGCAGTAGGATAGGTGTAATACTATAATCTCGACATGAGGTTTTTTATATAGACTTTGCACCACGCTACAATTTTTTCTAAGTTGTGGAGAGTTTGGTATATTCCATCACAGCTCGTTCACTATTGAAATTAGTCTATGGCGGTGCTGTATATATAACATATTTATCTCCGACAAAACTACTCTCCCTGGCCGAATGTGTAAACTTTAATCCACTACTGGACATAACAGATTAGATTTTTTTTCACATCCACGCGAAGCTATTTCATCTTTCCTACCAGCACCGCTTAAACTAGTTGGGTTTACCTTTAAGCTAATACATAGATATCTCAATGAATATGTAGCGAAGTGCATCACCCCCTTTCTCGAGGATAAATAGGCAGGGAGCGGTCAAACCTTACCACAATTTCGAGTGTTCGACCAACATGGACGTCTTTCGCACCAAAACATTTCGCAGCATGGAACGATTGCGATGTGAGCAGATGAGAGTAGACACTTTTGTGGGATGGCATATTGATTGGCTTTTGCCTAGGGATTTAGCTAGGGACGGATTTTACTTCACCAGATCAGTAGATTTCTGCATATGCAGTTTCTGCTATGATTTAATAGGGGGGTGGGTACAGGGGGAGGACACCCCACGCAGTCGACATGTAGCTGCAACACCGCACTTTCATCGGGGGTAAACGCACTGAAAATGTCAGCATTGGGCTAAGCAACACAGCCGACGCCTATGGATTGAATTTCACCTATTCCGTCCTGCAACTAGAAAGAGGGAGAAATTCAGCTAACAGTTGTAAGTACCCATCACAATTAAGTTTTATTTCTTAGTCTCTGTGAATAACGTTGGTTGTATAGTCATTGTGAATAGCTTAATAATAAGATTTGTGTGTGTACTCACCTAGTTGTACTCACCTAGTTGTGCTTGCGGGGGTTGAGCTCTGGCTCTTTGGTCCCGCCTCTCAACCGTCAATCAACAAGTGTACAGTTTCCTGAGCCTAATGGGCTCTATCATATCTACACTTGAAACTGTGTATGGAGTCAGCCTCCACCACATCGCTTCCTAATGCATTCCATTTGTCAACCACTCTGACACTAAAAAAGTTCTTTCTAATATCTCTGTGGCTCATTTGGGCACTCAGTTTCCACCTGTGTCCCCTAGTGCGTGTGCCCCTTGTGTTAAACAGCCTGTCTTTATCAACCCTGTCGATTCCCCTGAGAATCTTGAATGTGGTGATCATGTCCCCCCTAACTCTTCTGTCTTCCAACGAAGTGAGGTTTAATTCCTGCAGTCGCTCCTCGTAGCTCATACCTCTCAGCTCGGGTACTAGTCTGGTGGCAAACCTTTGAACCTTTTCCAGTTTAGTCTTATGCTTGACTAGATAGGGACTCCATGCTGGAGCCGCATACTCCAGGATTGGTCTGACATATGTTGTATATAATGTTCTGAAAGATTCCTTACACAAGTTTCTAAAGGCCGTTCTTATGTTAGCCAACCTGGCATATGCTGCTGATGTTATCCTCTTGATATGAGCTTCAGGGGACAGGTCTGGCGTGATATCAACCCCCAGGTCTTTCTCTCTCTCTGACTCTTGAAGTATTTCATCTCCCAAATGATACCTTGTATCTGGTCTCCTGCTTCCTACCCCTATCTTCATTACATTACATTTGCTTGGGTTAAACTCTAACAGCCATTTGTTCGACCATTCCTGCAGCTTGTCCAGGTCTTCTTGAAGTCTCAAGCTGTCCTCCTCTGTCTTAATCCTTCTCATAATTTGGCGTCGTCAGCAAACATTGAGAGGAATGAGTCTATACCCTCTGGGAGATCATTTACGTATATCAGAAACAGGATAGGTCCAAGTACAGAGCCCTGTGGGACTCCACTGGTGACTTCACGCCAGTCTGAGGTCTCACCCCTCACTGTAACTCTCTGCTTTCCTAA
>WNGS01052365.1:2074842-2101194 GCA_020271785.1 Procambarus virginalis
CTTCGGAAAAATGCCATTGATCTTCAATCCATTGCATTTTTTTTCTTGGAGGTGGAAGTGTTACGTACCTCTATAAGCTACGTAATTAAATACATTTAATTTGTACTTTATACATTAATTTGTACTATATATATATATATAATATTATATATATATATATATATATATATAATATATATATATTATATATATATATGTCTTGTTTTATCTGATTATATGTACATCTAAATATTCCTTACTTATATGTAAGATATGTGTTGCCTGATTATATGTTGAATTAAGCCTAACTTTTCCACCCGTGGGAACGAGTAATTGCTCTTTGTTGTTTCACGGTTGATTTCGTGGGAAAGTGGTTTTATGTATGAACATCTGTAGGAAACATTGATGGGAATGCTAAGTGTTTGAACATTGGGCGGCAACATTCCGTGAGAACCTTTTAGTCCTGATGGAGGGGGAGCGTTGCCTAAATTTTCCCTTGTTTATTTTATTTTAATTACTGCATGTATTAATAATTACCTTATTTTGTTATGCATGTTATTCTGACCATTTACTAAGTTACTTTAAGATTACTCTTGTCACATTATTTTGCTCCATGTGAGTTTAATTAAATAATGTTAGTTTGGCAGTTTTCCGCGGGGCAGAAGCAATGTTTTTTACTCCCGCAGTTTTAGTAGTCAGTAACTCGTCTGGGGCAGGAGAGCAAACATCGGTGGAGCTAAGTCTGTTATATATATTTTGCCATATATATATTTTTAAGGGAGACAATACGTTTCATTGTTTTATATATATAAATTTGGTCCATCTGTGTGTATAATAATAATACTACTGATTATACTGTTTAAATATATATATTATAATTTATATGTATATTTCTTTGTCCCAAGGGATAAATACTTTAATAATTGCTTGTGCCAATTATGTGGTTACACTGGTGACCCGCTCTATATTACAGCCATTTTACCATGTCCCTAGACAACAAGGTTCTTGCTGCTGTATAGGGTTACGAGCCGTGACGAACGATCTGGTAACAGACTACATGCTTCAACATGGATTGGTGAGACCTAGCAGCAGCAGTTGGAGTAGTCCTTGTATTTTGGTTCCAAAGAAGGATGGAACTCACAGGTTGGTCATTGACTACCGTAAGCTAAATGTAACGACTGTTGATGATAACTTTCCAATACCTAGATTAGATGATTGTATTGACAGTGTTGGTAAAGTCAAGTTTGTAACTAAACTAGATTTGTCAAAAGGGTACTGGCAAATTCCTTTAACACCAAGAGCTCGGGAGATGAGTGCATTTATAACTGCAGATGGGTTGTATGAATTCACTGTAATGCCTTTTGGGCTGAAAAATGCCCCAGCAACTTTCCAGCGGCTTATGAACTTAGTGTTAAAAGACATACCACAATGTAGAGCTTACTTGGATGATATTGTAATTTTTCACAATAATTGGTAGGACCAAATAAAAGGTTTGGCTAAACTATTAAAATGCTTAAAGGAGGCTAATTTAACTGTAAACTTACACAAATGTACTTTTACTAGAGCTAGTATTTCTTACTTAGGATATGAAGTGGGAAATGGGAAGGTGTTACCACTCAAAAATAAAATAAATGATATATTAGAGTATCCAGTGTTGACTAGCAAGAAGGAGGTGCAAAGATATCTAGGAATGTGTGCTTATTATAGGAAGTTCTGTAAAAATTTTGCAGCAATTGCAGCTCCTTTGACAAACTTGCTATGTACAAATGAAAAGTTTAGATGGTCTCAGGAATGTCAGGATGCATTTACTAAATTAAAAGGAATGTTGTCATCTGGTCCAGTGTTAGCTACTCCTGACTACTCTAAGCCATTCAAACTATATATAGATACTTCAGACTGGGGTGCTGGTTCTGTACTAATGCAAGAAGATGATGAGGGTATAAATCATCCAATACATTACTATTCTAAAAAATTTACTAAATGTCAACTGAATTACTTTACAGTGGAGAAGGAGGCTTTATCATTATTACTAGCCGTTAAAAAATTTGACATTTATTAATCAGCCAATACTGTTGAAGTGTTTACTGACCACAACCCCTTAACATTTATTGCTAGCATGAAAAATTCCAACCAGAGAATATTAAGGTGGTCATTATTGTTGCAAGAGTACAATCTGGTCATCAAACATATTCCAGGAAAATTAAATGTAGTAGCAGATGCACTTTCTAGATTGCCAAAACCTGGGGTGACTTAGGATTGTACTATTGCTCAGAGATGTATATATTATTGTGTATCTAGTGTTTATTATATTTCATTTACTGTTTCTTTACAATTATTATGAAATCTGTTTGAGGTGTTAATTTTATGTGAAAAAAAAGTGAAATTGCTTTAAGAATTTCTCTTTTTTTTCTCCATGGCTTAGGAGGGGTGTTACGAACCTTATCTCCTGTGGAGGTTGGGTTCGGTTGTAAAATGTTGGTGGACTCAGTGGAGAGTGTTTATTAGTATAAATCCCCAGCTGAGATCAGAGAGGCCGCGAGTCACCATTAATACTCCGCTCAGTAAACTAGTGCCTTCTCAGCTGGAGATCATCAGAAATAATGTGAACTGGAATAGCCTAATGATGTAAGGAAAAAATGGACTCGTATCAAAAAGTATGCATGGGGAATATGGTAAATAAAATCCATAATGTGTTTGATTGCATATGTAAAAAATGAGTATCAAGGGGCGATGATGCAAGAGAGGAAGACGTCATCTTGACTGGAGGGGGAGGTGTATCGCTGCCGACCGTTCCTGCTATTTGGGGGGTTTTCTCCGACCGTACAGTCAGATAAGCCTATCCTTGTATATAACCAGGGTTGCAAGATTGGGTAGAGTAATATTACAGAAGTTGGAGAGGTTTTATAAGAGTCCAGGTTTCCTAGAGGCAAAAATATATTGGATGATGGATGTCATTGGATGATAGCCGTGGTGGCTGGATGCACAGTACCTGGTATGGGACAGTGAGCCGTGGGGTGCTCAGAGCCACTTGAGGTTATAATACATAGTGATCTTATGTAGTGAGGAAAATGCCTTGTTGAATGTATTCCTGTGTGACTTATGCATATAAATTTGTGAATTGTGTACTAGGCTGTTTTCCTTACTCCTTTCTCCCTAGACAACATTTTAAGGACCACCACCACCAAATTCTCGATAGCTCTCTATGACAACAAAATCGTATCACTACTGATATTAACAGTAAGACACAGGCCCATGATAAATTGAATGTGGTGATCATGTCCCCCCCTAACTCTTCTGTCTTGCAGCGAAGTGAGGTTTAATTCCTGTAGTCTCTCCTCGTAGCTCATACCTCTCAGCTCGGGTACTAGTCTGGTGGCAAACCTTTGAACCTTTTCCAGTTTAGTCTTATGCTTGACTAAATATGGACTCGATGCTGGGGATGCATACTCCAGGATTGGCGTTACATATGTGGTATACAAAGTTCTGAATGATTCCTTACATAAGTTTCTGAATGCCGTTCTAATGTTGGCCATCGTGGCATATGCTGTTGATGTTATCCTCTTGATATGGGCTGCAGGGGACAGTTCTGGCATGTTGTCAACCCCTAAGTCTTTTTCTCTCTCTGACTCTTGACGAATTTGATCTCCCAGATGATACCTAGTATCTGGCCTCCTGCTCTACATCTATCATCATTACATTAGATTACATTTGCTTGGGTTAAACTCTAACAACCATTTGTTCGATCATTCCTTCAGCTTGTCTAGGTCTTCTTGAAGCCTCAAGCAGTCCTCGTCTGTCTTAATCCTTCTCATAATTTTGGCATCGTCACCAAACATTCAGAGAAATGAATCTGTACCCACCGGGAGATCATTTACATATATCAGAAACAAGATAGGACCGAGTACAGAGCCCTGTGGGACTCCACTGGTGACTTCATGCCAATCTGAGGTCTCACCCCTCACCGTAATTCTCTGATTCCTATTGCTTAGGTACTCCCTTATCCACTGGAGCACCTTACCAGCTACACCTGCCTGTCTCTTCAGCTTATGTACCAGCCACTTATGCGGTACTGTGTCAAAGGCTTTCCGACAATCCAAGAAAATACAGTCCGCCCAGCCTTCTCTTTCTTGCCTAATCTTTGTCACCTGGTCGTAGAATTCTATTAAGCCTGTCAGGCAAGATTTATCCTCCCTGAACCCATGTTAGCGATTTGTCACGAAGTCCCTTCTCTCCAGATGTGTTACTAGTTTTTTCTCACGACCTTCTCCATCACCTTGCATGGTATATAAGTCAAGGACACTGGCCTGTAGTTCAGAGCCTCTTGCCTGTCGCCCTTTTTGTATATTGGGACCACATTTGCCGTCTTCCAAATTTCTGGTAGGTCTCCCATCTCCAGTGACCTACTATACACTATGGAGAGTGGCAAGCAAAGTGCCTCTGCACACTCTTTCAGTACCCATGGTGAGATCCCGTCTGGACCAACAGCCTGTCTAACTTCCAGATCCAGCAGGTGTCTCTTGACCTCTTCTCTTGTAATTTCCATCCCTTCCAAGGCCGCCTTGTCTACTTCCCTTTCTCCTAGCAGTGACCTCACCTTGTTCTATTGTGAAGACCTCCTGGATTCAAACACCTCTTTGTCATTCTCTATATACCTGTCCTCGCCTGTTCCTTCACTGTTGTTTTCCTCCTGATGTGACTATGTAGTAGCTTTGGTTCGGTCTTGGCTTTGTTTGCTATATCATTTTCATAATTTTTCTCTGCTTCTCTTATCACCCTAACATACTCATTCCATGTTCTCTGGCCTCTCTCTCTGCTTTCTGGTGTTCTGTTATTCCGAAAGTTCCTCCACGCCCTTTTGTTCAATCCCTTTGCTTCCATACATGCCCTATTATAACATGGATTCTTCTTTTGCTTCTCGGATTTTTCCCTTTGGGCCTGGATAAACCTGGATACTGCCTCCTGACACTTTTGGGTGACGTAGTCCATTATATCTTGTACAGACTTAGCTTTGAGGACTGTGTCTCAAGGTATTTCCCTTAGGAAACTTCTCATCTCCTCATAGTTCCCCTTTCGGTATGCCAGCCTTGTGTTTCCTAGTTCTTTTTTGGGGGAGATAATTCCTAGCTCTACCGGGTACTCAAAGTTCAATACACTGTGGTCACTCATTCCCAAGGGTGCTTCCATCTTAACTTCCCTTATATACCACTCATTGAGGGTAAATATCAGATCGAACATGGCTGGTTCATCTTCTCGTCTCAATCTTGTTGGTTCCTTGATGTGCTGGCTTAGAAAGTGTCTTGTTGCCACGCCCAGCACCTCAGCTTTCCATGTTTCTGGTCCTCCATGCCGATCTCTGTTCTCCCAATCTATCTTCCCATGGTTGAAGTCCTACATGATTAGTAGTCCAGCTCCATTCGTACTAGCAACAGAAGCTGGTCTTTCTATTATGTTAATGGTGGCCATGTTGTTTCTATCATTTTCCTGTCTGGGTCTTCTGTCATTTGGTGGTGGATTATATATGACTACGACTATAATTTTTGTCTTCCAGTTGTTATGGTACCTGTTATGTAGTCACTGAAGCCTTCACAGCCCTGAATAACAATCTCCTCAAAATCCCAGCCTTTTTGTACCAGCAGAGCTACACCACCACCGCCTCTTCCTTCTCTCTCTTTCCTCATAACATAATACTCCTGTGGGAACACTGCATTTGTTACGGTTTTTGTTAGCTTTGTTCCTGTGAGTGCTATTATGTCTGGGTTTTCTTCTAATACCCATACTCTAAGTTCATTTGCTTTATTAGTAATTCCATCTATGTTACTGTACATTGCTTTGAGGCTCACTTACTTCTGTCCCTTCTCAAATCGCCTCCTTGGTGAGTGTTCTGCTGGTGAGGGAAGTTGTTCCATGGGTGTGAGGATTTGTGAGGTGGATAACAGGGTCTCAGACGATGCTGGACTGAGGGTTGGGGGTCAAGTGAAGAGAGGGGACAGGGAAGGTATGGGATGAAGGTGTAGGGAGGACAGGAAGGAAAAAGGGAGACATGATGGGAGGAGGGAGGGGTAGCTGGGTAGGAATGAGGTGAAGGGGGAGGGAGAGTTATCTGAGCATTTGAGTGGGGGCAGGGAGGGTTTGGAGAAGGGGGGGGGGGTGGTTCTATGCAGAGGAGAGTGGTGGGGTTGCCCTCTCCTCTGGTGTTACTGGGTAGCTGGCTGTGGGTTTCCCCCTCAGCTCTGGGGATATTGTGTTGGGAGCTGTGATTTCCTGGTTTTCCCCTCTCGCCCTGCACTTCTTCCTTGCTTCCGCCGCCATGGCTCTCTCCTCCCTCGTCATGTCCCTTTGGAGGAATACTTTATTGAATTCTCCCACACATTGCAGGTGGCTCTTCCTTGTTAGAATCATTTCCTTTGTGTTCTTATTTGCAAACAATAACACATGGTCTCGGTCTTTGTTGTACCAGCCTAGCTTGAAAACCTTCTCAATTATATGCTCAGCCCCTTCCATCTCTAGTGCCTTCAGTATTTCATTCACTGCCGCGTTGTCCTTATCGTCCCACTCTGTCCTATTGGATCCTTCCTGCTCTTTAATACCCACAGCTACCACTGATCTTTTTTTTTCCAGCAGCTGGCTAGTGGAACGTGCTGCTTTCTGTGAGGTGGCTGCTTTCATGGCCACCTCCATCATTGTGGACATTACTTCAGTTATTTTTCTTTAGCATTTCTGCAAATATTGCTTTTATAGTGGCATTCTCTTCCAGTATACTATTTCCACCTTCTCCCTGGATGATTATCTGAGTCTCAGCATCAGCACTGTTCTCTTTGAGAGTTCTAATCTCCTCCTTTTCTGTTGTCAGCTCTCTTTTTCAGGTTGCTTATTTCATTCTTCATTTCCTGCATCCCACTCTTGATATCCTATAAAAACTGGGCAAACATTTCCTTCATTTCATCACCTTGACTTTTCCCTGTTCCCCTGTTACCTCTGGTTATCATACTTGCCTCTTTTCCTGTTATGCTGTGATAGGATTTGTCAGGAGGAGGGCGTGTGCATTCCTCCTATTGTTTTCTTGTAAGGGTAACCTGATTTACTGTTGTCCTGTTCCTTCATCACCTTCATACTGACCGCATCAACGTATGGTTGATGGTCGTATTTTTAAACAATGTTTTTTGCCGACCAAACTGTATTTTTGCTATTTTTCTGCCATGTTTCCCCTTTTTTATTTTTATATGTTCTCAACACAATTTATACCTTAATCACAAGTAGTATTAAGTTATAGCTTTTAGTGTTTTTCCTGCCCGAAACGCTTTGTGTCATGGTGGCTTTAGGCATTGTATGTACTAGCTCTATCTATAAATCTATCAATGTTTGTATCACACCTTGTATGCATGTACTTTACCTGAATAAACATTTGAATTTTGAATTTTAATTAGAATGGTGATAACCGGGCTGCTTCCTTCTCCGTATCCAAATCTTCATCCAAATGTTCAACGGCATGTCGCACGAGTTCCTTGAAACTCAATGAGATGACATTCGTTGCCAGGTGCAGCCTGACGTTAGGAGTAAAACCTTACTGAACAATTGTTTCGCATACAGTTCCATTTGGGATGAATCGTACCCAAGCTCCTGTGCTTGGTCACTATTTTTAATCCTAGGAGAGACGGCAAAATCCTTCGGTAGAACCACACTATTTCTCATATGCGACGTTAAGTACCGACGCGCCACCTCTTTTGTGATGTTTTCCTTATAACTATCTTTGATGGCCTGAATGAACTGTGGCCAGGTCACCAGATGTCATAATTTCTCAGACTTCTTAAGTGGACCATCGCTATCCACGCAAACCCCAGTGGCCAGAGCAATCTTTGTCTCATCATCGGGCTGCTGCTAGCTCAGAATCCATCTGTCATAGCCAGTTTTCCACCCAGCAGTTCCGTTCCAACTTATTCGATGAGAGCTCAGAACAAACTAATCTAGCCAAGGTTAGCTTTGGGAGTGAAGTGGCCAAACCCGCTTGATATGATGAAGAGTTAGTAGTGTAAGAGGACGCCTGGCCGGGGGTGGGGTGGGGTTGATACATGAGGTAATGGGCTAGGAAGGGTTGAGGGGAAGGATTGAGGAGACAAAGTATGTGGGTTAGGTTGGTAGGGGGAAGGTGGGATTGGAATTGGGATGGGGGAAATAACAGGTGGGTAAGAGGATGCTCCTAGGAAGGGGCTAGTAATGGGAGGACCCTGATATGGTGGTTGTTGTGGTTGATAGTGTGGTGGTTGTGATTGTTGTTGGCAGTGTGCTGGATGTTGTTGGTGTAGTTGTAGTGGTGGTTATGGTTAGTGGTGGTTGTGGTGATTCGGGTTGTTGTGGTTAGTATGGTGACTGTGGTGGTTGTAGTTGTGGTGGGTGAGGTTGGTAGTATGGTTGTTGTTGGTAATGTGGAGGTTGTGGTTGGTAGTACAGTTGTTGGTAGTGTGCTAGCTGTGGATGGTAATACGGTTGTTGTTGGTTGTGTTCTGTTTGTGGTTGCATTGTATTCATCTGACCAGAGGGCGCCTGTGCTGGAGGTCTAGCAGCGGTGTCATCCCCTGATGTTGGACCGGGGTGGATAATATACCCGTGCAATAACCTCATAAGGCGTAACTCAAACCATTACGTTAAAAGCTCCCGCGTATCTAGTCCGGAACTAAAATTTATCCATCTATTTTAATCAAATCCTCCAGACCCGCTAGAAGCTATAGATCCCCTTACTGCTGAAAAGGCGATGCCAGGTACCGAGTGGCTGAATTGTGTTGAGTAAGCCCAATAAATGAATTAAATTCTTGTCTCTTGTTAACCTTGCTTCAACATTCGCAAATTAATTCATGGACAGGATAAAATATGCCCACGTAGTTGTTTACTATATAATCACTACGAAACAAAATACCCCGCTTACAATGGTTGAATAAATCCATGTGCAAATTAAAAAAAATACTTTAATACATTTACTGGCCAAAAAACTAGAATAATCTTGATAAAATGTAATTATTTATTGTACTTACTGACACTCGATGTTGACTGAATATTGCATTATACAAAAAGAATTAAAGTTAAAAAATTTCTTGCCGCTAAACCTCAAGTCCAATGTATTTTACCCCCCAAAAATAGGTAAACACCAAACACATGAACAATATACTTAAAATAGGCACTAATAATTTTCCATGACGAACTACACTGAAATAATAAGCATTGAACAATTTTTTCGTGAATTTACTGATGTAGCAAACATATTTAAAGCTTCCAAAACCTGCACAAAATGACCAAAACTACTTTAATTATCTACCTTTTTTTCATTTATTTTAATTCGTATGATGCACTTATTTTTTATTTGACGTTATTGTAATAATTTAACACTTGTGAGAGGTTTATGTCTATAAAATAGATTAATTGGTAATGCAGGCGCAAACTGCAGTGCACTAGCGTAACTTTACACTAGCTGTAATTTATTTAAAAATTTATATTTTTAATTTAAATCAAATTATTTACGTTAACTGTTTGAGCTGAATGTTTAAATAATATACCCTTGCTCATTTGTGTCCACATTGTAGTTTACTGATAATCTCTGACTGATTGATACCCTCACACCGTGCCTAGAGAAAAATAACAGAGTTGCGCTAATTCCTAAATATTCAAGTATTTACTTTTCCAAAATTCTAAATTAAATATTCTCGTGTAGCACACTTAGTGTTTACTTGATCTAATAAAATACTGGCTAGTCGCTTGGACACTAGATTGAGTTTAAACAATTAAAGACCGCTGCTGACTCGCAAGATCGGAGATACAACCATGCTGAAAATACAGTCCCGCGCTAATTCTCTAAACGGCCAAAATTCGATTTTTGATCCACCAAAGCTAGAACACGACACACTTTAATAGGCACTCTAATGACTACTGATGACGTCTGGGCTGCAAACGTGACACACTAGATAGAATTTCTCACAAAAATAGGAGTTCTTGTCTAAAATGGACTTGGAAAAAATTTCAATACAATATTTTTCCCAAACTTTTGTTAAACATGATAAAAGTGAGTTTCAGTCAAAGAACTTTAACAGGGCACAGTTATATCCCCAATATTGTTAAACACTAATGACATGAAACACCCACTGAACACATGAAATGCAATTTCTTTCAAAATACCCGAATCTGGCACAATCTCGACTTTTAGATAATTTTCACCACAAAAATTTCTCATGAAATTTTTCCACTATGTTATTGCATTTCCACAATACCACTTGTAAAATATCAATACCACTCACCTTATTAAATTCTCCAAAGAATTAATAATATATAAATACACAAATGATCCAGTCTTTACTGCACATTCCACCTGACAACTATATTTAAGAGAACATCGAAACTTAACTAACACACACATCACCGCTCCTGTGCCAGGTAAGTTACGGGCTCACCATAGCCCGTGCTGCTTGGAACTTTTGCGAGAAGCTGAATCTATAACAAACCACAACTAACTAAGGGAACTGAGAAAAAATTAAGAAGCACGTAAATCAAGGGAAGCACTTACTTAGCAAAAGGGTTTCACTTAATTTTAGGAAGAACTTATTATCTGGGGAACACTTAAATTTTACTTACGAGAACTCGAATTTAAGACTTTAGTTGTTCCCTACCAGCTAGCAAATCCGCCCGAATCCTAGTGACATTAACCACTTGGATTTCAACCACACGGTATGCCACTTTTGCGACCATGGCTTATACTAATGCGAATCACTTCCTGACTGAGTTACGATCACCAGTCGTCGATTCCTTGCCAGGAGATTTACTACCTCATCACTCATTTAACCTTGGTCCTGTGGTGTCTGTATAGCCGAGATACTCTTGGTAGTAAGGTTGATGTAAAGTCATTCCTGGTTACTGACTTTAATACTTATAAACGATTACATGACTATGGCTCCAAGCTTGGCAGGCGTCCTGTGCGCTCTTGTTTACCTCCTCTAGTGGCGTCCAGCCGCCGCACATAGAAAACGGATGGTACCATTTTCTGTGAACATGACATCCCTCCTTTTCTTTAAAAAGAATGAATACAGGATGTCTACCATGCTTGTAGCACAAAGCAAAGTTATTGACACAAAGTAAGTTATTAACATATCAAGAGATATTGCATACATTTAACATTAATTAAACACACAAAGAATTTAAACAATCTTTACCACAAAGGATTTCAATGTTAAAAAACATATGCAATGTTAAACAAACATGAAAGAAACTGTAATACAAAGTTACAAAATATTGAATGAGAGATCTGCATTATTCAAACAATATTAAATTTAGTTCAGCATAACAAGTAAATACTTTGCATTACATAGGAACACAATTAATCATCATATCGTGTAGGGCGTTTAACATGACGTTTTGGACGAGAGTCCTTAAGTACAAGAATATCCCTCGATGAATTGTTTATCGAGTTATAACTCATTTTTCTTTTTCTTTTGCACGACTTTGCACTTCATCATTTTCTACACTATTGGAATCACTTTGAAATAAGCCATATTACGTGTTATACTATGATCTCTATTACTCGCTGTTACCATAGTTCCTTTTACACTAATCACTTTATATGGTTTTGTATCATACGGCATATCTAGCTTTCCCTCTTTTTTCTTTTTAACGAGAACAGTATCTCCAACCTTTATGAATTGTTCCTTTGCACGTTGATCATGAGCAATTTTCATTTTGCCTTGGCTAGTGCATCCTTCTGAGCGAGACGTTTATATCCGTTACCTTGGCTGGCATGACAGGTAGTGCGATTCTCATAGGACGTCCAAATAAAAGTTCGCCAGGCGACGACTGCCCAGTGTTCCATGCGGTGTTGCACGGTAGTTCCTGAGAAAAGCATACATAGCTTGTTTCCAGGATCGTCCTTCGGCATGAGCACAGCGTACAGCTTTCATGAGAGGTTGCATGAATCTCTCTACTTCTCCATTTGCTTGAGGATGTAGTGGCATCACACGGCGGTGTTTGAATCCAATATGCTCAGCAAAGTTGACAAAGTCTTGTCCATTAAATGGCGGTCCATTGTCCGTCTTGACAACTTCAGGAATGCCAAAGTTTGAAAAGATCTTGTCGAGTTCGGGATGACAGCCTTTGCAGATGTGGAAGTGATGATTTCTACTTCTGGATAACGTGAGTGATCATCAATGACTACCATCAAGTACTCTCCAGTTGGTAGCGGTCCACAGAAGTCCATCGATACTTCCATCCATGGTGCAGCAGGTAGTGGTGAAGGTTGTAGAGGTGTTGGTCTTGAAGTATCCACTGCAGCTTGGCAAGGGACACAGGCATCATGCATGTCCTTAGCTTGACGATCAATGCCAGGAAACCACACCTTTTCTCGTAGCAGCTGTTTGGTCTTACAAGACCTTGGTGTCCTTGATGTGCAAGCTTCAGAGCACGTTGCTGGAGAACAGCTGGAATGACGATACGAGTACCTCGCAGCACGGTGTCGCGTTGTTGCGTAACACTTAATTCTGTCTGGATGCGTTCAAGTGCTTTGAATGCATCTTGGTCAACTCCTGAGGGTGGGATGCGTGGAAACTTTTTCTTAGTCAATGCATCCACTGTTGCTTGCAGAGTTGGGTCCTCTAGGGTTGCAGTACGGATTTCATCAAGAGTGAGAGCCTTAGGGACTGCATCACAGGTTACAGAGTGTACATATTCCTCGGCAACTTGCTGCTTGGTGATGGTGAAACTGTTGGCAGGATGTCGACTGATGTAATCAGCGGGATTGCCTGCACCTGGCTTGTATTTCACCGTAAAGTTGTATGGTTGCAGACGAAGAGCCCATCTCTCAATGCGAGCTGGTGGTTGGACTTTGGATTATTGAAGATGGTCTCCAACGGTTTGTGGTCAGTGACTATCGTGGTAAAGGGTGCACCAAGCAGATACACATTGAAGTGTTCACAGCCCCATACAAGAGCAAGAGCTTCCTTCTCTGTCTGACTGTATCGTTGCTCAACATCTGTGAGAGAACGGCTGGCATAGGCAATTACTACTCTGAATCTGGTTGACCAGGTTTGTGTTGGGCTAACACAGCACCTAAACCAACAGGACTAGCATCCACCGTTAACTCAGTGTCCATTGATGGATCAAAGTATGCAGCAGTCGCATTTTCTACTAGTGCATCTTTCACAGCATCAAATGCATTTTGCTCGACATCGCTCCAGTACCATGATGCATTTTTCTTCAGGAGCTCACGTAGAGGCTTCGTAATGGTAGCAAAATCTGGAATGAAGCGAGAACAGTAGTTTGCCATTCCCAGAAAACTATGTACTTCAGTGGATGTTGAAGGAGGTGCAGCATTCTTGATATCTGCAACTTTCTTAGGATCTGGAGACAGACCTTTGTCACTAAGTACATGTCCAAAGAATTCAATTTTATGTTGATTGAACTCACACTTTGCTCGGCTTAGCGTCAAATTCTTTTCTCGTAAGCGTTGCAATGTTGCACGAAGAGCTTTGTCGTGTTCAGCTTGGGTACGGCCATAAACAATGATGTCATCAGACATGTTGTCAGCATTAGGTATATCTTGCAATACCTGGCTGATGATGTGCTGGAATACTTCAGCAGCACTGTTAATACCAAAACTCAGGCGCTTGTACCTATACAGACCTCGATGTGTCGTAAACGTTGTGATGAATCGACTCTCATCATCAAGTTCAAGCTGATGATAGCCCTTGTTTAAATCTAACTTGCTGAATACAGTTGCACCATTCAAGCGGTAAATTNGGCTCTTTGGCCCCGCCTCTCAACCGTCAATCAACAGGTGTACAGGTTCCTGAGCCAATTGGGCTCTATCATATCTACACTTGAAAACTGTGTATGGAGTCAGCCTCCACCACATCACGTCCTAATGCATTTCCTTTGTCAACCACTTGACACTAAAAAAGTTCTTTCAAATATCTCTGTGGCTCATTTGGGTATTCAGTTTCCACCTGTTACCCTAGTGCGTGTGCCCCTTGTGTTAAATAGCCTGTCTTTATCTACCCAATCAATTCCCTTGAGAATCTTGAATGTGGTGATCATGTCCCCCCTAACTCTTCTGTCTTCCAGCGAAGTGAGGTTTAATTCCCGTAGTCTCTCCTCGTAGCTCATACCTCTCAGCTCGGGTACTAGTCTGGTGGCAAACCTTTGAACCTTTCCAGTTTAGTCTTATGCTTGATGTTACGAATCTTACCTCCTGTGGAGGTTGGTTTCGGTTGTAAAATGTTGGTGGACTCAGTGGAGAGTGTTTATTACAATAAATCCCCAGCTGAGATCAGAGAGGCCGCGAGTCACCATTAATACTACTCCCAGTAAACTAGTGCCTTCTCAGCTGGAGATCATCAAAAATAATGTGAACTGGAATAGCCTAACTATGTAAGGGAAAAATGGACTCTATCAAAAAGTATGCATGGGGAATATGGTAAACAAAATCCATAATGTGTTTGATTGCATATGTAATGAATAGAGTATTAAGGGGCGATGATGCAAGAGAGGGAGACGTCATCTTGACTGGAGGGGGAGGCGTATCGCTGCCGACCGTTCCTGCTATTTGAGGGGTTTTCTCCGACCGTACAGTCAGATAAGCATATCCTTGTATATAACCAGGGCGGCAAGATTGGGTAGAGTAATATTACAGAAGTTGGAGAGGTTTTATAAGAGTCCAGGTTTCCTAGAGGCTAAAATATATGTGTCATTGGATGATAGCGGTGGTGGCTGGATGCACGGTACCTGGTATGTGACAGTGAGCCGTGGGGTGGTCAGAGCCACTTGAGGTTATAATACATAGTGATCTTATGTTGTGAGGAAAATGCCTTGTTGAATGTATTCCTGTGTGACTTATACGTATAAATTTGTGAATTGTGTACTAGGCTGTTTTCCTTACTCCTTTCTCCCTAGACAACATTTTAAAGACCACCACCACCAAATTCTCGATAGCTCTCTATGACAACAAAATCGTATCACTACTGATAACAACAGTAAGACACAGGCCCATGATAAAATTGGGTAGCCTGTCCGAGAACACCTCACATATTGAGCAGCCTGGTCGAAAGCCTAATAAAAGTGGATAGCCTGTAGGTGTAACCTGATATAAAAATTGTGTAGCTTATTTTTCACTTAACTTGTGTAGAAATTTAGAATATTTTTAATATTGGTATAATATGAATATGTACTCTATTACTTATTTATGTACATTTTATTAATCTTTAAGAAAAGTGTTTTAAGAAATTTTTGTGTGTGTCTCGGGTGAAAAAAAATTACCAGTTGACAGGGCAGTCAAGTAAACTAAGCACTGTCCTTATCAGTTTTCAAAACAAATTCTCAGCCTAAAAAAAGAAAGGTGGTGCAGAATCATAATTTGTGTTGGAGTCTGCTGTATCTTAGCACACTAAAAATGCATTTGGTAGCACAACAAATTGTCGACAATCCTAGTGTTGAGGGTTTGAAAGCGGCAAAAAAGTCTATCCTAGTGGCTGTTGGCAAGCACTATGGACTATTATTGCACATGGGAATGGTGAAGACGGAACTGCTAAGAGAAATAATGATACACTGGGTAGATGAGCAAATTCTCCCACAGGAAATATTAGAGCAGTCCCCGTCCACCAGTGGTGCAAATGTTGTAACTACAGGAAAGGTAGAGACTCAGTTGCAGTGGCAGGCAGAATTGGAACTAAAGAGTTTGCAGTTTGAGGCAGAGGCAGAGCAAGCTCAGAAGAGGATAGAGGCAGAGCAAGCTCAGAAGAGGCTAGAGGCAGAGCAAGCTCAGAAGAGGCTAGAGGCAGAGCAAGCTCAGAAGAGGAGATAGAGGCAGAGGCAGACAAGCTCAAGAACTAGCTATGAAGAGGTTAGAAGTGGAGCTAGCTCAGAAAAAATAGAGTTACAGATTAGGCTAGCAGATTTGGGAATTAGATCAGAAAATACCGGTGTTGACGATTTAGGAACACCTGGGCAGTTAAAGATTAACAAAATGTCAAGTTTCCTCTATTCTGTGAGTCTGACCCAGACCAATTCTTCATACATTTTGAAAAGTTAGCACGGAGTATGGAATGGCCTGAAACACAATGGGTATCTCTTCTTCAAGGTCAGTTGGTGGGAAAGGCACAGAAGATATTTGCAGCTATGCCTTTGAGTAACAGTTTTGACTATGAGAAGGTAAAAGCAGCCATCCTTACTGCTTATCAACTTGTTCCTGAGGCTTATAGGCAAAAGTTTAGACAACTGAGACGAGACCCAAGTCAAACCTTGGTAGAATTTGCACAAGAGAAATATCACATGTTTAATAAATGGTTAGATGCAGAAAAAATTAGGGATCTGGACTCTCTTAAAAATTTACTCCTAGTAGAAGAATTTTTATCTTGCATACCTTCTAATGTGGCTTTGTATTTGGCAGAGAAATTACCCAGAGATATCTATGAGTTGGCTAAATTAGCAGATGAATATGAGTTGATGCATAAAGTAACTTTTAAAAATAAAATTCAATCAAATAGACAAGGATCTGGTCGAGCAGTAAACTCCTCAGTCAGATTTGGGTCCCACATGTACCCAACAGCAGGTCAAGGAAACACTTTTTCAAAGGTGCCAGGTGGTAAAGAGAGTAATGTGAAACCCAAAGAGGATCACACTAGTAATAAGCCTCACCCAGAGTTGAAACAGTGTTCCTACTGCCATAGGAGGGGTCATGTTGTTAAGAGTTGTTGGTTTCTTCACCCAGAAAAGAGGCCTATGGCACTCAGTGTGTGAGGGGAGGAAAACCAAATGTGTAACAAAAATAATGGGGAAAAAAGCACTTGCTATAAATCATTTTGGAGAGTTTATATCAAATGGAAAATTACAGTGTGCAAATGGTTTGTGGCATGATGTTAAAATTTTGAGGGATACAGGAGCATCCCAATCTTTATTATTAGAGAGTGTGTTACAATATATACAGTCTACAGAGACTGGGGAGGTAATGATTATACAGGGAATCACAGGAGATTTCCAGACTGTACCCTTGAGAGAAGTAAACCTTGACTGTGATTTTATTAAAGGCAAAAGTTTAGTAGGTGTTAGTCCTAAATTACCAGTTGCTGGCATTGATCTAATTGTGGGGAATGATCTTGCTGGTAATCGAGTTAAAAGAGATGACCACCCAATAATGCTAACTAAGCCAGAGGTGATTAGGGCATGGACAGATTCTGAGGACAAGGTAATGTACCCAGCATGTGCCGTGACCCAGTCAAAATCAGAGTCTCAAATATCACAAACTCCCAATAATGTAAGTCAGGAGACAAAATTAGAGGTTAACAAATCAAATATTGAAGTGGATCTTTGTGACACTTTTATGGCCAAGTTGGAAGAAGCAGATGGGAACAGGATGGGGAGCACCTCCACCAAACCACCTAGGAAATGGGGTAGGGGAGAGTGTAGTCCAGTTACCACATCTGGCTCTTCAGACTTGAGATCAAATCAAATTTTATTCATCAGCAAAGAACTGTTCCTACGTTGACTGACTTGCATAATAAGGCAGTAACTGAACTAGAAGCAGAATCGGAGGCCATGACTTATTACTACACTAAAGAGGTGTTGATGCGGAAGTGGAGACCTAGGAGCTCACCTGTTTCACACACTTGGGAGGTAGTTAATCAAGTAGTCCTACCGAGGGGTTATAGAGAAAAAGTGCTAAGTGTAGCCCATGATTCACCAATAGGCGGTCATCAAAAACATATAATAAAATAAGCAAGTACTTTACCTGGCCTGGATTAAAGAAAGATGTCATCCAGTATTGTAATGAATGTCCAGTATGTATAAAAACTGTCAAACCAAACCAGGTAATACCAAAAGCTCCTATCAGCCAAATGTGGTAGCCGAGGAACCTTTTACCCATATTATTGTTGATGTAGTAGGCCTATTGCCTAGAACCAAGAGTGGTAATATGTATATCATCACCATGATGTGTCAGACTACACGCTTTCCTGAGGCATTCCCTGTGAGAAATGCTACAACGAAAGTTGTAGTAAGGCCGGCCGAGCGGACAGCACACTGGACTTATGATCCTGTAGTCCTGGGTTCGATCCCAGGCGCTGGCGAGAAACATTGAGCAGAGTTTCTTTCACCCTATGCCCCAGTTACCTAGCAGTAAAATAGGTACCTGGGAGTTAGTCAGCTGTCAAGGCTGCTTCCTGGGGGTGGAGGCCTGGTCGAGGACCGGGCCGCGGGGACACTAAAGCCCCGAAATCATCTCAAGATAACCTCTAGATAATCTCAAGAAGAAGAAGAAGGCACATAATGAAATTTTGTACTATTTTTGTTTTACCAAAAGTAATACAGACAGATAATGGGGCTAATTTCATTTCCAAAGGTTTTCAGCAGTTTTGTGGGGAGTTTGGCATCCTCCATAAGACATCCACTACTTACCATCCGGAGAGCCAAGGTGCTTTGGAAAGGATGCACCAAACCCTTAAGCAAATGCTGAGAACCAGTTGCATGGAAACTGGCAGAGACTGGGATGATGGTCTTCCACTGATGCTCATGGCACTGAGGGATACTTATCACGAGTCCCTGGGGTGTTCACCCAACTCATTAGTTTTTGGCCATGAGGTGAGAAGTCTACTAACCATCTTAAGAGATAAGGTTGCCGGAAATCCAAAGAGTGTTGTGCAGGTAAACTATATTCATGACTTAGAAGATAAGTTAAATAAAAACAGGGCTAAAGCCTTAATTCATCTTAAAGAAGCTCAAGGAAAAAATGAAGGCACAGTACGACAAAAAGACAAAGCAACGACATTGTGAGGCAGGTGATAAAGTGGTGGTACTAATGGCACGACAGGGACCAACATTGTTGCATAGGTTCCAAGGTCCTTATACAGTGATAAAGAAACTCAGTCCCACCAATTATGTAATCCAAACACCTGATCTCAAGAGAAAGGAAACAGGAGTGCATGTGAATAGGATGAAACTAACACAGAAGGGAGCTACCAATACCAACCAGGTGCTTAGTGTAGCCCATGTAGATGGGAATAATGGGGAATGTGATTTTAATAGTGTACCTAATGCTCATGTACCTTATTTTAGCAATGGGGAGTGGTTGACTAATGTCCAGAAAATGGTGGAACATTTGTCATCAGAGCAGAAGCAGGACTTGAAGCAGTTGCTGACTTCTCATGCAGACATCTTTGGCGATATTCCCATCCAGATTACAGTTATTCACCACGGCATCGAGGTGACAGACAACCAACCAGTCAAGTCACACCATATAGAGTCAACCCTACCAAGTTGAATCTCATTCGGAAAGAAGTCGACTATGTTACGTACCTCTATAAGCTACGTAATTAAATACATTTAATTTGTACTTATACATTAATTTGTACTTATATATATATATGTCTTGTTTTATCTGATTATATGTACATCTAAATATTCCTTACTTATATGTAAGATATGTGTTGCCTGATTATATGTTGAATTAAGCCTAACTTTTCCACCCGTGGGAACGAGTAATTGCTCTTTGTTGTTTCACGGTTGATTTCGTGGGAAAGTGGTTTTATGTATGAACATCCGTAGGAAACACTGATGGGAATGCTAAGTGTTTGAACATTGGGCGGCAACATTCCGTGAGAACCTTTTAGTCCTGATGGAGGGGGAGCGTTGCCTAAATTTCCCTTGTTATTTTATTTTAATTACTGCATGTATTAATAATTACCTTATTTTTGTTATGCATGTTATTCTGACCATTTACTAAGTTACTTTAAGATTACTCTTGTCACATTATTTTGCTCCATGTAAGTTTAATTAAATAATGTTAGTTTGGCAGTTTTCCGCGGGGCAGAAGCAATGTTTTTTACTCCCGCAGTTTTAGTAGTCAGTAACTCGTCTGGGGCAGGAGAGCTAACATCGGTGGAGCTAAGTCTGTTATATATTATTTTGCCATACATATATTTTAAGGGAGACAATACTTTCATTGTTTTATATATATAATTTGTCCATCTGTGTGTATATAATAATACTACTGATTATATTGTTTAAATATATATATATAATTTATATGTATATTTCTTAGTCCTAAGGGATAAATACTTTAATTTGCTTGTGCCAATCATGTGGTTACACTGGTGACCCGCTCTATATTACAGCAATTTACCATGTCCCTAGACAACAAGTTTCTTGCTGCTGTACAGGGTTACGAGCCGTGACGAACGATCTGGTAACATAGTTATGGGGGCCTGTGCCGGGAAATATTTTTCCCACTTAAACTTAACTGTGCTAATCTAACCTTGCCTTCCTAGGTACCAGTGTCTTGTGTGTTTTCTGCTATTAACTATTCCATGTGCCATGCAAGCCTTCCTGTGTGTCAAGTAACAACGTTTCACGATTTTGAGGTAAGTCATCCTATAACTTTTGTTTGTGCAGTGAGGCCAAGCGAATTTTCAGTGTGGTGAAAATTTTACAGTGAAGTGAAGTGCAGTGCCAGTGTGTTTATTATTATTGTTGTGAATCAAGTGCCAAGTGTTAATCACGATGGAGGATCAAGTGTTGTCGCTGTTGACTAACCCAAACTTTGAGGGAATTAAAAGCCTAACAAAGTCGGCGTTAGTAAATATGGCCAATAAGCTAGAATTAACCGCCAGAAATAGCATGACTAAGGCACAAATTCTGAGAGTCATAGTGACACATTTTGTTGAGAACCAAGAATTAGGAGAAGAATGTCTGGAGGAAGTTAGAGAAGAGTCAAGTGATCAAATTGCTTTAAGGCGTCTTGAGTTAGATGCACAAGTAACGTATGCTAAACTTGAGGCTCAAGAAAAAGCCAACGAATGTGCAAGGCAACAAAAATTATTAGAGGCTGAAGCTCAGCAGAGGGAGCTTGAGACTAGGCGTTTAGAACTTGCGGCACAAAACCAGAGAGTTTTAATGGAGTTGCAACTAGAAGCAACCAAGAAGGAGCAATTAGAGATTCAACAACAAATGGCTGACACTAACTATAGGCTTGAAACACAGCGTATGGCAGCTGGGCATGGAAATTCTAGTAATGTTTCAATTAATAATGATAATAATCCCATAAGGATGAGTAAATATATAGAATTACCCAAGTTTAATGAGGAGGATCCTGAGGTTTTCTTTGCACATTTTAATAAGATTGCCATCAGTATGAACTGGCCAAGGGATCAATGGGTAGCAATTATGCAGTCTCAATTTAAGGGGCGTAGTCAGGAGGTTTTTACATCCCTACCTGACGCTCATAGTTTTGATTATGAATTTGTAAAGAAAAGCATCTTAAATGCTTATCAATTAAATCCAGAGGCACACAGGCAAAAATTTAGAAACCTAAGGAGGGTAAGTGATCAGACAATAGCTGATTTTACTCGTCAAAAGACGAACTATTGCAACAGATGGTTAAAGTCTCTTTCAGTCACAGAGTTTGATGCTTTAAAGAATCTTCTTATCATGGAAGAAGTATTGTCTTGTCTCCCCGACAAATTATCTACTTATATGGCAGAACAAAAGAATGTAACAGACATTTATGAGCTGTCAAAGCTCGCTGATGAGCATGAGTTGTTGACTAAGGCCCAGTTTACGGCCACTTCACCTAAGTCTAGTCATAGAGTAAATTACAATGCTCACAGAACTCCTTATCATTATAAGCCCACTCCTAGTCCGCCAGTTACTCCCGTGAACTCTTCTCTTACTAACCCTAAGATTGTTACTCCACTGCCAGGATCATCTAAGCCTAATAATGCTCATTTTAAACCTGCAGTTGGTTCTACCAGTGTACCCACTTTTAAGCATTGTACACATTGTAAGAGAAGGGGTCATGTGATTACTTCATGTTTTAGTTTGCATCCTGAACTACGGCCAACTGGTCTTATTATGAGTAAAGGATTGCAACATATTAATTCTTCATGTACTACAGTCAATCCCAATTGGATGGCTGACTTTAAACCATATATTTCCACAGGTACATTATTATGTAATAATGGTAACCATAAGACTGTTCAATTACTCCGTGATACTGGAGCTTCACAGTCTCTTATTGCCCAAAATGTACTTGCTGATGTTGACACCCGAGATCTGGGTGAAGTTGTACTTCTCCAAGGTATTGCTGGTAGAGTACAACCTGTGTCTTTGATGCAAATTAATCTTGATTCTAAATATACTTCAGGATGGTGTAATGTTGGTGTAAGTAAGCAACTGCCCATTCCTGGGGTAGACATTATTTTAGGTAACGATTTTGGCAACCGACAGGTTGCAGGGCCCAAGTGTCCCATAATGTTAACCAATCCCCAGAATGTATTAGCTAAACCCGAGGCAGATGATATTATTTACCCTGCTTGTGTGGTAACTAGATCAATGGGAAAAACAGGTGAGAGTAATTCTGATTCCACTGAGGTTGCTGTTCCCAAGACCAGGACCCCTTCAGGAAAGGAGTGGGAGGTGGATCTTGAGGATTCTTTTATGACTCGACTGGATGATGAGAGTGAGGCAGTAGTAGAAGCCCCGCCGAGCCTAAGTCACAAGGAAAGTGAAGGTGAGGAGGCTGAACTATCTGTACCTTGCCCGCTTGTCTCCAGTGAACCAGTTGTCGAGAGTGAGGCCGAAGTAGCTATGGCTCCATTTTATTCTGATCAATCAGGAAAAGAGATCAAGCTACTAGGTTCTTGCCCGCTCGCTGCTGAGTCTGAGTCATTGCCCTTAAGTGTTGAACAGACTACTGATCCTAGTTTAATTAAGTGTATTTCTGAGGCACCTGATAATGTTGATGCATTGGAGGAAGGGACGGGTTTCTTTTTCCAGGATCGACTTCTGATGAGAAGGTGGAGACCCAAGGGAACTCCCTCTTCAGATGATTGTGAGATTAGAACCCAACTCGTTGTCCCCAATGATTATCGTAGGCAGATCTTGCAAGCTGCACATGATGACCCCATGGGAGGTCACCAAGGTATCTCAAATATGTACCATAAGATATGTAAATATTTTTTCTGGCCTAAGTTAAAGAAAGACGTGGTTAGATATTGTCATAACTGTGTACCTTGTCAACTTGTTGGAAAACCTAATCAATCTGTGCCTAGAGCACCATTGCAACCTATTGTAGTTCCTGATGAACCATTTACTCATGTTGTTATTGATTGTGTAGGTCCTTTACCTAAGACTAAGTCGGGTAACATGTTTTTATTCACTCTCATGTGTATGACTACTAGATTTCCAGAAGCTTATGCTCTAAGGAATACCCAAGCTCATAATCTCATCAAGTGTCTTGAACGCTTTTTCTCTTTGTTTGGGATGCCTAGGGTTATTCAGAGTGATAATGGGGGAAACTTTTGTTCTAAAGTTTTCAGAACTTTTTGCGAGTCCCGAGGGATTCAGCACAAATTGTCTAGTCCATATCATCCACAAAGCCAAGGTGGGCTTGAACGTTTCCACCAGACTTTAAAACAAATGTTGAGGACAACCGGAGAGACTTATCCACGTAATTGGGATGAGAATCTCCCCTTCGTGTTGTTTGCTGCGAGAGAAGGGTTACAAGAGTCTTTGGGATGTTCACCTTTTGAACTCGTGTTTGGTCACCAAGTGAGAGGTCCTCTTAAGATGCTCCACGAAAAGTTGTTGGGAGATGTCTCTGTTCATCAGAGTGATTTGTACTTGAGTAAGGTCAAGGACAAGTTGTGTCGGGCTCGTGAGTTGGCGAAAGAACATCTGGGAAGAACTCAACAAGCCATGAAATTACGATATGACAAGAAGTTCAAGGCTCAACTCAGGTCGTTTGCTGTCGGAGATTTGGTGTTGGTGTTGAAACCTCGTTGGGGGACTTCCATGTCCCATAAGTTTGCAGGACCCTACCAAGTGGTAGAGAAGGTGGGAGACCTAACATATAAAATAATTAACCCTAATCTTTCAGAACCCCAAATGACTGTGCACATTAACAGATTAAAAGCTTATGTTGGACCAGGTGTAGTAACTTGTTTTAGTCGGGAAGAGTATACACCTGAGGATCATTGCAGTGAGGGAAATGATGTTAATATTCAACTTCTCAGTTCCAGTTCCAATGGCAGGGAGATGCTATGTCATTTACAGGAGGAGCAACGTGATGAGTTCCAGGTTCTGCTGGACAACCATACATCTCTGTTTGGGGAGGTTCCCACTCAGACCCACCTCATCACCCACGACATTCAGCTCCTGGATAACACACCCATTCGACAACATCCGTACCGAGTGAACCCCGAAAAGAGGAAGATTCTACAAGCAGAAGTGGACTATCTGCTCCAGCATAATTTCATTCGGCCAAGTCAAAGTACTTGGAGCTCTCCGTGTTTATTAGTGCCAAAACCAGGAGGAACCTGGAGATTGTGTGTTGATTATCGGAAATTGAACAAACACACTACTGTGGACGTTTTTCCCTTACCTCTGTTAGAGGAATGTATTGAATCAATTGGACATGCTCAATATGTAAGTAAACTGGATTTGTCCAAGGGCTATTACCAGATTCCATTGACTGATTACGCGAGGGAGGTTACTGCTTTTGTGACACCTGATGGTGCTTACGAATTTAAGTGATGCCATTCGGTCTGCGAAATGCACCTGCTACTTTTCAGAGACTCATGAATTTCTTACTCAAGGATGTGCCAGATTGTAGGGCCTACCTTGATGACATTGTTTTATACAGTAAGAATTGGTCAGATCATCTCTTAGGTCTTAAGAACTTGTTTACAGTGTTGCAAAGTGCTAAATTAACCATAAATGAATAAGTGTAGTTGGGCAAGAGGTACTATAACCTATCTTGGACATGAAGTAGGACAAGGTAAGATTATTCCATTACAAGATAAGATTCAAGCCATTGTGGACTACCCAGTGTTAACTAGTAGAAAAGGAGTCCAACGGTTTATTGGTATGTGTGCATACTATAGGCGTTATTGTAGAAATTTTTCAACAGTAGCTGCTCCTTTGACAAATTTATTACGCAAGCATGTAAAATTTCAGTGGACACAAGATTGTCAGAATGCTTTTCAGAACCTAAAGGGCATATTGTCTACATCACCTGTTCTTGCTAGTCCCCAATTTGATAAACCTTTCATATTACACATTGATGCGTCAGATGTTGGTATAGGGGCTGTGTTGATTCAAGTTGGTTTAGATAATATTGAACATCCTGTGTATTATTATTCAAGAAAATTTAATGCAGCTCAGAAAAATTATTCAGTGGTAGAAAAGGAGGCATTGGGTCTTATATTGTCAATTAAGAAGTTTGAAATTTATCTGTCAGGAAACAAAGTGTTAGTATTTACAGACCACAATCCCCTTATCTTTATAAATATGATGAAAGTTAAGAACCAACGTATTTTGCGCTGGTCCTTATTTTTGCAAGAATTCAATGTTGAGATCAAACATATTCCAGGCAGGCAAAATGTTTTGGCCGATGCCTTGTCAAGAAGTTTTGATGTACCATAAATGTATTTTTCTTTGTGCTTAACATTTTTACTTCGGAAAAAATGCCATTGATCTTCAATCCATTGCATTTTTTTTCTTGGAGGTGGAAGTGTTACGTACCTCTATAAGCTACGTAATTAAATACATTTAATTTGTACTTATACATTAATTTGTACTTATATATATATATTATGTATTTATATATGATTATATTATATATATAAATATTCCTTGTACATTAAATATTCCTTACTTATGTAAGATATGTGTTGCCTGATTATATGTTGAATTAAGCCTAACTTTTCCACCCGTGGGAACGAGTAATTGCTCTTTGTTGTTTCACGGTTGATTTCGTGGGAAAGTGGTTTTATGTATGAACATCCGTAGGAAACACTGATGGGAATGCTAAGTGTTTGAACATTGGGCGGCAACATTTCCGTGAGAACCTTTTAGTCCTGATGGAGGGGGAGCGTTGCCTAAATTTTCCCTTGTTTATTTTATTTTAATTACTGCATGTATTAATAATTACCTATTTTTGTTATGCATGTTATTCTGACCATTTACTAAGTTACTTTAAGATTACTCTTGTCACATTATTTTGCTCCATGTAAGTTTAATTAAATAATGTTAGTTTGGCAGTTTCCGCGGGGCAGAAGCAATGTTTTTTACTCCCGCAGTTTTAGTAGTCAGTAACTCGTCTGGGGCAGGAGAGCTAACATCGGTGGAGCTAAGTCTGTTATATATATTTTGCCATATATATATTTTTTAAGGGAGACAATACGTTTCATTGTTTTATATATATAAATTTGGTCCATCTGTGTGTATAATAATAATACTACTGATTATACTGTTTAAATATATATATTATAATTTATATGTATATTTCTTTGTCCCAAGGATAAATACTTAATAATTGCTTGTGCAATCATGTGGTTACACTGGTGACCCGCTCTATATTACAGC
>WNGS01052365.1:2102194-2115745 GCA_020271785.1 Procambarus virginalis
TCACCTAGTTGTACTCGCCTAGTTGTACTCACCTAGTTGTACTCACCCAGCTGTACTCACCTAGTTGTACTCACCTAGTTGTACTCACCCAGCTGTACTCACCTAGTGTACTCACCTAGTTGTACTCACCTAGTTGTACTCACTAGTTGTACTCACCTAGTTGTACTCACCCAGCTGTACTCACCTAGTTGTACTCACCTAGTGTACTCCCTATTGTACTCACCTAGTTGTACTCACCTAGTTGTACTCACCCAGCTGTACTCACCTAGGTGTACTCACCTATTGTACTCACCTAGTTGTACTCACCAAGTTGTACTCACCTAGTTGTACTCACCTAGTTGTACTCACCTAGTTGTACTCACCTAGCTGAACTATTTTAGGTTAACTCACCTAGTTGTAC
The DNA here is from genome assembly GCA_020271785.1 of Procambarus virginalis. Classification (NCBI taxonomy): domain Eukaryota; kingdom Metazoa; phylum Arthropoda; class Malacostraca; order Decapoda; family Cambaridae; genus Procambarus; species Procambarus virginalis. Next base: position 2,102,595 of record WNGS01052365.1, read on the forward strand.
TCACCTAGTTGTACTCACCTAGTGTACTCACCTAGCTAACTATTTTAGGTTAACTCACCTAGTTGTACTCACCTAGTTGTACTCACCTAGTGTACTCACCTAGTTGTACTCACCTAGTTGTACTCACCTAGTTGTACTCACCTAGTTGTACTCACCTAGTTGTACTCACCTAGTTGTACTCACCTAGTTGTACTCACCTAGTTGTACTCATTTAGTTTACTCACCTAGTTGTACTCACCTAGTTGTACTCACCTAGTTGTACTCACCTAGTGTACTCACCTAGTTGTACTCACCCAGCTGTACTCACTTAGTTGTACTCACCTAGTTGTACTCACCTAGTTGTACTCACCTAGCTGTACTATTTAGGTTGTACTCACCTAGTTGTACTCACAAGTTGTACTCACCTAGTTGTACTCACCTAGTTGTACTCACCTAGTTGTACTAACCTAGTTGTACTCACCTAGTTGTACTCACCTAGTTGTACTCACCTAGTTGTACTCACCTAGTTGTACTCACCTAGTTGTACTCACCTAGTTAACTCACCTAGTTGTACTCACCTAGTTGTACTCACCTAGTTGTACTCACCTAGTTGTACTCACCTAGTTGTACTCACCTAGTTGTACTCACCTAGTTGTACTCACCTAGTTTACTCACCTAGTTGTACTCACCTAGTTGTACTCACCTAGTTGAACTATTTTAGGTTAACTCATCTAGTTGTACTAACCTAGTTGTACTCATTTAGTTGTACTCACCTAGTTGTACTCACCTAGTTTACTCACCTAGTTGTACTCACCTAGTTGTACTCACCTAGTTGAACTATTTTAGGTTAACTCACCTAGTTGTACTAACCTAGTTGTTCTCACCTAGATGTATTAATTTAGTTGTACACACCTAGGGAGCCGGTCGGCCGAGCGGACATCACGCAGGACTTGTGATCCTGTGGTCCCGCGTTCGATCCCGGACGCCGGCTAGAAACAATGGGCAGAGTTTCTTCCACCCTATGCCCCTGTTACCTAGCAGTAAAATAGGTACCTGGGTGTTAGTCAGTTGTCACGGGCTACTTCCTGGGGGTGGAGGCCTGGTCGAGGACCGGGCCGGGGGACACTAAAGGCCCGAAATCATCTCAAGATAACCTAGTTGTACTCATCTAGTTGTAATCAGTTGTACTTACCTAGTTGTACTCACCTACTGGAACACTTGATGATATATTGGACTTGTACACAAGATTGACCATGTAATGTATCAATTATACAATGTATGTATGTGATGTAACTATATAACCTGAACTTGTAAAAGCACCTTAATCACCTTCAGTGATTAAATGCTTAATTGGACACTAGTTTCTCTATCAGCTATTTCACCCTGTCAGAGTAAGAGACAAATGTATGCGAATGCATGTGTGTATATATGTATATGTGTGTGTGTATGTATATGTATGTGTATAAATTTGTATGGAAGCTGATCAGAATTACATTTCACCTTTGTAAATGCACATTAATGACAATATGTAAAAGACACATCTAACACTTTATGAAGGGCATACGTAATCTGTGTATCTATGTATTTACGTATGTAGGTTAGCTTAGCATTTTAAAAGCACCGAATCATCTTCTGTGGTTGATTGTTCAATAAACCCTTGAACTATATGTTTAACACATCTCTAACCCTGTCCATGGAGGACAGAAGACAATGTATATATGCTGGTTAGCATTGTAAATGTGTGGCCACGTCTGTGGTAGAAAATAATAATAATAATAATAAAACTAGTTGAACTCCTAGTTGTACACACACCTAGTTGTACTTGCCTTGTTGTATTCACTTTATATATAAATGTGGTTGTTGGAGATTCCCAGGTGAGGTATTTAGATAGAATATTTGTGCCAGAGATAAGGGGAACAAATTAAGGGTTTGCTATCTGGGAGCAGGAATTGGTGATAAAGTAAACAACATGAATTATAATATGGCTGGAAATGGGAACAAACCCATTATTAGTATCAGTGCAGATGGAAAGGATGTAGGACGAGTTAGGAATGAGGCACTGATACACAGGTTTAAGACAGCCATATAATTAGTTAGGATTACCCGGTCATTTGTGGCATTCTTCCAAGAAAGGAAGTTGAAAATGAATGGTTGTCGAGGGCAATTGGTGTCAATTGCCGACTGGACAAATATTATAAATCAAATGCAATATCCTTCATTGATAACTGGGAACACTTTTATTGGAAGGACTGACATGTATGCTCGGGATGGAGTGCATTTATATAGGGCTGGGTTGTTGCTGTTGCCAACTCGTTGGAACCTGTGATTGGAGGGGTTTGTTTGAGTATACACTGTTAATAGAGAGGGGTATAGGAATTGATATGGAGAAAAGAGACAATTAAAGTATGTGTTGTAGGGAAAAACAAATGGCAAAATTAACAGGAAAGAAGGGCCTTAAAATAACAGTACACTTAACGTATATTACACAAACAGTAGGAGCCTAAGAAACAAAATAAATGATATAAATGCTCTTGTTTGCACAGAAACAATATATATTATTACATTTACCGAAACGTGGATGAATGAAGAAAACAGAGAACTATTAACTGAATATAAAATAAACGGATTTAACTATTTCACACAAATAGATATATTAGACGAGGTGGGGGAGTAGCCATATATGTTAGGGGAAATTTGAAATTGGTCTCAATGAGGAATCAAATCTGAGCCACACGCAGAAACTCTCTGGCTACAATTAAACGAAACAGCTAAAAATCATATAATAGGCGTTTATACAGTCACCAAACTTAGAATGAATGGAAGCAAAGCATCTATGGGATGAAATATCTAGAGCATCTAGGTCAAACAGTATTTGTCATAGTGTCATGAGTGACTTTAATTTTAGTGGAATAAACTGGATTAACTTAACAGGGAATATTGAAGCAGAAGATTTTCTAGAATTCATTGGCTATTGTTTCCATAAGCAACACATTAAGGAACCAACACGGGAAAATAATATTTTAGACTTAGTGTTAACTAACAGGGAAACACAAATTAATGAAATCAAAATAGGGAGTGAGCTAGGGAACAGTGATCACAGATAAATCAGATTTAGCATAGAATGGAATGGAATGGAATAGAGTGAAGGAGAAATTCTGTTAAAGTGCCAAATTTTCGAAAAGCTGATTTTAATGGTCTTAGAAATTTTTTGGGGTGAAATAGATTGGAAAGTTCTGGGCATGAAGGGTGGGCCAGTAATGGAGCAAGACGAGAAACCAGTGATTGGTGATGATAAAAGGGATTTCGGTGTGGATTCAAAATATAACTTATATAAACAATAATAGCAAAGCAAAGGCACGAAGATACCATACAAGTTAAATAGATTGAATAATAATGACCCAAAATGGATAACAAGCGATCTGAAGAACCTTAGAACCTTATAGGTAGAAAGAGAGCTTGGTACAAAAGGATTAAGAATGGGGAAGTCAGTTTAGTTCTAGAATTTATTTATTTATTTATTTATTTATTCATATACAAGAAGGTACATTGGGAATGTGAGAATATATAATATGGTAATTACAATCTTGTAAAGCCACTAGTACGCTTCGTTCGTTCAACTGGTTAGAAATATTAAAAAAGAGATAAGGAGAGTAAAAAAGAAACTATGAAGTTCACACAGCAGGGCAAGCAAAGACAAATTCTTAAGTTTTTTTCAGTAATATTGAACAAAGATTAGAGAAAGAATAGGTCCATTAAAAATTGAGACAGGTTAGATAACTGATAATGATGAAGAGATGTGTATTGGGTGGATATAAATAGGATCTGCGTTGTATGGGCCAATAGGCCTTCTGCAGTTATTTTTTTGTCCCCTTAGCTTCCTTTGCCACTTCGGGCGGGATAAAGGTGTTGCTCTAGCTTAAGAGCCCAGCGGCCCAGCCACAGGGCATGGATCGCTTGGGCCCTGCAGAAGTGACCCTAAAAACATATTACAGCTAAAAAAACAACTAAAATACGTGTATGTTGCCTACGATGGTAACATAAAGAAACAAAAATATACATGGAAACATCAAAAGATACATACTAAATTATTAAATATAATAAATTAAACATAGGGGCGCAGGCATGCCAAAAAAGTAAATGAATTACGTCTCAAAGTGAGACGACCAACCTTAATTGTCATGCACGCATGGAAAATAAATATCACAGGGAAGGCATGCCTGACTTGATGCAGTCAGGTCCCCCGGAGAGCGTAATGGGATCAGGCGCACATGTGTGCTTCCGGCAGTAGCTTGTCCTCTCACGGGTTCGGTTAAGCCACCCACCTTCTCCAGAATAGTCACTGGGGAAGTGGTACCCCAAGATGACGTCCGGCACCATAGCCGGAGTCCACTCACCCTGGTTGTTTCGTGGGTATTCCGGGCACAAGGGTAAGACCACCCATGCCCATGTCCAGGGGTGATCATTATCAACCCCTTCCCGTGCTCTTGGACCATATGCGATAAATCGCATATGTCCAGGTTTGCTTTGAAGGAACAGATCTCCATGTTCCCATTAGTCAACCCCAACCTTTTAAGAACACGGGCACTCTCCATACAGAACCAGCCTCTCCAATTCAAAGTGATTTAGGAGGCAGAAGCTGCATTGACACCGGTATAATCCCTAACCCATTGAAGGATCTCGGGGTTGCCATATTGGTCACACTTGCTCTGGTGTGGCTGGGAGAGTGTTTAAGATTATGGTCTCGTTCCCTATGCAAACAATGATGTCAGGCTTGCAAATGATCCCACCATCAGGTACCCGCACCTCCCTCACCACCTCGTACCCTCGCTGTCTCAATCGACCAGCTATGAAGTGGATGATATCGTCATGATGTACCACCCGTGCTCCGTGCGTCCTCGGGCATGCTTGTGAGATATGCCCAAGGGTGCCAGATTTTCCGCATGTATTGCACATGCCACTGGCACCTGGCCGACCCCTGGCGGCCCTGAACGGCGTGGCCAAAGCGTTAGCTCGCACCTGTACTGCGTGAGCGAAATTATCACCGTTCATAAGGCGGGTGCCAGACGAGATCCATCCCAGGCACGAGGGAACCTCGCACTAGGACCTCAGTCCAGCACCATCGGCCGTGCGGTAGAGTCGCTCCCGCCATGTCCGAAAGTATTCAGCTCTGTTGGTTACCGGCTCGCCCCCGAATCAAGGCCAAACCAATCCACCGATGCATTTTATCTTGGATAGCCAGTAAAAGGGCCGCTGCCCGGACCGTTGGGGCTGACTCCAACAGACTGCTGAAACGCTTGTTCTTATGTATTAAATAAATAAATAAATAAATGTTTATTTAGGTAAGGTAAATACATACAAGAGATTTTACAAAGATTTATGGATTTATAGATAGAGCTAGTACAAACAATGCCTAAAGTCACTATTACGCAAAGCATTTCGGGCAAAGCCTTTCGTTTCAGGTATTGTTGTTGTTGTTTAAGATTCGCTACTTGGAACAAAATGTTCCAAGTAGCACGGGCTAAGGAGAGCCCGTACTTATGTAGCCGGATTGAAAAGGCAAATTCGGGCATCCCCAGACCACCGTCCTTCCAGTCACTGTAGAAGAACGCATTCGGGGTGACAAGTGGGAGAGGGAGCCAGCTACGAATAGCCTGTCTCATCCTCCAGTCGATTCTTGCTAGATGAATCTTAAACACCACACCCAGAATCAGACGGTGGTTTAGTTTAGGAATGAGGTTGTGCTTCAGCACGTATAACCTCTGCTGGGGTTTGAGGGGGCCCTGCGTGATGTTAATAATGCCCTCCTCAAACATACAGCCATAGGAGAGGCCCCTGTCACTGGCACCAACGAGAATACCCAGGTACTTATACTCGTCCGTGATACCCATGGAGTCCATGGCAGCGCCCTAGACATGGAACCTCGTTTGTGAGGCGAGATGCCACCTCTTGCACTTGCCATCGATCTGTAGGCTCAGTGATCGGCACTTTCCTGCGTTGACCCTCAAGCCAACACCACTCAACGTGTCTCATAATATCTATCAGTGTATCAAATCTTCCGCAAACGCTAGTACTGACATCTTTTCCTCCTCCAGACGAATCCTCAACCCCAGCTTCTTTGCATTGGCGACTGCCTCATCAATCACGAAATTGAAAAAAATGGGGACAAGGGATCTCCCTGTTTGACTCCCCTAGTCACAGGGATTACCCTCGATTTCTCCTTCTGGGTGGTTATGACAGTTGAGGCGCCATCATAGCCCGACATAATATAATCCAAAAGAGGCTTAGGAATTTCCTTGCGCTCCATGGCCCGATCGATGGTCGCATGAGAGACACTATCAAAAGTTTTCTCCATGTCGAGGAACGCAAGGTGCGCCGGATGTTTTAGCGCTCGGGCCTCAGCCAGAAGAGCATTTAGGATCGACAGGTTTTCAGTGCATCCAACCACAGGGATGAATGCCTTCTGCCTCCCGTCGATCCTGATAGCCTGAGAAAATCGGCTATTCATGATCTTATGAAACAGCCGTACTATCGTAGAATACATGGTGATGGGGTTTCTGGCTTAGGAATCTTAGGTATCAGCACCGTTTTGCACGCTCGGAAAGGACATGGCAGGGAGCGGCTAGCTTGCCACAGGGTTGAACATTTTAGTGAACACCTTGAGCTTATGGATCTGAGGAGACGCGTAGTTATCCCGTCAGAACCGGGTGCAGAAACCTTACTTGTCCATAGAGCTTTCTGGACTTCCATATGTGATATAGTCTCTAATAATTGCTGAACGGCAGGACCAGAGCCGCGCTCAATAGGCCGTTGGTCCGGCGACAAGGGCCTGGAAAAGAGGTTCCCCCAGAACTCAAAGACGCGATCAGGCTCCACCTCGGAAGGTGTAATCCTCCAATCTCCTGAGAGGACATGCGCCGCCACCAAAGACCTGTTCCTATTATACAAGCTTTGACACAGGTTAAACTGTGCCCTGTGCTCTCTCTTTTGGCCGGTCAGAGCCGGAGCTCGGTTGTTACGGCTGATCTCTGGAGGTCTCTGTCTGCGTCCGGGAGCAGTTTGTGGTGAGTAATCACCGGATCTTGAGGTAGAAGTCACCTCGATCGCATGCTGCTCGAGGATACTTATCACATTATGGCCGTTGCCTCCAAATAGATTGGAGATTGCTTCATCAAGGAGGCGCATCACTAAGGCTTTTACCCCTCCTACGGTTCTGAAATGCCTTTTCCTTGAGCGCTTTTCTTCGCACTCCCGCTCTGTTTCCATCTTCACCAATGGGTCTAAGTCTATGGCCGGTGTGAGCTATTCTGTTATTTTTCCTGACCGCCCTTATCTGTGTTGCCTCCCTTCGGAGGCTAGCGTCTTCACAGCAGAACTTTACGCTATTCTCTATGCTCTCCGTCTCCTGCTTTCTCATTGTCAATCCTCCTTTGTGGTTGTAGTTGACTCTCGTAGTGCCCTCATGGCTCTAGGGTCCTTTAATCCTGTCCATCCGGTAGTCATCGAGATTCAACATTGGCTGTTTCTTATCTCTAGTAAATTTAAATCAGTAGAGTTTTGCTGGGTTCCCAGCCATATTGCTGTTTCTTTAAACGAGCGTGCTGATACTGCCGCTAGAGAAGCTATCCGCTCTTGTACCATCTCCCATAAAGGTATTCCTTATTCCGACTTTTATCCAGTTATTCATTCCTCTTTCCTTGCCCGTTGGCAGGGTTGTTGGTCTTCTGTAGTTGGTAACAAGCTGCTTATTCTCAAACGTAGTGTGTCCCAGTGGCCATCCTCCTGCCGCTATAACCGGCGGTGGGAAATGGGTCTAGCATGGTTGCTGATTGGCCATACTCGCTTAACTCACTGTCACTTAATGAAGCGCCACCCTGCTCCTTATTGTCCAAATTGAGTTGTCCCTCTTACAGTCGTGCATATCCTTGTTGAATGTCCTGACTTCCAGGACGTGTATGTGTTGACCAGACCACACTCTAGAAGGTGAAGAGACGACGACGTTTCGGTCCGTCCTGGACCATTCTCAAGTCGATTGTGATGAGGGAGTAGAGACGGGCAATAAATAGGCAAGAGAAGGAGCAAAGTAAGGTGTAGTAGAGGGGATAGTAATAATAATAAGAGCTGCAGAAGGCCTATTGGCCCATACGAGGCAGCTCCTATTATAACCACCGAATGAGAAGGAGATAGGAATAAGAAGAGGATAGCAAGGGAGAGTAGGAGAAGAGATAAAGAAAAGGAAAGAGAAAGAAAGAAAATAGGAGGGGTAGGCTTAGGTTAGGTCACGTTTGTTAGAAAGATTAGAGCATTTGACTATATTCTGTGAAAGGGAAGAGTCCACAGCAACAAAGCCAGGACTCAAGTTCATGTTGGGAACATTGTGTATTAGAGCCGATTCCACAAGACGGCGTCTGTGTAGAGTAGAGGCAGGAAAGATTATTTTGGAGGAAGACCAATCAATGGGATGATTAGAATCCCTCACATGGCAGAAGAGAGCATTGTTAGTATCTGCAGACTTAACACTTCTCTTGTGTTCTTTAAGTCTGTCATTCAGTGTACGGCCAGTTTCGCCAAAGTATTGGAGAGGACAAGACGAACAGGAAATAGAGTAGACACCATGTGTCGTGTATGTGTCTTGCTTTCCGACCGTCCCTTGCGGTCACTTGTCCATCGATAAAATTCTTGGTGAATCTGATATTTTTAATATAGTTTGCCTTATGCGTTTCTGTTCTCGTATTGCCATTCTTGGTGATATTTAGCGCCCGCTAATTATTTCGCACTTTGACGGTGCTACATAGCCTTCCCGGTTTGGTGCCTTCTTTTGATAATTACTTACTTCATCAAGGAGATCCTCACCCCACCCTCTGCCCGGGATCCAAGGATGCCAAGAATTCCATGATAATGGTTTTCCAGGCGGCCTCCAGGTTCCACCAGGGTGAGGGGGTGGAGGGTTCCATGGCTCCAAGGCCACCCAGCCTAAGGGACCAGTCACCACTCCCCCCCCCCCCCACCCCTACTCCTGGAGGAGCAAAGCAGAGTTTCCTCCTCACTAGATGACTGATGCAGAGACTGCTCCACAGCCTGCTCCCTTTGCAGCCTGGTGTATTCCACCAGGAACTGTTAGTAATAGGTGTGAGGAGTGAGGAACTGATGTAGAGGTTTAACATAACCATAAAATTATTTAGGACCAAGGGAGGAATCCCAATCATATGTGGCATTCTTCCAAGAAAGGGAGTTGGAAATTAATGGTTGTCGAGGGCACTTGGTGTCAATTGCCGGATGGAAAAATATTGCAAATCAAATGCAATATCTTTCATAGATAAATGGGAACACTTCTAGGGGAGAAATGAAATATATGCTCGGGATGGGGTGGATCTATCGAGGGCTAGGGTTGTTGTTGTTGCGAACTCGTTGGAACCAATGGTTGGAGGCTTTTGTTTGGGTCTGGGTTTAACCTGTTAGTAGATAGTGGTATGGGAATTGATATGGAGGAAGGAGGTAATAATAGTATGTGTTTGTGGGAGAAACAAATTGGCAAAATGATCAGGGAAAGAGAAGGGCCTCAAAATAACAATACACTTTATATTATACTAACAGTAGAAGTCTAAGAAACAAAATAAACGATTTAAATGCTCTTGTCTGCACAGAAAGGCAGGAGCACTTAAATCGTTCTTAGGTTCTTATGTAACTTTCCCGCAATAGACGTTAGGCTAATTGGGCGATAGTTTGACGCAAACGATCTATCTTCTTTCTTAAAATCTGGTACCGCATTAGCAACCTTCCATGACTCTGGCACTCTGCCTGACTCTATTGATTTATTAAATATGGTAGATAGTGGCTCACAAAGCTCCTCTTTGCATTCTTTAAGCACCTTGGCAAACACATCATCCGGCCCTGGGGATTTGTTTGGTTTGAGTTTTACTATTTGATTAATTACATCCTCCCTGGTAACTGCTAAACTAGTCAACCTGTCCTCGTCCCCACCCACATAGACTTGTTCAGCTGAAGGCAAATTATTACGTTCCTCTTTAGTAAATACAGAGATAAAATATTTATTAAAAATACTATTCATCTCCTCATCATTATTCGTTATTTGACCTGTCTCAGTTTTTAATGGACCTAACCTTTCCCTAATCTTTGTTCGATATAACTGATAAAACCCTTTAGGATTTGTCTTTGCTTGCCCTGCTATGCGAACTTCATAGTTTCTTTTTGCTTTCCTTATCTCTAACTAGTTGTACAAATTCCTGTTCAAACTGACTTCCCCATTCTTAATTCTTATGTACCACGCTCTCTTTTTGCCTATAAGGTTCTTCAGATCCTTAGTTATCCACTTTGGGTCATTAGTATTCAGTCTATTCAATTTGTATGGTATACTACGTTCCTGGGCTTTGCTTAGAATATTTTTAAATAAGTAATATTTTGAATCCACATCGAAATCCTTTTTTACGTCACCCATGGCTGGGTTCACGTCTCGCTCCATGACCGGCCCACGCCCCCATTCTCAAGACTCTCCAATCTATTTGACCCAAGAAATTTCTTAGGCTATTAAAATATGCTTTTCCAAAATCTGGCACTTTAACATAATTTTCTCCTACAGATCTATTCCATTCTATGCTAAATCTGATTTCTTTGTGATCACTGTTCCCTAGCTCATTTCCTATTTCGATGTCAATAATTTGTGTTTCCTTGTTAGTTAACACTAAATCTAAAATATACTTTCCCTCGTTGGTTCCTTAATGTGTTGCATAAGAAAACAATCGTCAATAAAATTCTAGAAAATCTTCTGCTTCATTATTCCCTGTTCTGTTAAACCTGTTTATTCCACTAAAATTAAAGTCACCCATAACACAAATACTGTTAGACCTAGATGCTCTAGATATTTCATCCCATAGGTGCTTTGCTTCCATCCTGTCTAAGTTTGGTGGCCTGTATATAACTCCTATTATAAGATTATTTGCTTTTTCGTTTAATTCTATCTAAATAGTTTCTGTGTGTGGCTCAGTTTTGATTCCCTCTTTGAAACTACATTTCAAATTTTCCCTAACATTTTCCCTAACCTAACAGGAGGGGCTACTCCCCCTCCTCGTTTAAAATATCTATCTATGTGAAATAGATGATATTTAAATCCGATTATTTGGTATTCAGCTCTATCAGCTCTAAGTTCTCTATTTTCTACATTCATCAACGTTTCGGTAAGTGCAATAATATATAATTTTTTCTGTGCAAACAAGCGCCTTTAATTTTTTTTTTGAAATATATAAAAAAGTTATTACATTCTTGTACAGTCACTAGTACGCGTAGCGTTTCGGGCAGGTCCCTGGAATACGATTCCCGCCACGAAGAATCGTTTTTACAACCAAGTACCCATTTTACTGTTGAGTTAAGCAGAGGCTACAGTTAAGGATTTGCGCACAGTAAATCCTCCCCGGCCAGGATACGAACCCATGACAAAGCACTCGTGGAACGCCAGGTGATTGTCTTATCACTACACCACGGAGTGGTAATCGATAAATCGTTTATTTTATTTCTTAGACTTCTATTGTTAGTGTAATATACCCTAATTGTATTGTTATTTTGAGCCCCTTCTCTTTCCCTGATCATTTTGCCAATTTGTTTCCCCCCACAAACACATACTTTCATTACCTCCTTTCTCCATTTCAAATCCCATACCACTATCTACTAACAGTTTAAACCCAAACCCAAACAAACGCGTCCAATCACTGGTTCCAACGAATTCGCAAAAACAACAACCCCAGCCCTCGATAGATGCACCCCATCTCGAGCATACATTTCATCTCTTCCATAGAAGTGTTCCCAGTTGTCTATGAAAGATATTGCATTTGATTTGCAATACCTTTCCATCCGGCAATTGAAACCAAGTGCCCTCGACAACCATTCATTTCCCACTCCCTTTCTTAGACGAATGCCACATGTGATCGGTATTCCTCCCTTGCTCCTAACTAAATCCATGGCTGTCTTATACCTCTGCATCAGTTCCTCACTCCTAACGTGTCCAACATCATTTCTACCTGCACTAATACATTTAATGGGTTTGTTCTCATTTCCAGCCATAATATAATTCAAGTTACTTCAATCGATAATTGCAAATACAATTCGTCTTCATCTTGTAAAACATAAATTAATAAATGAGTCGCAACATGGTTTTATAAATGGCCGTTCATGTTTAACAAATTTGGTTTTTTTTTATTCCAGCTTATTTGAGGCAGTTGATAGTGGTAAGGACTGTGATGTTGTGTACCTTGACTTTAGCAAAGCTTTTGATACAGTACCACATGAAAGACTGATTAAAAGGATAGAGGCTCATGGTATTGAGAGTGCTATAATAAGTTGGATTAGGGCATGGTTATACCAAAGGAAACAGAGAGTTAGTATAAATGGGGTTAAATCAAACTGGGAAAATGTTGTAGGTGGAGTGCCTTAAGGCTCTGTCCAAGGACCTCTGTTGCTTATTATATATATAAATGATTTAGATTCAGGTTTGAGTAACAACATTTGCAAAAATTGCCGGAGATACAAAAATCGGTAGGGAAATTAACACGGAAGAAGACTCACTATTACTTCAAGTTGATCTAAATAGGGTTTTGAAATGGGAAAAAGTTTGGCAGATGCAGTTTAATTCGGATAAATGTAAAGTTTTGAGGCTAGGTAATGATGATAGAGTTACAAGATACGAGCTCGATGGTGTTGAGATTGCGAAAGGGATCTTGGAGTTCTGATTAGTAAGAATTTAAAGCCCAAAAATCAGTGCATAACTGTTTGTAATAATGCAAATAGGTCACTGGGATTTATTCATCGATGCATTAGTAACAAGACACCTGGTGTTGTTCTTCAGCTATATCTTGCTCTGGTTAGGCCCCATTTACAATACACATTCAGTTTTGGTTGCTGTACTGTAAAATAGACATAAATTCACTAGAACCCATCCAGCGTAGGATGACAAAGTTAATCACCCAAATTAGAAATCTGTCATATGAAGAAAGATTGACAAAGCTTAAATTATATTCTCAAGAAAGGGAGAATTAGTGGTGTCATAATAGAGGTGTACAAGTGGATGAATGGGTATAACAGTGAGGATATTAGTAGGGTATTAATTGGAGAGAAGGATGGTGCAAGGAGAGTGCGCGTGGTCTACAGGATATGGGACTCACCAAGAG
>WNGS01052365.1:2139277-2168901 GCA_020271785.1 Procambarus virginalis
TACTGGTGAGTTGGCATTATGCTCGGAGCACAACGAGGTGTCGCTGATCTTAATCCCCACCTCACCAGAGGTCATCCACAACAACCTTTCTGTCTAGCCAAGGCAGGAAACCAGAGTCATTTCCGTTGTCACGCCACCACCAGTAGATGGTGTTATCCACGTAGCAGTCAATATCAGGAGAGTTTGAGTGCAGACTCATAGATGGCGCTGGAATTGCCATGCCCACTCAGATGGTGGTGATGAGTCCGTAACAGGGATCCTACAGGGATTAAGATGAAAAAACGGACAAGGCATAGAGAAGGATTCAGGCTAGGCTGGTACAATAAGGACAGAAATCACCTGATGAGGTTAGTGTTCACAAGCGAAATCGCAAATGAGGTAATTATAGCAAGGAAGAGCTATCTGTATGAGTGGTTACAGGAAAGTATTCCTCCAGAAGGACATGATGAGGGAAGAGAGAGTAATGGCAGCAGAAGCGAGGAGGAAGCACAGGGGGAGAGGAGAATCAGGGCACCAATGCCCCAACTCAACAGTCCAGAAGGGAGTGGGGAACTCCAAACCAGCACCCCATCAATCCCAGAGGAAAGGACAACACCCCCCCATTTCTCCCCATGGAAACTCTCCCTTTAACTGAACATTCCCTGTCCCCTTCAAATGCTTATCAACCTTTCCTCCCCCCCTCACCAATGCCCTCTCTATCCCCCCTTCTCACCCATACCCTCCTGTACCCATCCCCCTCACCCTTTACCCTTCCCAGTCCCTTTCTTCTCTAACCCCGACCCTCCTTGCCCCCACCTCTTTCACCCAATCCTTCCTAGCCCCCTCATCTCCCTTCCCCCCTAACCTCCCTCCCCCCCCCATTCCCTGGACCCCCAAATCCTCTGAGACCTGTTAAACCAACTCACAAATTTCCTCTCCAACCACAGATCTCCCTGCACCCCACCCCCCCCCTCCAGACTCCCGTGCACTATCCAAACCATGACCTCCCTCCCGCTCCACCACATTCCCACAACTGCTCCCCCATCCCATGCCCTAATTGATCCCCCCAACACTAGACCTCTCTCCGGCCACACCACTCCAGACCCTGCCAGTCCCCCTGTACCAGATCCTCAAACCACGCCCCCCCCCCCTCATACGCCAGATCCCCCAGATCCTCCATTCTAGTCCTCCCTCCCCCCTCCCACTTGGGGTGGACGGTAGAGCGACGGTCTCGCTTCATGCAGATCGGCGTTCAATCCCGACCGTCCAAGTGGTTGGGGCACCATTCCTTTCCCCGTCCATCCCAAATCCTTATCCTGACCCCTCCAAGTGCTATATAGCCGTAATGGCTTGGCGCTTTCCCTTGATAATTCCTTCCTTCCTCCCCCCACCCGCTCCTTACGGACACCACTTGTCCTCCAACTCAGGGGAATGAACAGAACCTGAGGATGTACAGAAAAGAGTCAGCTTCAAGGTAATGTACTTGAACATAAATGGGATAGCAAGCAATGCAAGTGAACGTCGGGAAATGACACACAAAGTGAACCAGATGTACTGGACTCACGGAAATAAGACTACCAGAAATCGTAATGAATGTGGTGTTTCTCCAGGACTACACAGTAATAAGGAAAGAGAGGGAAGGAAGGGAAGGAGGTGTAGTAGCCATACTGATGAGAAAGGAATGAAGTTTCAAGGAGATGGTAATTCAGCTGTGAGGGATTCAGAGACTCATAACAAACACCATGACAATGGGAGGACCAAGAGTAGTAGTTGCAGTGGTATATATATAACCCTCCACCAAATGACAGAAGACCCGGGCAAGAGTATGACAGAAACAACGTGGGTTAAGGTAGTCAAGGACGGGACCAGAAAACAAAAGGAAAGAAAACTGAGGAGATAAAATTTCTTACAGATATAGCTTGTGAAACAGAGCTCAGAGGAAAGACTGCCCAAGACATGACGGACTACATTACGCAGAAGTGTAAAGGGGCAGCAGGCAAAACTCGTCCCAGTCCAAAAGGAAAAAATTAAATGCAGACAAAAAACATGGTTTAATCAGAGATGTAAGCTAGCAAAGCAACTAAGTGCAAGGGCGTGGAGAAAACTATAGAAATAACAGGACACTAGAGATGTGGGAAAATCCTAGCAATTTTTATTCTTTTTCATTTTATGAAATATTAATTATTTATATTATTTCATTTTTAAGTGACTTAATATTATATTATTTTTCTTGTGAGTTAGTTCTTAGTTAGTGGACTGTATATTCTAATTCAGCTGCTAGAACTTATCACACACATTTGGAGGGAGGGACAATTTGTAGCTTAAACCACTTGAGGTGGATCCTTCATAAACCACAAATTGTTTACCTGGTCTTTAATATATAATTATAAATCATACCACATATGATGGTCTAATCTACTGGTATACTTATAGTTAATTTAATTATGTATACTACTCTATCTACAGTATTAAACACAAAAGGGCCTTATCTGATACTGTAGTTGTGGCCTGCTAAGGCTGTGTAATTGTAGCATCAGATCAGGGTGTGGCCCTGTGCCTCAGAGTGCCACGTAATGGTGGCTATCTGGAGGCCTGCAAGGCTTGATGTACAGCAGGGTAACAAATTTCTATAATTATGTTGGGAGCCAGCTGTAATCCAAGGTAACTTCACATCACTCATTCGTGCCGAATGTTTAGAATTAATAATGGTTCCCTAAACATATAAGTACAGGTATGACATGGAATATGTGTGTGTGTGTAGTAGTAGAGCTGAGTAAACGTACTTGATTGGGATTTTCTCATGCTAATAACCGGCTACTTAATCTATATTATACAGTGCACCTATAATACTAGAGTCTAAAGCAGTCGGATACTTAGCTTTTCTCTTTGCTAATGAGATCTTCGGTTGGGCGGATCGTAGAGGATCCTGTGTTGAAGCTCGGAGAAAGAACTTTTATGTGTTGTAAAATTTATCAGGGATTGCTTCTTGACTGTGTTTACAAGGTCCGTGTTGTGATGCTCGGCCTCGCCTCCCTCCTTGTTCCAATGTTTTGGGTCTACTTCTGAGTTTAATTTAACAGTAACAAGGGAGTCAAGCTGTACTTTTGGTGTAGTTAATTATATTCAGTCCTAGTGAACACTTTTTATTAAGTTTAAATACTAGACTGAGGTTTAAAATGAGATGAGATATATAAATATACGACTTGTTGGATGACGTCACAGAATAACCCACTCTCTTTTCTTTATGGGGTAACTTATGTTATTTTGTGTGTCGAATTTCCGACAAGAGATCTGAGGAAGATACCAGGTCTCCACGAATGAATACGTCAGGATGAGAAGAGAGTCAGAGCGACAATACGAAAATGACAGAGCGAGCAAGGCAAAGACTCAACCTAAATTTTTGCACAGCCACATCAGGAGAAAAACAATAGTGAAGGAACAGGTAATGAAACTGAGGATAGGAGGCAGACAGATTCACTAAAAGTGACAAGGAAGTGTGAGAGGAACTCGTTAAGAAATTCCAGGATGTCTTCTCAGTAGAACAAGAAGAAGACTCAGAGATAAGGGGGAATATCTAACCAGACACCACTAGAGGAGTTTGTGATTACCAGTGGGGAGGTGAGAGAGCATCTGCTATTCGTATTATATATATATATATATATTATATATATATATATATATGCAAACAAGCCTGAATGGTCCCCAGGACTAGATACAACTGAAAACTCACACCCCAGAAGTGACTCGAACCCATACTCCCAGGAGCAACGCAACTGGTATGTACAGGGACGCCTTAAACCACTTGACCATCACGACCGGACATAAGGAAGTGATAGCCGAGGCTATATGAACCACTTCCCCGCCGGCACTCAGATGGTAATCTTGGGCATAGCATTTTATCAAATCACCTCATTTTTGGGGCAACACGTAAGGAACACAAATGCAAACAAGCCTGAATGGTCCCCAGGACTAGATACAACTGAAAACTCACACCCCAGAAGTGACTCGAACCCATACTCCCAGGAGCAACGCAACTGGTATGTACAGGGACGCCTTAAACCACTTGACCATCACGACCGGACATAAGGAAGTGATAGCCGAGGCTATATGAACCACTTCCCCGCCGGCACTCGGATGGTAATCTTGGGCATAGCATTTTATCAAATCACCTCATTTTTGGGGCAACACGTGAGGAACACAAATGCAAACAAGCCTGAATGGTCCCAAGACTAGATACAACTGAAAACTCACACCCCAGAAGTGACTCGAACCCATACTCCCAGGAGCAACGCAACTGGTATGTACAGGGACGCCTTAAACCACTTGACCATCACGACCGGACATAAGGAAGTGATAGCCGAGGCTATATGAACCACTTCCCCGCCGGCACTCGGATGGTAATCTTGGGCATAGCATTTTTATCAAATCACCTCATTTTTGGGGCAACACGTGTGGAACACAAATGCAAACAAGCCTGAATGGTCCCCAGGACTAGATACAACTGAAAACTCACACCCCAGAAGTGACTCGAACCCATACTCCCAGGAGCAACGCAACTGGTATGTACAGGGATGCCTTAAACCACTTGACCATCACGACCGGACAAAAAGGAAGTGATAGCCGAGGCTATATGAACCACTTCCCCGCCGGCACTCGGATGGTAATCTTGGGCATAGCATTTTATCAAATCACCTCATTTTTGGGGCAACGTGAGTTACGTGAACTCTTTGAAATTACGAATACTGGAAATAGTCAGATGAAATGATTGTTCTGTTTGAGATGTAGACCGCCATTGTGACTATTATTCTGTCACTTACCTTGTACATATCTCTGTACATACAGTGTACATAAGTGATTGTGGATAATATGGATGATATACAGTCGCTGTGGCACATAATTTACAAGAGATTTAATTCGTGGCCATAGTCAGGGCCCAGCCTCGTGAAGTGTGTCGCACCTAACGATGGTCCAGGCTAGGAAGAAAAACACTTGACCGATCCATCATGAAATGAAACCTCAGTAGGAAAACTTGGATTTAATACTAACATAACAAATGGTTTAAGTGTGTTGGGTCTACTCCTGAAAAAGAAGTTCGACCGCAAGCCAAATCACTGGTAACAAGTGAACTGCCAAAAATTTCGAAGCCAGCTAATGTAGTCCCAATATACAAGACGGGTGATAGACAGGAGGCACTGAACTAAAGGCCAGTGTCCCTAACTTGCATACCATGCAAGATGATGGACAATATTGTGCGAAAATAACTAGTGGAACATCTGGAGCGAAAGAACTCTGTAACACAGCATCAACATGGGTTCAGGGATTGCAAGTCCTGCCTTACAAAATTAATTGAATTATATGACCAGGCAACAAAAATCAGGTAGGATAGAGAGAGCTGGGCAGACTGCATATTTTTTATTGCCAGAAAGCCTTTGACACAATACCACATCAGAGACTAGTGAAAAAACTGAAGATACAGGAGGGGGTGAACGGGACGGTACTCCACTGGATGAGGGAGTACCTAAGCAACAGAAGGCAGCGAGTCACTGTGAATTGGAGGTCTCAGAGTGGCGAGGTGTCACCATTGTAGTCCTACAGGAATCTGTCCTTGGAACGATACTGTTTCTGGTATATGTTAACGATCTCCAGAGGGAATAGAATCGTTCCTTTCAGTGTTTGCTGATGAGGCCAAAATTATGAGCAGGATTATGACCGAAGGAGATAGTATAAGGCTACAAGATGACCTAGAAAAACTGATGAAATGTTCTAACAAATTGCTACTAAAGTTCAACCCAAATAAATTTAAGGTGATGCAACTAGTCGGAGAAAATAGGAGGCCAGACACTGGATACAAGACTGGGAGATGAAGTCCTTCACGAAACGGACAGGGAGAAAGATCTAGGAGTTGATATGACGCCAAACCTGTCTCCTGAAGCCCACGTCAAAAGAATAACATCTGCGGCGTATGCGTGGCTGGCTAACACCAGAACTGCCTTCATAAACCTGTGTAAGGAATCCTTCAGAACCTTATATACCACATATGTAAGGCCAATCTTGGAGTATGCAGCTCCAGCATGGAGTCCGTACCATGTCAAGCACAAGACCCAGCTGGAAAAAATTCAGAGGTACGCTACTAGGCTAGTCCCAGAACTAGGAGGCATGAGTTATGAGGAAAGACCGCGTAAACTGCACCTCACGTCGCTGGAAAGACAGAAGAGCTCAAGAAGACATGATCACCATATAAAAAAAATAAAAAAAATTGTCAGGGTAGACAAGGATGGATTATTTAACACGCGTTGAACACGCACATGGGGGCACAGGTTGAGGATTAGTACCCAAATGACCTACAGAGACTTTAAAAAGAACTTTTTCGGTGTCAGAGTAGTTAGTAAATGGAATGCACTTGGAAGTGATGTGGTGGAGGTTAACTCCATACACAGTTTGTAGAATGTAGATATTATAGAAATAGATAAATGTAGATATGATAGAGCTCGAAAAGCTCAGGAACATGTACACTATAAAATTGACAGTTAAGAGGCGGGACCAAAGAATAAAAGCTCAACCCCGGCAAGCACAACTAGGCGAGTACAACAGTCAACAACTACCACCACCACCACCCTGACTACCACCACACGACACACACAACAGTCAACAAGTACCACCACCACCCCCTCCGTCACTACCACCACACGACACCCACAACAGTCAACAAGAACCACCACCACCACTCTCACTACCACCACAAAACACCCACAAACAGTCAACAGTACCACCACCACCCTGACTACCACCACACAACACCAACAACAGTCAACAAGTACCACCACCACACTACACCCACAACAGTCAACAAGTACCACCACCACCACCACCCTCCCGTACTACCACCACACACACACAAGCCACACAGTCTACCGTAGCCTGCAGCACGTCATCACCCGCCTTTAACAAGGTCGTTGCCGGTATCAACGACCCTCCCTGATACCGCGAGTGTCAACATATCAACATTATCAGTGACCTCGCTCACCACTAAACACAGACACAGAGCTATCTGTACCTATGAGAGGGAATGACTGTCTGTCTCTCTGTCTGCCTGTCAGTGTGGGAGGGCAGACAGTTGGGAAGAGCCTTGCCCATATTTCAGGGGAGATGGTCTGGGGTATGGGACGAGCATTGGCTGATATTGCATAGGCCTAAGGTGAATACTTAAAACAGTATAACGTATAGTAAAGTATCCACGGGCGGTTTGCATGAAGTCAGAAATCATATCGTGGATATGTTGTCCACAGTGTTGAGATTACTCCCACTCATTACCAGCAAATGTTATCATCCAGTTTATATATAAATGATAAGTTCCATCTACCCACTTGGTTGTACTCACCAAGCTGTACTCACCTAGTTGTACTCACCTAGTTGTACTCACCTAGCTGAACTATTTTAGGCTAACTCACCTAGTTGTACTCACCAAGTTGTACTCACCTAGCTGAACTATTTTAGGTAACTCACCTAGTTGTACTCACCAAGTTGTACTCACCAAGCTGTACTCACTTAGTTGTACTCACCTAGTTGTACTCACCTAGTTGTACTCACCTAGCTGAACTATTTTAGGTTAACTCACCTAGTTGTACTCACCTAGTTGTACTCACCTAGCTGAACTATTTTAGGCTAACTCACCTAGTTGTACTCACCAAGCTGTACTCACCTAGTTGTACTCACCTAGTTGTACTCACCAAGCTGTACTCACCTAGTTGTACTCACCTAGTTGTACTCACCTAGCTGAACTATTTTAGGTTAACTCACCTAGTTGAACTCACCAAGTTGTACTCACCTAGTTGTACTCACCTAGTTGTACTCACCTAGTTGTACTCACCAAGTTGTACTCACCTAGTTGTACTCACCTAGTTGTACTCACCTAGTTGTACTCGCCTAGTTGTACTCGCCTAGTTGTACTCATCTAGTTGTACTCACCTAGTTGTACTCATCCAGCTGTACTCACTTAGTTGTACTCACCCAGCTGTACTCACCTAGTTGTACTCACCCAGCTGTACTCACCTAGTTGTACTCACCTAGCTGAACTATTTTAGGTTAACTCATCTAGTTGTACTAACCTAGTTGTATTCATTTAGTTGTACTCGCCTAGTTGTACTCATCTAGTTGTACTCACCTAGTTGTACTCACCTAGTTGTACTCACCTAGTTGTACTCACCTAGTTGTACTCACCTAGTTGTACTCGCCTAGTTGTACTCACCTAGTTGTACTCACCTAGTTGTACTCACCTAGTTGTACTCACCTAGTTGTACTCGCCTAGTTGTACTCACCTAGTTGAACTATTTTAGGTTAACTCATCTAGTTGTACTCACCTAGTTGAACTATTTTAGGTTAACTCATCTAGTTGTACTAACCTAGTTGTATTCATTTAGTTGTACTCACCTAGTTGTACTCACCTAGTTGTACTCACCTAGTTGTACTCACCTAGTTGTACTCACCTAGTTGAACTATTTTAGGTTAACTCACCTAGTTGTACTAACCTAGTTGTTCTCACCTAGATGTATTAATTTAGTTGTACACACCTAGGGAGCCGGTCGGCCGAGCGGACATCACGCAGGACTTGTGATCCTGTGGTCCCGCGTTCGATCCCGGACGCCGGCTAGAAACAATGGGCAGAGTTTCTTCCACCCTATGCCCCTGTTACCTAGCAGTAAAATAGGTACCTGGGTGTTAGTCAGTTGTCACGGGCTACTTCCTGGGGGTGGAGGCCTGGTCGAGGACCGGGCCGGGGGACACTAAAGGCCCGAAATCATCTCAAGATAACCTAGTTGTACTCATCTAGTTGTAATCAGTTGTACTTACCTAGTTGTACTCACCTACTGGAACACTTGATGATATATTGGACTTGTACACAAGATTGACCATGTAATGTATCAATTATACAATGTATGTATGTGATGTAACTATATAACCTGAACTTGTAAAAGCACCTTAATCACCTTCAGTGATTAAATGCTTAATTGGACACTAGTTTCTCTATCAGCTATTTCACCCTGTCAGAGTAAGAGACAAATGTATGCGAATGCATGTGTGTGTATATATGTATATGAATGTATATGTGTGTGTGTATGTATATGTATGTGTATAAATTATGTATGGAAGCTGATCAGAATTACATTTCACCTTTGAAAATGCACATTAATGACAATATGTAAAAGACAATTCTAACACTTTATGAAGGGAATACGTAAATCTGTGTATCTATGTATTTACGTATGTAGGTTAGCTTAGCATTTTAAAAGCACCGAATCATCTTCTGTGGTTGATTGTTCAATAAACCCCTGAACTATATGTTTAACACATCACTAACCTTGTCCATGGAGGACAGAAGACAATGTATATATGCTGGTTAGCATTGTAAATGTGTGGCCACGTCTGTAGTGGAAAATAATAATAATAATAATAAAACTAGTTGAACTCCTAGTTGTACACACACCTAGTTGTACTTGCCTTGTTGTATTCACTTTATATATAAATGTGGTTGTTGGAGATTCCCAGGTGAGGTATTTAGATAGAGTATTTGTGCCAGAGATAAGGGGAACAGATTAAGGGTTTGCTATCTGGGAGCAGGAATTGGTGATAAAGTAAACAACATGAATTATAATATGGCTGGAAATGGGAACAAACCCATTATTAGTATCAGTGCAGATGGAAAGGATGTAGGACGAGTTAGGAATGAGGCACTGATACACAGGTTTAAGACAGCCATATAATTAGTTAGGAGCAAGGAAGGAATCCCGGTCATTTGTGGCATTCTTCCAAGAAAGGAAGTTGAAAATGAATGGTTGTCGAGGGCAATTGGTGTCAATTGCCGACTGGACAAATATTATAAATCAAATGCAATATCCTTCATTGATAACTGGGAACACTTTTATTGGAAGGACTGACATGTATGCTCGGGATGGAGTGCATTTATATAGGGCTGGGGTTGTTGCTGTTGCCAACTCGTTGGAACCTGTGATTGGAGGGGTTTGTTTTGAGTATACACTGTTAATAGAGAGGGGTATAGGAATTGATATGGAGAAAAGAGGCAATTAAAGTATGTGTGGTAGGGAAAAACAAATGGCAAAATTAACAGGAAAGAAGGGCCTTAAAATAACAGTACACTTAACGTATATTACACAAACAGTAGGAGTCTAAGAAACAAAATAAATGATATAAATGCTCTTGTTTGCACAGAAACAATATATATTATTACATTTACCGAAACGTGGATGAATGAAGAAAACAGAGAACTATTAACTGAATATAAAATAAACGGATTTAACTATTTCACACAAATAGATATATTAGACGAGGTGGGGGAGTAGCCATATATGTTAGGGGAAATTTGAAATTTGGTCTCAATGAAGGAATCAAATCTGAGCCACACGCAGAAACTCTCTGGCTACAATTAAACGAAACAGCTAAAAATCATATAATAGGAGTTTATACAGGTCACCAAACTTAGAATGAATGGAAGCAAAGCATCTATGGGATGAAATATCTAGAGCATCTAGGTCAAACAGTATTTGTCATAGTGTCATGAGTGACTTTAATTTTAGTGGAATAAACTGGATTAACTTAACAGGGAATATTGAAGCAGAAGATTTTCTAGAATTCATTGGCTATTGTTTCCATAAGCAACACATTAAGGAACCAACGCGGGAAAATAATATTTTAGACTTAGTGTTAACTATCAGGGAAACACAAATTAATGAAATCAAAATAGGGAGTGAGCTAGGGAACAGTGATCACAGATAAATCAGATTTAGCATAGAATGGAATGGAATGGAATAGAGTGAAGGAGAAAATTCTGTTAAAGTGCCAAATTTTCGAAAAGCTGATTTTAATGGTCTTAGAAATTTTTTTGGGAGAAATAGATTGGAAAGTTCTGGGCATGAAGGGTGGGCCAGTAATGGAGCAAGACGAGAAACCAGTGATTGGTGATGATAAAAGGGATTTCGGTGTGGATTCAAAATATAACTTATATAAACATATTATAAGCAAAGCAAAGGCACGAAGATACCATACAAGTTAAATAGATTGAATAATAATGACCCAAAATGGATAACAAACGATCTGAAGAACCTTAGAACCTTATAGGTAGAAAGAGAGCTTGGTACAAAAGGATTAAGAATGGGGAAGTCAGTTTAGTTCTAGAATTCGTTCAACTGGTTAGAAATATTAAAAAAGAGATAAGGAGAGTAAAAAAGAAACTATGAAGTTCACACAGCAAGGCAAGCAAAGACAAATTCTTAAGTTTTTTTCAGTAATATTGAACAAAGATTAGAGAAAGAATAGGTCCATTAAAAATTGAGACAGGTTAGATAACTGATAATGATGAAGAAATGTGTATTGGGTGGATATAAATAGGATCTGCGTTGTATGGGCCAATAGGCCTTCTGCAGTTATTTTTTTGTCCCCTTAGCTTCCTTTGCCACTTCGGGCGGGATAAAGGTGTTGCTCTAGCTTAAGAGCCCAGCGGCCCAGCCACAGGCATGGATCGCTTGGGCCCTGCAGAAGTAACCCTAAAAACATATTACAGCTAAAAAAACAACTAAAATACGTGTATGTTGCCTACGATGGTAACATAAAGAAACAAAAATATACATGGAAACATCAAAAAGATACATACTAAATTATTAAATATAATAATTAAACATAGGGGCGCAGGCATGCCAAAAAAGTAAATGAATTACGTCTCAAAGTGAGACGACCAACCTTAATTGTCATGCACGCATGGAAAATAAATATCACAGGGAAGGCATGCCTGACTTGATGCAGTCAGGTCCCCCGGAGAGCGTAATGGGATCAGGCGCACATGTGTGCTTCCGGCAGTAGCTTGTCCTCTCACGGGTTCGGTTAAGCCACCCACCTTCTCCAGAATAGTCACTGGGGAAGTGGTACCCCAAGATGACGTCCGGCACCATAGCCGGAGTCCACGCACCCTGGTTGTTTCGTGGGTATTCCGGGCACAAGGGTAAGACCACCCATGCCCATGTCAGGGGTGATCATTATCAACCCTTCCCGTGCTCTTGGACCATATGCGATAAATCGCATATGTCCAGGTTTGCTTTGAAGGAACAGATCTCCATGTTCCCATTAGTCAACCCCAACCTTTTAAGAACACGGGCACTCTCCATACAGAACCAGCCTCTCCAATTCAAAGTGATTTAGGAGGCAGAAGCTGCATTGACACCGGTATAATCCCTAACCCATTGAAGGATCTCGGGGTTGCCATATTGGTCCACTTGCTCTGGTGTGGCTGGGAGAGTGTTTAAGATTATGGCCTCGTTCCCTATGCAAACAATGATGTCAGGCTTGCAAATGATCCCACCATCAGGTACCCGCACCTCCCTCACCACCTCGTACCCTCGCTGTCTCAATCGACCAGCTATGAAGTGGATGATATCGTCATGATGTACCACCCGTGCTCCGTGCGTCTCGGGCATGCTTGTGAGATATGCCCAAGGGTGCCAGATTTTCCGCATGTATTGCACATGCCACTGGCACCTGGCCGACCCCTGGCGGCCATGAACGGCGTGGCCAAAGCGTTAGCTCGCACCTGTACTGCGTGAGCGAAATTATCACCGTTCATAAGGCGGGTGCCAGACGAGATCCATCCCAGGCACGAGGGAACCTCGCACTAGGACCTCAGTCCAGCACATCGGCCGTGCGGTAGAGTCGCTCCCGCCATGTCCGAAAGTATTCAGCTTTGTTGGTTACCGGCTCGCCCCCGAATCAAGGCCAAACCAATCCACCGATGCATTTTATCTTGGATAGCCAGTAAAAGGGCCGCTGCCTGGACCGTTGGGGCTGACTCCAACAGACTGCTGAAACGCTTGTTCTTATGTATTAAATAAATAAATAAATAAATGTTTATTTGGTAGGTAAATACATACAGAGATTTTACAAAGATTTATGGATTTATAGATAGAGCTAGTACATACAATGCCTAAGTCACTATTACGCAAAGCATTTCGGGCAAAGCCTTTCGTTTCGGGTATTGTTGTTGTTGTTTAAGATTCGCTACTTGGAACAAATGTTTCAAGTAGCACGGGCTAAGGAGAGCCCGTACTTATGTAGCCGGATTGAAAAGGCAAATTCGGGCATCCCCAGACCACCGTCCTTCCAGTCACNCAGTGACTACGAAACAGGTACCATAGCAACTAGAGGACAAAAAATTATAGTCACAGTCATATATAACCACCATCAAATGACAAAAGACCCATACACGAATATCATAGAAACAACATGGCCACCATTAACATATTAGAGAGAGCAGCTTCTCTCGCTAGCAGGAAGGGATCTGGACTACTAATTACAGGGGACTTCAACCATGGGAAGAAAGATTGGGAGAACAGAGACCCACCTGGAGGACCAGATACATGGAGAGCTAAGCTGCTGGACTCGGCCACAAGGGAACTTTCTAAGTCAACACATCAAGGGGCCGACATGAATGAGAAGGGAAGATGAACCAGCCATGCTTGATTGATATTTATCCTAAATGAGTGGGACATAATGGAAGTTAAGTTGGAAGCACCCTTGAGAATGAGTGATCACAGTGTATTGATCTTTGAGTACGTGGTAGAGTTAGGATTTATCTCCCCCAAAAAGAGGAGAAACAAAAGGAAACAAAGGCTGTCATACCGAAAGGGGAATTATGAGGGCATGAGAAGTTTCCTAAGGGATATACCATAGGACACAGACCTTAGAGCTAAATCTGTACAAGACATGCTGGACTATGTCACCCAAAAGTGTCAGGAGGCAATAAACAGGTTTATCCCGGCCCTAAGGTAAAATCCGAGAAGCAAAAGAAGAATTCATGGTTTAATAGGGCATGCATGGAAGCAAAGGAACTGAATTAAAGGGCGTGGAGGAACTTCCGAAATAACAGAACACCAGAAAGCAGAGAGAGATACCAGAGAACCAGGAATGAGTGAGAAGCAGAGAAAGATTATGAAAATGATATAGCAAACTGAGCAAAGACTGAATCAAAGCTACTCCACAGTCACATCAGCAGGAAAACAACAGTGAAAGCACAGGTAATAAAACTTAGAGCAGGCGAGGACAAGTATACAGAGAATGATAAAGAGGAGTGTGAAGAACTCAACAAGAGGTTCCAGGAGGTCTTCACAATAGAACAAGGTGAGGTCACTGTGCTAGGAGAGGGGGCAGTAAACCAGACGGTCTTGGAAGGATTCGAAATTACGAGAGATGAGGTCAAGAGACACCTGTTGGATCTGGATGTAAGAAAGGCAGTTGGTCCAGACAGGATCTCACCATGAGTATTGAAAGAGTGTGCAGAGGCACTCTGCTTGCTACTCTCCATAGTGTACAGTAGGTCACTGGAGACGGGAGATCTACCAGAAATATGGAAGACAGCTAAAGTGGTTCCAATATACAAAAAGGGTGACAGACAAGAGGCACTGAACTACATGCGAGTGTCCTGAACTTGTATACCATGCAAGGTGATCGGGAAGACCGTGAGGTAAAATCTAGTAACACATCTTGAGAGAAGGGACTTCGTGACAAATCGCCAACATGGGTTCAGGGAGGGTAAATCTTGCCTTACTGGCTTAATAGAATTCTTCGACCAGGTGATAAAGATTAAGCAAGAAAGAGAAGGCTGGGGTAGACTGCATTTATTAGACTGTCGGAAAGCCTTTAAGACATTCCCCCATAAGAGGCTGGTACATAAGCTGGAGAGACAGGCAGGAGTAACTGGTAAGGTGCTCCAGTGGATAAGGGAATACCTAAGCAATAGGAAGCAGAGAGTTACAGTGAGGGGTGAGACCTCAGATTGGCGGGAAGTCACCAGTGGAGTCCCACAGGGCTCTGTTCTCGGTCCTATCTTGTTTCTGATATATGCAAACGATCTCCCGGAGGGTACAGATTCATTTCTCTCAATGTTTGCGGACGACGCCAAAGTTATGAGAAGGATTAAGACAGAGGAAGACTGCTTGAGGCTTCAAGAAGACCTAGACAAGCTGAAGGAATGGTCAAACATAAGGTTGTTAGAGTTTAACCCAAGCAAATGTAATGTAATGAAGACAGGTGTAAGGAGCAGGAGGCCAAATACAAGGTATCATTTGGGAGACGAAATTCTTCAAGAGTCAGAGTGAGAGAGAAAGACTTGGGGGTTGATATCACGCCAGACCTGTCCCCTGAAACCCATATCAAGAGGATAATATTAGCAGCATATGCTAGGTTGGCCAACATAAGAACGGCATTTCGAAACTTGTGTAAAGAATCATTCAGAACTTTGTATACCACATATGTCAGACCAGTCCTTGAGTATGCAGCTCCAGCATGGAGTCCATATCTAGTCAAGAATAAGACGAAACTGGAAAAGATTCAAAGGTTTGCCACCAGACTTGTACCTGAGCTGAGAGGTATGACCTACGAGGGGAAACTACGGGAGTTAAACCTCACGTCGCTGGAAGACAGAAGAGTTAAGGGGGACATGATTACCATGAACAAGATTCTCAGAGGAATTGACAGGGTGGATAAAGACAGGCTATTTAACACAAGGGACACACGCACTAGGGGACACAGGTAATAAACATGGGAAAGGATAATAAATATTACCTGTTGATCGTGGATTTATATAAAAACTTTTATGGATGTTCACGTGTGTAATTGCACGGCATCATCTGTAACATGTGACCTGGTCAGGAAAACATATTGTAATTTTGGATTGCCAAACATGGTGGTGTTAGACAAGACTCCTTATTTTGTGTCTGGTGAAATGAAGGCAATCTGAAGGAAGAATGGTTTAAAACATATAACATCTGCCTCTTATTATCCTTCTTCACTTGGTCTGGCTGAGAGAACAGTAATCCTTAAAAGAAGTGTTACAGCGGTTTATGGAAGGTACTATTGATACAAGGCTTTCTAGATTTTTGAATATTGAAAGAAAATTTTTCATGCTACCATTGGTGTCATGAGCATAAGCTAGAAATGTTTGTAATTTAGGCAAAGGTATTTCAGCCTTCTGAATGACTGTTTAATAGGCACCTTAAAGTGCACATGAAAGCAATAAAACAGATCCAGTTAAAAAGAAAATCAGTATCTAACCTGCCCAATCAGTTGACTCAGGGAGGTGAAGTGTTGTTTAGAGAGGAGGATGTTGTTAAGCAAGGCATTCTGGAAAGGGTAAGCTTTGGGTGGAAGAGAACAGTTATTGAAATCTGACATCGCAGGTATTTCACCGTGCAAGTGCAGAGTTTGTGGAATATTAATTGGAAGAGACATGCAGATCAACTCATACAAAGATCCACGGGGAATGTCGAAAGGCCTTCGGGTGTGGATATGACAATTAGTGATTCCCAACCTAATAATGAAGAGGTAACACCTGCAGGGGACAGGGAGGCAGAGCAAGGGTCTACAGAGGGGGATGTGTATACAGCTAACCCTATGAACTCAGAACTTAGTAATTCAGAGGAAGGTTCCCCAGAATATACGGGCCTGGAGCCCCAGCAGAGAAATTCACGGAGAGTCATACGATCGTCTGATAGACTTAATCTGTAGTGGATGGAACTTATTTAAAAATTAAGGAATGTTAGGATTGAAGGTGTTTTGTAACATTAAGTATAATGAATCTAGGTTAGGTTCAATATATTAGGAGTTGCTGCTCTTTTGTTCAATAAGTCCTGTGAATAATGGATACATGGAATCTCTGGCGATGATTTTTGTTTTATGGAATAAAGCCATACTAAAGAAACATGTGTTTTCCTTCCTGGTAAGAACATTACAATCTGTTAACTCTAGCTACAACTGTACACCTGCTCACTCCAGCCGCAACTGTACACCTGTTAACTCCAGCCACAACTGTACACCTGTTAACTCCAGCCGCAACTGTACACCTGCTCACTCCAACCACAACTGTACACCTGTTAACTCCAGCCACAACTGTACACCTGTTAACTCCAGCCGCAACTGTACACCTGTTAACTCCAGCCACAACTGTACACCTGTTAACTCCAGCCGCAACTGTACACCTTAACTCCAGCCGCAACTGTACACCTGTTAACTCCAGCCGCAACTGTACACCTGTTAACTCCAGCCGCAACTGTACACCTGTTAACTCCAGCCGCAACTGTACACCTGTTAACTCCAGCCGCAACTGTACACCTGTTAACTCCAGCCGCAACTGTACACCTGTTAACTCCAGCCGCAACTGTACACCTGTTAACTCCAGCCGCAACTGTACACCTGCTCACTCCAGCCGCAACTGTACACCTGTTAACTCCAGCCGCAACTGTACACCTGCTCACTCCAGCCGCAACTGTACACCTGTTAACTCCAGCCGCAACTGTACACCTGTTAACTCCAGCCAAAGCTGTACACCTGCTCACTCCAGCCACAACTGTAAACGTGTTCACTTCAGCCTCAGCTTAACACCTTGTTCATTCCAGCTACAACTGTACACCTGTTTACTCCAGCATCAACTGTACATATGTTCACCCCATCAATAACTATACCTGTTCACTCCATCAACAACTGTATACCTGTTCACTGCTGGTACAGGATGTACACCAGTTCACTAAAGTAACAACTGCACACCTGTTCATTCCAGCCACAGTTGCACATATGTTCACTCTAGCCACAATTGTACACCTGTTCACTCCATCCTCGCTGTACACTGGTTCACTCCTGTACACCGCTTCAACTGTATACATGTTCTCTCCAGCACCACTGTACACCTGTTCACGTCATCAACAACTGTACACCGGTTCACTCCAGGTACAACTATATAAATATTCTCTCCACTCTGTTGTACACATGTTCTCTCTAGTCCCAGATGTATACCTGTTTACTCCAGCCATAATGTTCTTCTGTTCACACCAGCCTCAGCTGTACACCTGTTCACTTTAACCACAATATTACACCTGTTCACTCCAGCCACAATTGTATGGATTTTCATAAATCACTGAAAAATGAGGCTTTCGAGTCAAAAAATAAAATATACAGCATAACAGTGCTGCAATTCTGTTTTATGTTATTGT
Source organism: Procambarus virginalis (assembly GCA_020271785.1). Taxonomy (NCBI): domain Eukaryota; kingdom Metazoa; phylum Arthropoda; class Malacostraca; order Decapoda; family Cambaridae; genus Procambarus; species Procambarus virginalis. The sequence continues at coordinate 2,157,295 of WNGS01052365.1, forward strand.
CGTGACTTTTTCCTGTGTAGATAATTAGTTTAAAACTTTTGTACATTGATTCGATTATAAATGAAAATGAAGTGGATTAGCGCAGTAATCAATGAAAATTTTCATCCAATATTTTGAAACCAAGAGGAAATGTTTACTGTATATTTCGATGGGACAAGTCACGCTGTCTAATACTATCACTATGGCGGTGAGTTCACTCATGGGACGAGTGACGCTGCCTAATACTGTCACTATGCGATGAGTTCACTCAGGGGACGAGTAAAGCGGCCTAATACTGTCACTATGGCGGTGAGTTCACTCATGGAATGAGTGACGCTGCCTATTACTGTCACTGATGTTGAGGTCACTCATGGGATGAGTGATAGAACAAACGCCCACTTCGTGGCAAAATAAAGAGAAGTATAGAGTGTGTATTAGAGAGCGGAAGCCTCACCTTGCAGGTCGGTGTGTACACTCAGCACTGTCCTGTCATGCGCTGAGGGGAAGCAAGTCCCTCCAGGTATATATATCTCTGTACACCCCGGCCCAATCTCTTACTCATTCATCCCCACCTAACCCTCCCCTAGCCCCGACACGAACTTCCCCCACTTATCACAACCCCCCTATCCCCACCAGGAATACAACCCCCCCACCCCATCCCCAATCCCTTTGCTCACTTTAAAGACAAACAAAACAAGAGAGTAATCAGTGAGTCAGAGTGTGCAGCTGGTGCACGTATGGTGATAGTGGTGGTGACTCACCATAGTTGAGGCAGTGGGGGGGGGGGGGTGCAGGTAGGTCATGGTGACGACCCGGACAACGTTGGTCGTCATGGTCAGAAGGGCCACTGACAAGTACTACTACCACCACCCCATGCCACCTAGAGCAGTCAATAAGTACCACCACCACCACCACTTCCCTCACTACCATCAAACCACATCCAAAACAATACAAAGAGAACAATACTCCAGGCTCAGCTCCAGATAATCATACCAAGATAAGATGGAAATGTATCAATGGAAGAGACTGCCACTGTATAAGCATCATTTGTTGAAATACTTAGTAAGTGTCCTGAAGTAATGTCCACAGTGAGGGAGGTAGCCATAAAAAGCAGCTACCACACAGGTAGTAGCGAGGTGCACTAGTCAGCTGCTGGAGAAGAAAAGATCAGTGATAGTAGTGGGAATTAACGAACAGGAAGGCTTCAGTAAGACCGAATGGATTGGCAAGGACAATGAGGTAGTGAGAAAGATTGTTACGATCACTATAGACCAGTAACCGGGTTCTTGATGGGTGAACCTTGTTTGTAGTATCCGACCCAAAGTCGGTTGTACGCTTTCAAGATTTGGCTATATAGTGCAATGAATAAATAATGGGAGGATGAACAAAACTATCCCTTCACCAATGTATTTACCTTAACCATTAAATATCTTAAANGGATACTTGACCCACACAAACAAGATTTACTGTCCTCACATAGGTATATTCTTCCCTTGTCTCAGGCGTGTGAGACATGTTAGTACCGAGAGTCCACTGATGACCCTCCAGGGTCACTGGGTGGACGGCCTCACACCTTGCAACATGTCAACAACTATATCATTTTAACGTAACTAAAGACATTAACGAAACCAACAGCAGCAGCATAATCTATATAAACAAATATGGAAATGTTGTTTGTTCAAAATTGCTAATCTCCGAAAGTTCTTCACCGATTGCCTTGAAATTTTCACACAACGTTCCCTTCGTCTTCCCAGCGGATTTTTATATACATACTACATAGATGTCACATCTGTGACGGGAAAAAACATGCATTTTTTGAAAAGCTGTGTTTTTCTGGTGTTTTTCGTGTGAAGGAAATCTTTGAAACCTCTTTACTGATTGCTTTTAAATTTTGACACAACATTGCATTCGAATAGGCGAGTGTTTTTACATACCTACTATATACATGCCCCACCTGTGACAGGAAAAAACATGCTTTTTAACGAAAAACAGTGCCATCTGTAGGACGTAAGAGCAACACGCTGTAATCTCCAAATGTTCTTCACCGATTGCTTTAAATTTTGACAGAACGTTTTATTCGAATACCTGCGTGTTTTTATATACCTACTATTTAGATGCCACACCTGTAACAAGTAAAAACAAGCGTTTTTTATTAACAGCGCCATCTGTTGCATGTAAGAGCAACACATGATATACAAAATATGTTACGACTCCATTTCAATGTTTCTGATTGCATTGATAAATGGAACTTTTATAGATTTTGATTTATTTCCATTATTATTTCATTATTTTGTGTGACGTTGCATTGGAATTGAGCTGTGTTGTTTACCATATCGTTTATTTCGTGGGTATAGCTTATTTGTTGTTTTCATAGTTTTTCATTTTGTTTTTTTAACTGTTCTTCTTATTTTCAGTGCAATTGGTGGTGAAATTGAGCTGTGTCGACTGATCTGCGTTTGAATTGAAATATTTCGTTAGTATTCTTTGTTTTGTTTTGAAAACAAGAAAATGTACAACACGTTTTTTCACAGCTGCAAATGTACAACACGTTTTTTCACAGCTACAAATGTACAAAAAACAGCTATGAATCCACCGGCTACAATGTTAACAGATTGCTTCACGTTATGTCAAAACGACGCGTTTGCGAAAACACTGCTGTATTCGGAAGTGCCTACGTATTACACATAGAATGCCAGTAGAAAATCATTTGAACGACGCAAACGAGGAGACCGAGTCGACGGACAACTGACATATTCAAATAAACCACGATAGGCAGACTACACCGTGCATCCCAATCAAGATGAATGCTTCTTTCTTCGCATGCTGTTGGTAAACGTGTCCGGTGCAACGTCTATCTGGCCACTGAGATTTGTCAACGGCGTAACACATGCCACTTTCCGTAGTGCATGTCAAGCTCGGAATTTATTGGAAACGGCCGACACTGGGATGTATGCATTATGACGCGTTCAACACGTCACATACAAATCAAATTTATGCATTGTTTGCAATCATATTGACCGCCTGCTCTCCTTCGTCTCTAACAGAGTTATGGGAGAAATATAAATCGCACATGGCTGAAGATATTATCCGTCGAATATGAAGGAAAATTCAAATATGAACATGGATTTCACAGTAGAAATCTACAACGAAGCGTTGATAATGACTGAAGATTTGTGCTTAGAATTCGCGAACAAAGTTCTAAAACAATTGGAAATGCCATCAATGAATCGATCTGCTGCTGATTCGTTCGATGTAGAATTGCGTCGTGAACAAACTTACCACACGAGTGATCTGTTGTCGTATGTGCAATCAAATATTCCCAAGCAAACACTTGAGCGAAAAGGCATTTACAATCAAATAATTCTAATTGTCAATAACTGATTTAGAGAAATCTTCTTAGATGCGCCAGGAGGAAATGTAAATCCTTCCTAATTAGATTGATTCTGGCAGCATTTCGACCCCAACATGGCATAACCTTAGCTCTTGCATCGTCCGGAATAGCTGCGACATTATTACCAGATGGAAGAACTGCTACTTTGGCTTTGAAATTGCCATTGAAAATGCAATTCATTGAAACTCGCCTGTGCAACATTTCCAAAGCATCCGGCATGGAAAAAGTATTGCAGAAATATAAACTTATCGTTTGGGATGAATGCACAGTGGCCCACAAAAATCGCTCGAGGCTCTTGATCGATCATTGCAAGATTTGCGTGGAAACATCAGACCATTTGGGAACACATTAATATTGCTTGCAGGAGATTTCAGTCAAACATTACCTGTAATTCCTCGATACAAGTCCGTCGACACTGTTGAAAAAGCAGATGAAGCGGTTAGTTATCCAACAGAATTTTTTAATTCACTCAATTTGCCAGAGATACCATCACACGTACGGCAATTGGAAGTCTGCGTGCCAATTATCATGTTGCGAAATATCAGTCAGCTGAAGCTTTGCAACACCACGTGCCTTGCAGTAAAAAAATTAATCAGCAGCGATGTAGAAGTAACAATCTTGACAAGATCTTTCTAAGATGAAGATGTCCCCATTCCTCACATTCCTATGATTCCAACAGATATGCCATTTCAATTTAAGATATTGTAATTTCCAAATCGACTGGCGTTTGCAACCTCCATCAACAAAGTTCGGGACCATTCTTTAGAACTGTGCAGTTTATATCTGGACACGGAATGCTTCTCATAGGGACAATTATATGTTGCGTGTTCTAGAGTCGGCAAACCAGACAATCTCTATTTCTCTACAGACAATCACAAAACCACAAAACATATTGTGTACCCACAAGCATAGTGAAATTATTGAAACATATTTGAAATGTACACTTTCTCTTTTCTTTCTTTTCCATTTAACCAGACTGAGCCACAGCAACGCATGGCGGGTACAGCTAGAATATATATATAAAAATGGAAATGTTCGTTTCTTCAAAATCTCTAATCTCCGAAAGTTCTTCACCGATTGTTTTGAAATTTTCACACAACGTTCCATTTGCATCCGAGCTGGTTTTTATATACATATTATATAGATGTCTCTTTTGTGACGAGAAAAAAATGTTTTTTTTTAAAAACTGTGTTTTCCCTGTTTTTCATGTGAGGGAAATCTTCGAAACCCGTTTACCGATTGCTTTGAAATTTTGACACAACTTTGCATACGAATAAGAGCGTGTTTTTATATACCTAATATATAGATGTCACACCTGTGTCAGATAAAAACATGCTTTTTTGAAAAACAGCGCCGTCTGTTGGACCTAAGAGAAACACAAGCTTTGATCTCCGAAAGTTCTTCACGGATTGCTTTGAAATTTTGACACCACGTTCCATTAGAATACGCATATGTTTTTATATACCTACTATATAGATGCCACAGTTGCGATACGTAAAACCATGTTTGTTTGAAAAATAGCACTATCTGTAGCACATAAGAGTAACATGCGCTATGCTAAATATGTTATGATTTCATTTCAATGTTTCCAGTTATAATGATAAATTGAATTTTCATAGATTTCGATTTATTTTCATTTTTATTTAATTATTTTGTGTAGCATTGTGTTGTAATTGAGCTGTGTTGTTTACCATACCGTTTATTTTATAAGTATAAATATTGGTGGAACACCTGTGACAGGTAAAACCATACTTTAAAAAAAAACAGCCCCATCTGTTGATCGTAAGAGCAACACACATTATACTAAAAATGTTATAATTCCATTTCAATGTTTCCGATTGCACTGATCTCCAGAATTTTCATAGATTTGGCTTAATTTTTATTTTTATTTAATTATTTTGTGTGATATTGGCTTGGAATTGAGCTGTGTTGTTTACTATGCCTTTCATTTCGTGGGTATTGTTTATTTTCTTACTTTTTTCATTGTTTTTCATTTAAATTTCTTAAATTTTATTCTTATTTTTCAGTGATGGAAACATCAGATAATTTGATGTTCCCAATTTTCTGATGGGAACATCAGATCATTTGGGAATGCATCGGACGAGGGAGTGGGATAGGGTTGGGAGGACAAGGGGACCGGGGTGGGGGGGGCAATGGTGGGGAGGACAAGGGGACAGGGAAGTGGAGGATGGTGGGGAGGAAGAGGGGACAGGGAAGGGGGAAATGAAAGGGAGGACGAGACGACGGGGAGTGGGAGATGGTGGGGAGGATGAGTGAATGGTGGAGTGGGAATTGTAGAGAGGACTAGGGGATGGGGGAGGGGAGAATGGTGGGGAGGAGGAGGTGATGGGGAAGTGGGGAATGGTTGGGAGGACGAGTTGACGGGGGAGGTGGAATGGTGGGAGGACTGGCAGACAGGGGAAGGTTGCTGTGGCTCAGCAACGCACATGTGTTGCTGAGCCACAGCAATGCGTGGCCGGGTACAGCTAGTATAATAATAATAGTGAAAATAATAATAATAATAATAATAATAATAATAATAATAATAATAATAATAATAATAATAACAATGTGAATAGTGGCATTTACCTTCATATTGTTGGCCATTAATGGTTATTGTCAGTGGATCTGCCATGTTGGTTTGGGCAGGTATCTGTAATACATAATAAGATAAGAATTAAGGAAACTGCAGAAGGCCTATAGGCTCAGGCACCGAAGCTAGTATTTATATCCACCAAAGTTTATTCACATATGTCTAACCTACGCTTGAAACAGTCCAGCTGTCCCACGCCTAGAATGTTTCCCAGTGATTGGGTCCACAGATCCACAATCCATTTCCCAGCCAACCCAATATTTACCAGGTCTTTCCTATATCTAAGCTTATATCATTTATATTCATTGTTTCGTGTTTATTTGTGTTGATGTTTTATAACCTTATTAAAATTTCGACTTGTTTTCCCCATTCATCTACTTATACACTTCAGTCATGTCATCACTATCTCTTGGCCTTTCGAAAGAATGTAAATTAAGCTTTCTCAATATCTTCTCTAATGGAATGTTTCTAATTAGCAGGATTAACTTTGTCATCCTTCGTAATTAATTTAATTTGTGTCCATTCATCAGTATGGTGACCATAATTAAGCTGCATGATCTAAATGGAGCTTAATAAGCTTTCCATCCTCTCGAAAAGTATATCTCATTTTGACGTATAAATCCCCTAAAGCCAATTCCATTCACATGGGCTCTAGGAGACTCGAACTTTGGACCCCACGCATGTGAGGGTGAAACTCTATCGACTGAGCTATTGAGTAGTCTTAATAATGAAAGATTCATTACACCCGTCAGTTTATATACTGTGGGCGTGGAGCACTAATTACAGCCATTCTTATATACCGAGGGCGTGGAGCACTAATTACAGCTGTCCTTTATATACCGTGGGCGTGGAGCACTAATTACAGCCGTCCTTTATATACGGTGGCGGGGAGCACTAATTACAGCCGTCCTTTATATACTGTGGGCGTGGATCACTAATTACAGCTGTCCTTTATATACTGTGGGCGTGGAGCACTAATTACAGCCGTCCATTATATACTGTGGGCGTGGAGCACTAATTACAGCCGTCCTTTATATACTGTGGGCGGGGACCACTAATTACAGCCGTCCTTTATAGTACTGTGGGCGGGGACCACTAATTACAGCCGTCCATTATATACTGTGGGCGGGGACCACTATTACAGCCGTCCTTTATATACTGTGGGCGTGGAGCACTAATTACAGCCGTCCATTATATACTGTGGGCGTGGAGCACTAATTACAGCCGTCCTTTATATACTGTTGGCGTGGAGCACTAATTACAGCCGTCCATTATATACTGTGGGCGGGGACCACTAATTACCGCCGTCCTTTATATACTGTGGGCGTGGAGCACTAATTACAGCCGTCCTTTATATACTGTGGGCGGGGACCACTAATTAGCAGCCGTCCTTTATATACTGTGGGCGTGGAGCACTAATTCCTCCGAGCCTCAGTATGCTGGTTCCTGGAATCTTCCCTTAATAAGACCACACAGTAGCTCGGTCACTAGAGCTTCGGCCTCACAAGCGTAGAGTCCACGCTTCAAGTCTCCAAGAGCCCAGGTAAATGGAATGTTCATTTCCCCTAGAGCCAAAAACTGAGGTGTTATAATGGTAGCGGCTCAAAAAAATTGACGTGATGTCCCGTTTATTTTCCATGGCCCTCGGTTAGGTTAGGTTCGGGCAATTCAGTACATCAGTTTAGTGACGTTGGTAACTCTCAAGACGATTAGCTGTAACAAGAGCAAGAATGCAACTGAAGAATAACGTTGCTTCAATGCCATTGCATCTTGGAATAAATCTCAGAATTGAATTTGACTGATTCAAAACATTTCTGCACTGCTTTTTGGGCTTTAAAACTCCTACTAATCATGACCTTCAGATCTTTTTCACATTCAGACTTAACAATATCAGCTCAATCCAGCTGATTCCACCAAGGAGAGGTCCCGAGCCCCAACTATTAAACATTTCCATGAATGTCATCCATAATACTTTTTTTTACCATAAGAAGTACAAGTATGATATACAGATGTCGTCATGGCAGAAAGCCCTTATAAAGATGTGGTCCATTTAACGCTTTGATAGAAAATACACTGAGCTTAGCTTCATTATCTCTACAAATATGACAAAGGCCTATACTTCCATGACAAGCGGTGAGAAATGAAGTCCTATTCCACAATTCCATGGTGAAGCTCTGGCGTAAGTTGACCACATTAACCAAGCCGGTAGCTGTCTGCTCTAGTGAAGAAAATAAAGAAGAGCTTGATCAATTCTTAGCAACATGCAACAGTTGTCTCGAAGCCCAGAGAGATATTTCTTGGAGTAGTTATGGGGCTAGCATTGCCGTACTTATATTGATGTGCACAACAATGTCCTCTCCGTCATAACCAATGTCCCACTACTCTTATGCATGTTTTCAAACTACATGGGAGCTGGACATCGTTTAAAACGACTTTGTAACAATCATTTTTGGAACAACAAAATCTGCCAAAAGATTGAATCTACAAGAAATAGAATTTTCATGGACGAAAGGCAGGATCGAGGACCCATATGCTGAGTTTGCTATTAAGAATGTGACAGATCCTCATTATATTGACACTGCCCAAGAAAACGCAGAGTTCTGAATATCTTGAGGTTATCTTGATAGGTATTTCGGGGGTTTTAGTGTCCCCGCGGCCCAGTCCTCGACCAGGCCTCCAACCCCAGGAAGCTGCCCGTGACAGCTGACTAACGTCCCAGTACCTATTTACTGTTAGGTAACAGGGGCATCAGGGTGAAAGAAACTCATTACTCGTGCCCAGTGTTTTCTCTCCGGCGCCCGGGATCTAACCCGGTACCACAGGATCACGTGTACAGGGTGCTTTTCGCTCCGCTCGGCCACCGCTCCCCACCGAATAATTATAAGAGAAAAAAGAAACGAATTGATGCTTGTAAGAGTGGCTGTTCCCTGGGAAAGAATCTTCCCAGGGAACAGCCACTCTTACAAGCATCAATTCTGTTTCTTTTTTCTCTTATAATCTATTCGGTGGGGGAGCCGGTGGCCGAGCGGACAGAACACTGTACACGTGATCTTGTGGTCCCGGGTTAGATCCCGGCGCCGGAGAGAAACAATGGGCAGAGTTTCTTTCACCCTGATGCCCCTGTTACCTAACGAGTAAAATAGGTACCTGGGAGTTAGTCAGCTGTCACGGGCGCTTCCTGGTGGGTGGAGCCTGGTCGAGGACGGGCCGCGGGGACAATAAAACCCCGAAATCCTCCGCAAGATAACCTCAAGATATTCAGAACTCTGCGTTTTCTTGGCAGTGTCAATATAATGAGGATCTGTCACATTCTTAATAGCAAACTCAGCATATGGGTCCTCGATCCTGCCTTTCGTCCATGACAAATTCTATTTCTTGTAGATTCAATCTTTTGGCAGATTTTGTTGTTCCAAAAATGATTGTTACAAAAGTCGTTTTAAACGATGTCCAGCTCCCATGTAGTTTGAAAACATGCATAAGAGTAGTGGGACATTGGTTATGACGGAGAGGACATTGTTGTGCACATCAATATAAGTACGGCAATGCTAGCCCCATAACTACTCCAAGAAATATCTCTCTGGGCTTCGAGACAACTGTTGCATGTTGCTAAGAATTGATCAAGCTCTTCTTTATTTTCTTCACTAGAGCAGACAGCTACCGGCTTGGTTAATGTGTGGTCACTTACGCCGAGCTTCACCATGAATTTGTAGGACTTCATTTTCTCACCGCTTGTCATGGAAGTATAGGCCTTTGTCATATTTGTAGAGATAATGAAGCTAAGCTCAGTGTATTTTCTATCAAACGCGTTCAAATGGACCACATCTTTATAAGGGCTTTCTGCCATGACGACATCTGTATATCATACTTGTACTTCTTATGGTAAAAAAAAGTAGTATGGATGACATTCATGAAATGTTTAATAGTTGGGGCTCGGGACCTCTCCTTGGTGGAATCAGCTGGATTGAGCTGATATTGTTAAGTCTGAATGTGAAAAAGAATCTGAAGGTCATGATTAGTAGGAGTTTAAGCCCAAAAAGGCAGTGCACGAAATGTTTTGAATCAGTCAAATTCAATTCTGAGATTTATTCCCAGATGCAATGGCATGGAAGCAACGTTATTCTTCAGTTGCATCTTGCTCTTGTTACAGCTAATCGTCTTGAGAGTTACCAACGTCACTAAACTGATGTACTGAATGCCCGAACCTAACCTAACCGAGGGCCATGGAAAATAAACGGGACTCACGTCAATTTTTTGAGCCGCTACCATTTATAACACATCATTTTTTGGCTCTAGGGGAAATGAACATTCCATTTACCTGGGCTCTTGGAGACTTGAAGCGTGGACTCTACGCTTGTGAGGCCGAAGCTCTAGTGACCGAGCTACTGTGTGGTCTTATTAAGGGGGAAGATTCCAGGAACAGCATACTGAGGCTCGGAGGAATTAGTGCTCCACGCCCACAGTATATAATGGACGGCTGTAATTAGTGGTCCCCGCCCACAGTATATAATGGACGGCTGTAATTAGTGCTCCACGCCCACAGTATATAATGGACGGCTGTAATTAGTGGTCCCCGCCCACAGTATATAATGGACGGCTGTAATTAGTGGTCCACGCCCACAGTATATAAAGGACGGCTGTATTAGTGCTCCACGCCCACAGTATATAATGGACGGCTGTAATTAGTGGTCCCCGCCCACAGTATATAATGGACGGCTGTAATTAGTGGTCCCCGCCCACAGTATATAATGGACGGCTGTAATTAGTGGTCCCCGCCCACAGTATATAATGGACGGCTGTAATTAGTGGTCCACGCCCACAGTATATAATGGACGGCTGTAATTAGTGCTCCACGCCCACAGTATATAAATGACGGGTGTATTAGTTGGCCCACGCCCACAGTATAGTAAGGACAGCTGTAATTAGTGATCCACGCCCACAGTATATAATGGACGGCTGTAATTAGTGCTCCACGCCCACAGTATAATAAAGGACGGCTGTAATTAGTGATCCACGCCCACGGTATATAAAGGACAGCGTAATTAGTGGCTCCACGCCCTCGGTATAAAGAATGGCTGTAATTAGTGCTCCACGCCCACAGTATATAAATGACGGGTGTAATGAATCGTTCATTATTAAGACTACTCATAGCTCAGTCGTAGAGTTTCACCCTCACATGCGTGGGGTCCACGTTTTGAGTCTCCTAGAGCCCATGTGAATGGAATTGGCTTTAGGGGATTTATACGTCAATATGAGATATACTTTTCGAGAGGATGGAAAGCTTATTAAGCTCCATTTAGATCATGCAGCTTAATTATGGTCACCATACTGATGAATGGACACAAATTAAATTAATTACGAAGGATGACAAAGTTAATCCTGCTAATTAGAAACATTCCATTAGAGAAAGATTGATAAAGCTTAATTTACATTCTTTCGAAAGGCCAAGAGATAGTGATGACATGACTGCAGTTGTATAGTAGATGAATGGGGAAAACAAGTCGAAATTTTAATAAGGTTATAAAACATCACACAAATAAAACACGAAACATGAATATAAATGATATAAGCTGAGATATAGGAAAGCCCTGGGTAAATATTGGGTCTGGCTGGGAATGGATTGTGGATCTGTGGACCCAATCACTGG
>WNGS01052365.1:2168926-2187363 GCA_020271785.1 Procambarus virginalis
TATCATCGAGCCTACCTAAATATACACAAAGTATTTATATGCCTTTATATTCATTTATTTTCAATAAAGTATCAGGTTTAGATACATAGTTCATTATAATTGACGAATTTGGGTTTGTCTATCCGGCTGGCCGCAGCTTGGATGAGCCTAGCCTGAGGACAGGTTGTAGTATCGACAATGGGAACCAGTTGGGTATTATATACTTTGCTCTCAGTGAAGTCTTTCATCAAATACACATAATCAAACTAGAGCAGAGGAAATGATTAATAATATGGCGGAAGAAACACCTTATAAATAGTTTATGTAAAAAATTTGCATGAAACAATGAATAAACACTAAAAAAGTTTAGATTCATATAAACCTAGATAATTATTAGTTTGGAAATAGGGTTAATTTCTATCTGAATAATATATTTGGAACTGATTACCGGGGATTTGTGGATCACTTGATTGTTTCATGTGTAGGTTAGACATATATTAATGAGTCTTGATGGAAATAAGTAGAAGCTGCTACATATGGGCCAATAGACCATCAGTAGTTACCTTAACACCTATGTTCACTTCTTCCTGTTGTTATACATGTTAATGACCATACCTGGTCACTATACTCACCCATACATACTCATGACCATGCCTGGTCACTATACTCACCCATACATACTCATGACCATGCCCGGTCACCATACTCACCCATACATACTCATGACCATGCCCGGTCACCATACTCACCCATACATACTCGTGACCATACCTGGTCACCATACTCACCCATACATACTCATGACCATACCTGGTCACCATACTCACCCATACATACTCATGACCATGCCTGGTCACCATACTCACCATACATACTCATGACCATGCCTGGTCACCATACTCACCCATACATACTCATGACCATGCCTGGTCACCATACTCACCCATACATACTCATGACCATACCTGGTCACCATACTCACCCATACATACTCATGACCATACCTGGTCACCATACTCACCCATACATACTCATGACCATGCCTGGTCACCATACTCACCCATACATACTCATGACCATGCCTGGGCACCATACTCACCCATACATACTCATGACCATACCTGGTCACCATACTCACCATACATACTCATGACCATACCTGGTCACCATACTCACCCATACATACTCATGACCATGCCTGGTCACTATACTCACCCATACATACTCATGACCATGCCGGGGGAGCAGTAGCCACACTGGGTGCCGTTGTAGTCGGCCAGACGCTCCTGGATGACGTGGTAACCATCGAACCTGTTCCCGAGACCCTCCACCGTCGTCACCTCCCACCCCAGGCACCCCAACACCGGCACCAGGCACTGTGGGAGAGGTAGGCCTAGTAGTATACACACTGTGGGAGAGGTAGGCCTAGTAGTATACACACTGTGGGAGAGGCAGTCCTTGTAGTATACACACTGTGGGAGAGGCAGTCCTAGTAGTATACACACTGTGGGAGAGGTAGGCCTAGTAGTATACACACTGTGGGAGAGGCAGTCCTTGTAGTATACACACTGTGGGAGAGGCAGTCCGAGTAGTATACACACTGTGGGAGAGGTAGTCCTTGTAGTATACACACTGTGGGAGAGGCAGTCCGAGTAGTATACACACTGTGGGAGAGGTAGTCCTAGTAGTATTCACACTGTGGGAGAGGTAGTCCTTGTAGTATTCACACTGTGGGAGAGGTAGTCCTAGTAGTATACACACTGTGGGAGAGGCAGTCCGAGTAGTATACACACTGTGGGAGAGGCAGTCCGAGTAGTATACACACTGTGGGAGAGGATGTTTTTGTGATGTTCTTTGTGGGAGGTCAGTTTTAATAATATCCACTGTGGGAAGTCAATTTTCTTTATACCTATTTTACGGAGGCGATATTAGTAATACCCACAGTGTGTGGGTCAGTGTTATTAATACCTACAGTGTGGGGTCAGTGTTAGTAATACCCACAGTGTGGGGTCAGTGTTAGTAATACCCAAAGTGTGGGGTTAGTGTTATTAATACCCACAGTGTGGGGTCAGTGTTAGTAATACCCACAGTGTGGGGTTAGTGTTATTAATACCCACAGTGTGGGGTTAGTGTTAGTAATACCCACAGTGTGGGGTCAGTGTTAGTAATACCCACAGTGTGGAGTCAGTGTTAGTAATACCCACAGTGTGGGGTCAGTGTTAGTAATACCCACAATGTGGGGTCAGTGTTAGTAATACCCACAATGTGGGGTCAGTGTTATTAATACCCACAGTGTGGGGTCAGTGTTATTAATACCCACAGTGTGGGGTCAGTGTTAGTAATACCCACAGTGTGGAGTCAGTGTTAGTAATACCCACAGTGTGGGGTCAGCATTAGTAATACCCACAGTGTGGGGTCAGTGTTAGTAATACCCACAGTGTGGGGTTAGTGTTAGTAATACCCACACTGTGGGGTCAGTGTTATTAATACCCACAATGTGGGGTCAGTGTTAGTAATACCCACAGTGTGGGGTTAGTGTTAGTAATACCCACAGTGTGTGGTCAGTGTTAGTAATACCCACAGTGTGGGGTCAGCGTTAGTAATACCCACTGTGGGTGATGTCTAATATCTTCACCCCCCCCCCCAACCACAGAGCCATGCTAAATTGTTCACATATCTGGACATTGTGCAACAATGTTTGAAGTTGTGCCTTCAGTTCTGTCACTGTTGTGGTTTGTAAGTGCCCTGGAACCCCTCCTGTTGCCTGCAATGTGGAGTTTAAGTGCCCTGAAACCCCTCCTGTTGCCCCCTAATGTGGTGTATAGGTGCCCTGGAACCCCTCCTGTTGCCTCCACTGTGGTGTACAAGTGCCCTGGAACCCCTCCTGTTACCTCTAATGTGGAGTTTAAGTGCCCTGGAACCCCTACTGTTGCCTCCAGTGATATTAAGTCTTGGTCGTTATGTTCAGAAGGTTCTTATGAATGTTCAGAGAAGTCTTCCAATAATCGCAGGACATACAACTGGTCAGTCTTTACTCTTTTGTATTTATGTATAACTAATATGTATCTGAATATTATGTATAACTGAACCGTCTGCCTGTCTGTTTGTGTGTGTCACAACCTGTGTCCGGACACTTGACTTCCCTAAGTCTCAGGCTCCCTGTTCCCACGCCTCTTTGTTGAAGCTTATGTTGGTGGTTGTAAGCTTGAGTGTGTGGCTATACTGACACTGTTGACCGCCTGAGTCGTCTTCTTGCCCGTGGCGGGGTTGGTGACGGAGGCGACGACGATGCAGGCGCCGCAGCCGCCCTCGTAGCAGGTTGTATGGGTTCCTGGCAGCCCCTGCTCCTTCAGGAAGCTGGCAAGGCGGGTGGAGGCACTCACGTCTGACCCAACTGTGCGGCCAGCAGGTCACCAGCAGCAGCACCGTCGCCAGCAGGACACCAGCAACACCAACAACAGAAGGAGGAATCAAGTTATGGGGAGCAGGGACATATGTGATTGAAATACTGGGGCATAATGTAGGCGTCTGGTAATATGCCATCATAGAGGCGATGTCATGGCAACACTAGACACAATATAGGAGCATAATGTACGCAACATAGAGACGGTATCATGGCAACACCAGACACGAAGGATGTAACAGTAGGACTGTTAATATAGAAAGACCATCCCACTACTGCCACCATTGTAATAGGTGCCAGCCTTTAACCCCATTTACTGGTTAAATGCTGGTAGTTATTAAGTAAATATATACAAAAATCAGAGTTCTACTGTGTAACCTTCAGTTCACCTCCACAAGATCTAAACGTTTGACCGTTTAGATATCACGGCTTGAGGATACTGTACCCTTCTATGCTACACTGCAAACTCTGACTTACACAACCACCACCTGCTATCCACTGAGTAATTCCCCCAATTGACGGTGAAGCAGGATACCGTCAATTAGGTATAAAACCCCGAAAATGTATCCCAATTATTCGGAAAGGAGGGATAAGATTTATGTTAGCGTGGAAATTAAATCCAAGTATAATGGGATTATCTACGAAATTAAGTAAATGCTTGCTGGCTTGCAGAGGGGCTAGTTTCAAACATGAGGATTGTGCCAAACAGCAATGTAAAGTAAACGTTGGGGAAATTTCACTAAACACCATAATATTCTTAACAAAATTTATTAAATCAAAGGTTATTAAAAGAAATAAAATAACAGTAACACTCCCTAAGCTGAACACTTTCCTAACTGAATATTTTCCTAACTGAGGCAATTGGTAATTAACTACAACAATTAATGTGGATTTCTACACTATAATAAACTCAGACACAAACAATTACCTTAAAATATCGCAGCCAGGCCTCAGTGTTTTGCCGTGGTTCCAGGGAGAGATGTTGACCCCAGTTGATACACAGCCTACACTGAATCTTTCTCTCCAATACTGACCTCTCAGAGGCTGACCCTAGGCTAGTTGTCAGATTAATCTTTGAATATTGCTAACTAAAATCCAGTATTTGTCACTGAAGGTGACTTCTAACTCCAAAACAAATGGGAATTATCTTGATACTCGAACCAGGCTAATTACAATATTGAGTACCACTTGTATTTCACTAATTGACATGATTTAACAAACAAGTTGGTAGGTACCTATTTTTCCAGTGATGAAATATATCTTATCTTTTTCAGATCTTAGTGAAGTCAAATGCTTCTCTGATAACATACAGGACTTATTCATTACTCTCAATTGCCGTTAATTTTAACATAAGTGCTTAACCACGATTGATTATTCCTACTAATTCTTTAATACATGACTTCTTCTCCTAGTTTGATGACTCGACACTGGGTCTCTGTGGCGTTGCTGTACAATGAGCTCTAATACCTAGGGGAAGGGATTACTCCCAACCTGTCAGGTCACTACCAACTCACTACTAGCTTTTAATGTTAAATCTATGGTCTTTCTATATTAACAGTCCTACTGTTACATTGTAACGGGGACCAGCCTTTAATGTTATCACCCTCCAGGTGCGTCGTCAAGACTGCAAGCAGACCGCAAGAAAATGTAGAGAGATCAGGGAGGGAGACAGCATGTAGCAGTAGTATTTATTCTCTTCGTTGGATCTATGGTTACATTGTCTATTGTAACGCAAGGGGAACGAGGCGGACACTAGATAAACGACACGGGCTCCCTACAGAGTATTGTTGACTCGCCATAAAAGGGGGCCACAGCCTCCCTCGGCCCAAGGGAGGCTGTGGCCTCTTAACTGTACAAGGGTATACACGATTGCTGTTTACGGTCTAGTAGTCTGGTGTCATTAAGAAACCCCTGAGAGGAACTGAACCATGGTGACTGAAGATTGGGAGCCACTTGTTTTACCAACACGCCACCCACCTCAACGCCTTTCTGCAGCTACTTCCGTCACGAGACATCGTTGTACGTTTACGTCCTGCATTTCCGTGGCTCAGCTACCGGTTCAGTCTCTTCTATCAAGACTGTTTTGTGGGCTACAAGATGAGTAATGAGTTGCGTCTCTTTAGGGAGGTTCACCCGACCGGTGACAGCCAGTCATAGGCTGTCACTGGTCACTCAACACTGAATTCTAGGACAGTATGTTGTCCTTCAGCGGTAACTGGATGTCACTGAAGCCTCAAGTACAAGAGGACCAGGATTATCTACAGTCAGCAACCGATGGTCGTTGAAACTACAATCAGCTAATCGTCGGTCTTCGAACATCATCATCTATTTTTTTTTGTGTTCATGAACAACTGTGGAACAGTAAATGTAATTGTCACCTTTGCTCTATAATATTAATGTAATGCTTTTGAATACCTAGGAACATGAGTTGGAATAATAGTGATTAAATGTTGAAACCAAGAAAATAAGTTACTAAAATTCTGGAGAAGGAAAATTTTGTTAAATAACACTGTCTAATGAAAATCTATTGCACGGTAGCTAGAACAACAGGTACTAGGAAAGTTGTTGTCATGTCGTGTTCTGTGCTTTGAGACCAAGAGGGGCGAACTAAATATTACTGACTAGGTCAGTTAGAGTCCTACCCTGAAGGGCTAGGCGATACCCAGGACTCCATTGTGGGACAAGTGAGGACAGCACCAGTCTCCCACCAGCCACTGTCAGACTCGGTACATCTTCCAAAATTCAAGATAATACAGACAGAAACTTTCCTTCAGCATATGGAGTAGTGACGACAATGGAAGAGGAGCAGCCAGAGATCAAACTTTCCAACAAAGTCAATTTGAGAGGAGGAATTATAATGACATTAGGAGACCAACAGACCGCAAATTTCTTAGAAAAACGTAACAGTCCTGCAAGGAAAACTTATATGTTTGAAAATGCTGGACCCTTCAGAAAGGCGCACACGAGTCGTGCTTTTGGGATACCCAGTCGACTTTCACTGGATCTAATACTAGAACATAAGCAAATCTTGAAGGCGTAACGATCCCGCTCAAATGTAGACAAAGCACTGACACGTCAGGTTCTGGTGACCGTCATGGGACATATGCCAGAAACATTCAGTCTTGAAATTGAGGAATATACCAACAGAGATCATACGTCATTGAACCCCTGTGCTGCTTCAGATGCCAAAAATGCGGCCACCATCAATCACGCTGCACCGGTTGAGAGATGCGGAGTGTGCAGCCTGAGGCATCCAATCAAAGACTATATAGCCAAGAACAACGCAAACCAGACCACAATAGCCAAATGCCTAAATTGTGGAAGTCAACATCAAGCATGGAGCATAACCTGCTCTGCACGAAAAGAAAAGTGCAGACAACTCAGACCAGGACCAACACACAGACCAGCAATACATACACCAACACCATCATCTGGAACACTCGTGCACACCCACAACGCACACCCACTCTCACAGAACAAAATTTCCCAATATTCTCACTGAACTCCAAATAAAAAAATACACCAAAACCGCTGCGGAAATACAAAAGGCAATCACTTTCAGAGTCAACACAACAAACTTACAGTTTTACGGAGGTCCAGTTGAAAAACATCGTGAAGATCATGGCAGAAACCATTAGCAATTGCCTACAGATGATACAGAGCGCCTCACAACAACACACACAAGAAATCACTTGTATAATAATAGATAAGATCGCACAGCAGACAAAGTTACACAAGAAATAGACAGTCTGAGACAAGACGGAGCACAAGAGGACAAACACCGCGACATAAACATATAGATTACCAACAACAGTCTGATAGTCAAAACACTAGATCATCAAGATCCACATAAGCAACTGCAAGAAGCAGTTGCCACTCAAGATCAACGGAATCTTACAACACAATAGACAGACATCAACAGCCAATGCAGTCTGATATGCAATAACACCAACAAAGAATTATTAAACAGGAGAGATGAACAGATTCAGACAACACAAGAAGCGGGCATGAACAATCAATGCAGTCTGATGTGCAGCAATAGCAACATCGAAGTGATGGACAACATGAATGCATAGATTTCAACAATGTAGGGGATGAACATGAACAATCAGTGTAGTCCGATTTGCAGCACCACACGACTTGCGAGGTGGAGAATATAGATGCCAATTCCGAAGAGGAGGTCTACTAGAACAGGCAACACCAACCGAAACCGTCGTCGGGTCATTATGAATACTGCAGTGGAACATACACGGTCTTGGAAATAAAAACCACACCCTTCAGGAAGCTGCAATCAGTACGAAAGCAGATATCATCGTTTTGGAAGAAACTCTCTTCCCAGTCACAAAATGCTTCACATTAGCTGGATATCAGTACTATATTACACCGCATGAACAGAGGAGACATGAGGTTTAATAACCCTAGTCAGAAACACCATACCCAGCCCGAAAAGAGACCCAGTTTCATGTGGGGATGGAGTAGAGGTATTAACAGTAACAGTGAATAAGGCTAATATTGAGTTCCTCATATACAACGTCTTCAAGCCCCCTCGACGTAGACTAGAAACAGAGGCAATGCTTGCCTTGATCACGCAGGAAAATGTAATTATTGCTTGGGATTTTAAAGCTCCTCATCAAGAGTTAGGTGCGACTGGGCCAGCAATGCGGATGGGCGTCCTTTACCTGCTGTTCTGCGAGAAGTACCTAAAATTACACTTCTTAACGCTGGGGAACCCACTCACATTCGAGGGGGTTCCCTTGGTCTTACATTAATCTCAACAGTGCTCAAGCATCAGGCGAAGTGGGAAGTAGACCCGGTGATCACCAGTGACCACTACGCTACTGTCACAACACTAAACATAGAACGACCTCCTACACAATGTACACAATCGGTGGAATTTCAAAAAGGCCAATTGGAATATATACCAAGAGGAACTTGAAAATGTACATACGACATACACGCTACCTGAGGATTTGAACACGAGACCAATCTCTAGGAAGGCGTTACAGCTGCTGTGAACAAAGCTATTCCAATCATTATCCAAGGAGACACAAAAGGAAAGAACTATTGGTTCTTTAGTAGTGTAGTTAAAACATCTGCAACACCTACCTCAACATCAAGAACACCTGTCTCAACATCTACAACACCTACCTCAACATCTAGAACACCTACCTCAACATCAACAACACCTACCTCAATATCTGCACGCCTACCTTAACATCTACAACACCTACCTCAATATCTGCACACCTACCTTAACATCTACAGCACCTACCTCAATATCTGCACACCTACCTGAACATCTACAACACCTACCTCAATATCTACACACCTACCTTAACATCAGCAACACCTACCTCAACATCTGCAACTCATACCTCAACATCTGCAACACCTACCTCAACATCTGCAACACCTACTTCAACATCTGCAACACCTACTTCAACATCTGCAACACCTACTTCAACATCTGCAACACCTACTTCAACATCTGCAACACCTACTTCAACATCTGCAACACCTACTTCAACATCTGCAACACCTACTTCAACATCTGCAACACCTACTTCAACATCTGCAACACCTACTTCAACATCTGCAACACCTACTTCAACATCTGCAACTCATACCTCAACATCTGCAACACCTACCTCAACATCTGCAACACCTACTTCAACATCTGCAACACCTACTTCAACATCTGCAACACCTACCTCAACATCTGCAACACCTACTTCAACATCTACAACACCTACTTCAACATCTGCAACACCTACTTCAACATCTACAACACCTACCTCAACATCTGCAACACCTACCTTAACATCTGCAACACCTATCTCAACACCTGCAACACCTACCTCAACATCTGCAACACCTACTTCAACATCTGTAACACCTGACTCAACATCTGCAACACCTGAGAAGTGTGTTAGCTGCTGATTAACGCATTGTTGGTAGAGATTGGCGTACCACGGGATTGGCTTAGGAGAGTAACGGACAACAGTGAGGTGTCTGTTGTGAAGTGCTGCTAGCCGGTCACTAGAGGCTGCTGAAAGGGGCTAGCTACCCCCTGTATATGGTTGTTTGTGACCCCAATCAGCGTGTGGCTGAAGTCCTCCGCCAGGTAGGGGGAGTAGAAATAGCCTAAGCTACTCTATCCCTTTGAGATGTATTTTTTCTTGTCTCAATAAACATACTTGAACTTGAACTTGAATCCGCCAGCGAGTGGCTGGAGAGCGATAGTGGGGTATAGGCACCGCGTGATAATGTGTCAGTGGACTGGCCCATATAAAAGATCAACTTGCCAGTGTTTTCCAGTACGAGTGGACAAAGTATTGAGTGGTGGAAACTCTGGGGTTGATGAACACTGCATGTGTGCGCTTTTAGTGTCCTGTGTGAAAGTGACACTATTGTAAGTAAGTGTGGTGATTGTCAATTTTTATATATTTAACGTTGAAAGTGTAAATATATTGGTGAAGGGAACTGTGTGTATTATTCACCCCCCTTTCCCTTATTACACTATATAGCCAATCCTTGAAAGCGTATTACCGACTTGGGGTGGATACTATAAACGAGGTTCATCTATCAAGAACCCAAATACTTTTCCATAGTGACCGTACCAGCCACAGATGTCTGAGTGTGAGTGAGTGTATGCCACAAATGTAAGTTTATGATCCTGATTGTTTCATTGTGTGTCTCGTGTGATGATTACCGGTAATCATCCAAAACGTATTTCATCAGAGTCAACTCGCAACGATTTCTCTGCCATCAAGTAGAGATTGTGAAGCGTTTATGACCTCACTATTGGCAGAGTGTGAGTGGAAACCATCAAGTGTGTCACGCTTCTCTGAGGGCGACCAGGCATGGCTGATTAAACACACGTCAGATTAGGATTGTGTCACCAGCATTATTAGTTATTGTCTCAGTGACCAAAAAAAAAATTAATTGAAACATTATTATTGTTATTCTGATCCTGCAAGCGTCGACATGCAGAAATTGCAAAAGTAATCACCCAAGTTTAGATCAGTTTACTTTGTATGACTCATGCAAGAGGGTCGAGACTCCTCATACTAGAGCGGTGGGAAACGGTTCCTGCTGTGTATGGTTTGTGTAGCTAATTGATGTGACACTCTTAATTATACTAAAGGATTCACATGTGTTGTACTAGTTGTTAAGTTGTAAATAAACTTATTAAACGTTACACCATTTTTCCGTCAGACCTGACTCTTGACAAATTACACTGAAACCTAATTTACACGACCCCAAGCTAGAATTCATCAACTTTCTAACAAATTGATGTGAACCTTAATCATTCGGTACATCTCGTGCACATAATGAATGATACGACCAACGTGACTCACAGTCCTATCGGTATACCTCTGTCTTGAGTAGAACGCTCACTGAGGGGTCATAACTCGACAGAGAATACTTAGGCGACTGCTGCAAGCACAACAATCGGGTAAAACAAGTAAAATATCTCACCATAGAACTTTTACTATATTGTGGAGTGATGCTGTGAACAGCTTCGTTGACGATGCCTTTTACCGAAACTCTTGCCACTAGTATAGATGGCAACTGGAAATATATTTACACAAATGAACACTTGACCCACACTTATACAAGTGAACACATGACCCACACTTATACAAGTGAACACATGACCCACACTTATACAAGTGAACACATGACCCACACTTATACAAGTGAACACATGACCCACACTTATACAAGTGAACACATGACCCACACTTACACAAGTGAGCACATGACCACACTTGTACAAGTGAACACTTGACCCACAATTACACAAATGGACACATAATCGACACTTAAACAAATAGATACATGAACTACACTCACAAAAATGCATACATGACCCACACTCACACAAATTGATACATGACCCACACTCACACAAATGGATACAATGCGGGTCATGTATCTCTGCTGTGGCAGGGATACTAGAGGAGATAGGAATGGAAGGGGCTGAACGAGACAGAACAGTTTTTTCCGGATTGGCCAGTACAAGAAAGACAAAAAGAGATTGATCAAGGTAGTATTCAGGAACGAGGGCACTAAAGAGGACATACTAGTAAAGAAGAGCAAACTGAAAAATGCAAGGAATTACAGAGAAGTATACCTCCAGAGGGACATGACCAGGGGTGAGATAATAAGGGCAGCAGATGCAAGAAAAAGGCACAGGGAGAGCAAAGAGAGCCAGGGAACCCCTGCTTCCAGCCCAGCAATCCCAGAGGGGAGTGAGGAACCTCAATCCAGCAATTCAGGAACCCCAAAAGGGAATGCAACACCCCAGCCCACCACCCCGTAGGGCTCCCCCCACACCCCCAGCACAAATCGTTCCCTGCCCCTGCACAATGCCCGCCATATCACCAAAATCCTCCCTCCCCCCCTTACCCTGAGTATCTCCTGCTTTCCCATCCTGCCCCAGGCAGGCCGAGGAAAGACCTAGGCCCTCCATCCCCCACTCCACCTCCCCCCCCCAAACCCCTGTCAACTACACCACAGGAGGGCATACCCTCTCCCCAAGCAATCCCTGTCCCCCAACCTCAAGCACTACCTGCCTATCACCACCAGGACTTCTTCCTACCTCAAGCAGACCTGAGCAAGACCTAAGCCCTCGATCCCCCATTTCACATCCCCCTGAACCCCTGGCAACTACCTCACAGGAGGATGAGCCTACCCAAGTAGCAATAACCATGGAACAACTTCCTACACTTGTGGGGAGTGAGGGTGAAAATGGATATAGTAAAGTGAGCTTCAAGGTAATGTACTTACACATTGGTGTAAGTACATTACCAATAAAGCTTTATTGATTACCAGTAAAGCTTTATTGATCATGAATAAAGCAAGTGAACTGGCAGAAAAGGCGCAAGAAGAAAACCCAGATATAATAGAACTCACGGAAACAAAATTGTCAGGAGTCATAACAGACGCTGTGTTTCCAAAGGACTACTATATAGTAAGGAAAGAGAGGGAAGAGAAGGTGGAGGAGTAGCCCTCCTGATAAGGAAGGACTGGAGTTTTGATGAGATGGAAATTCTGGGCGGTGATGAGTTCAGAGATCACATAACAGGAACTATAACAATGGGTGGACCCAAGATAATAGTGGCAGTCATTTACAACCCCTCCCTAAATGACAGAAAACCAAAGACTAGAGTTTGATAGGAACAACATGGCAACCAATAATATAACAGAGAGAGAGCAGCTTCAGTTGCCTGCAGGAATGGATCCAGACTTAATCAATGGCGATTTCAACCATGGAAAAATAGACTGGGGGAATGGGGACCCACGGAGGTGCAGATACATGGAGAGCTAATCTCTTGGAAGTGGCAACAAGGAACTTTCTGAGCCAGCACGTCAGGGTACCCAGAAGAGTGAGAGGCAATGATGACCCAGCTAGACTCGACTTGATATTCACCCTGAATGAGTCAGAAATAAGGAATGTCAAAGTTGAAGCCCCCAAAGGAGTGAGTGACTACATTGTATTGACATTTGAGTACTTGGTGGAGGTAGGGATAACCTATCCAAGGATGGGATCGGAAGGGAAAAGACTAAATTACCGAAGAGGAAAATATGACGAGATGAGGAACTTCCTAAATGAACTGCGATGGGAAACAGAACTTAGAGACAAGCCTGTGCAGGACATGATGGATTATATCACCCAGAAGTGCCAGGAAGCTGCAGACAGGTTTATCCTGGTCCAAAAGGTGAAAAACGAAAAACAACAGAAAAATCCATGGTTCAACAGGAATGTAAGGTAGCAAAGAGACTGAGTAAAAAAACATGGAGAAACTACAGAAATAACAGAACACCGGAGAGCAGGGAGAGATACCAGAGGGCCAGAAATGAGTACCTCAGAGTGAGGAGGGAAGCAGAGAGGCAGTTTGAAAATGACATCGCGAATAAAGCAAAGACCCAACCAAAGCTGCTCCACAGCCATATTAGGAGGAAAACAACAGTGAAGGAACAAGTGATGAAACTGAGAAAAGGGGAGAACAGACACACTGAGAATGACAAGGAGGTGTGTGAAGAACTCAACAACAGATTCCAGTAGATCTTCACAATAGAACAAGGAGAAGCCCCTGCACTAAATGAGGAGGCAAACCAAGCAACCTTGGAGGAATTTGATCTCACCAGTGATGAGGTCAAAAGGTGTTTGTTGGAGCTGGATGTGACCAAGGCTGTTTGGCCAGACAGAATCTCACTATGGATACTAAAGGAAGGTGCAGAATCACTAAGTGTGCCACTCTCTATGGTGTATAACAGGTCACTGGAAACAGGAAACCTACCAGAAAGTTGGATGACAGCTAACGTAGTCCCAATATACAAGAAGGGTGACAGGCAGGAGGCAATGAACTACAGGCCAGTTTCCCTAACTTGTTTACCATGCAAGGTGATGGAGAAGATCGTGAGGAAAAGGCTCGTAGAGCATTTGGAGGGAAGTAGCGTTCTAACACACCACCCACATGGGTTCAGAAATAGTAAATCTTGCCTCACAGGTTTAATAGAATTCTATGACCAGGCAACAAAAATTAGGCAGGAAAGAGAAGGGAGGGCAGACTGCATATTAATGGACTGCAAGAAAGCCTTTGACACAGTACCCCATAAAAGGCTGTTAAAAAAGTTGGAGCAACAGGCAGGAGTAAAAGGGAAGGTGCTCCAGTGGATAAGGGAGTACTTAAGCAACAGGAAACAGCGAGTTACGGTGAGGGGGGGGAGACATCAGAGTGGCAAGATGTCACCAGTGGAGTCCTACAGGGCTCGGTACATGGACCCATCCTGTTTCTAATATATGTAAACGATCTTCCGGAGGGTATAGACTCATTCTTTTCAATGTTTGCTGATGATGCAAACATTATGAGGAGAATCAAGACAGATGAAGATCGACAGAGACTACAGGATGACCTGGACAAACTGGAGGAATGGTCTAGAAAATGGGTGCTAAATTTCAACTAAGGAAAGTGTATAGTAATGATATTAGGCGAAGGGAGCAGAAGGCTGAACACAAGGTACCATCTGGGAGGTGAAATCCTGCAAGAGTCAATTAGAAAGAAAGATCTGGGGGTTGATATCACACTGAACCTGTCCCCAGAGGTCCACATCAAAAGGATATCATCAGCGGCATATGCTAGGTTGGCTTACATAAGAACTGCCTTTAGAAACTTGTGTAAGGAATCGTTCAGGACCCTGTATACCACTTACGTTAGACCAATCCTGGAATATGCAGCTCCAGCCTGGAGTCCATACCTAGTTAAATACAGAACAAAGTTAGAGAAGATTCAGCGGTATGCTACCAGGCTCGTCCTGGAACTAAGAGGAATGAGCTACGAGGAAAAGCTAAAGGAGCTGGACCTCACGTCCCTGGAAAACAGAAGAGTAAAGGGAGGCATGACAACCACCTACAAAATTCTCAGGGGAATTGACTGGGTGGACAAAAACAAACTCTTCAGCACGGGTGGGACACGAACAAGGGGACACAGGTGGAAACTTAGTACCCAGATGAGCCACAGAGACGTTAGAAAGATTTGTTTAAGTGTCAGAGTAGTTAATAAACGGAATGCACTAGGAAGTGATGTGGTGGAGGCTGACTTCATACACAGTTTCATATATAGGTATGATAAAGCCCAGTAGGCTCAAAAATCTGTTCACCAGTTGATTGACGGTTGAGAGGCGGGACCAAAGAGACATAGCTTAACCCTCGCAAGGTTGAGTATAACTAGGTGAGTACATAACTCACACTCACACAAATGGATACATGACCCACACACAAATGGATACATGACCCACACACAAATGGATACATGGCCCACACTCACACAAATGGATACATGACCCACACACAAATGAATACATGACCCACACACAAATGGATACATGACCCACACTCACACAAATGAATACATGGCCCACACTCACACAAATGGAGACATGACCCATACACAAATGGATACATGACCCACACTCACACAAATGGACACATGACTCACACTCACACAAATGGATACATGACCCACACACAAATGGATACATGGCCCACACTCACACAAATGGATACATGGCCCACACTCACACAAATGGAGACATGACCCACACACAAAGGGATTCATAACCCACACACAAATGGATACATGGCCCACACTCACACAAATGGAGACATGACCCACACACAAATTGATACATGACACACACACACATGGAGACATGACCCACACACAAATGGATACATGGCCCACACTCACAGAAATGGATACATGACCCACATTCACACAAATGGATACATGGCCCACACTCACACAAATGGATACATGGCCCACACTCACACAAATGGATACTTGACCCACACAAACAAGATTTACTGTAATACAGTATAGGTATATTCTTCCCTTGTCTCAGGCGTGTGAGACATGTTAGTACCGAGAGTCCACTGATGACCCTCCAGGGTCACTGGGTGGACGGCCTCACACCTTGCAACATGTCAACAACTATATCATTTTAACGTAACTAAAGACATTAACGAAACCAACAGCAGCAGCAATAATCTATATAAATAAATATGGAAATGTTGTTTGTTCAAAATTGCTAATCTCCGAAAGTTCTTCACCAATTGCCTTGAAATTTTCACACAACGTTCCCTTCGTCTTCCCAGCGGATTTTTGTATACATACTACATAGATGTCACATCTGTGACGGGAAAAAACATGCATTTTTTGAAAAGCTGTGTTTTTCTGGTGTTTTTCGTGTGAAGGAAATCTTTGAAACCTCTTTACTGATTGCTTTTAAATTTTGACACAACATTGCATTCGAATAGGCGAGTGTTTTTACATACCTACTATATACATGCCTCACCTGTGACAGGAAAAAACATGCTTTTTAACGAAAAACAGTGCCATCTGTAGGACGTAAGAGCAACACGCTGTAATCTCCAAATGTTCTTCACCGATTGCTTTTAAATTTTGACAGAACGTTTTATTCGAATACCTGCGTGTTTTTATATACCTACTATTTAGATGCCACACCTGTAACAAGTAAAAACAAGCGTTTTTTTATTAACAGCGCCATCTGTTGCATGTAAGAGCAACACATGATATACAAAATATGTTACGACTCCATTTCAATGTTTCTGATTGCATTGATAAATGGAACTTTTATAGATTTTGATTTATTTCCATTATTATTTCATTATTTTGTGTGACGTTGCATTGGAATTGAGCTGTGTTGTTTACCATATCGTTTATTTCGTGGGTATAGCTTATTTGTTGTTTTCATAGTTTTTCATTTTGTTTTTTTAACTGTTCTTCTTATTATTCAGTGCAATTGGTGGTGAAATTGAGCTGTGTCGACTGATCTGCGTTTGAATTGAAATATTTCGTTAGTATTCTTTGTTTTTGTTTTGAAAACAAGAAAATGTACAACACGTTTTTTCACAGCTGCAAATGTACAACACGTTTTTTCACAGCTACAAATGTACAAAAAACAGCTATGAATCCACCGGCTACAATGTTAACAGATTGCTTCACGTTATGTCAAAACGACGCGTTTGCGAAAACACTGCTGTATTCGGAAGTGCCTACGTATTACACATAGAATGCCAGTAGAAAATCATTTGAACGACGCAAACGAGGAGACCGAGTCGACGGACAACCTGACATATTCAAATAAACCACGATAGGCAGACTACACCGTGCATCCCAATCAAGATGAATGCTTCTTTCTTCGCATGCTGTTGGTAAACGTGTCCGGTGCAACGTCTATCTGGCCACTGAGATTTGTCAACGGCGTAACACATGTCACTTTCCGTAGTGCATGTCAAGCTCGGAATTTATTGGAAAACGGCCGACACTGGGATGTATGCATTAGTGACGCGTTCAACACGTCACATACAAATCAAATTTATACATTGTTTGCAATCATATTGACCGCCTGCTCTCCTTCGTCTCTAACAGAGTTATGGGAGAAATATAAATCGCACATGGCTGAAGATATTATCCGTCGAATATGAAGGAAAATTCAAATATGAACATGGATTTCACAGTAGAAATCTACAACGAAGCGTTGATAATGACTGAAGATTTGTGCTTAGAATTCGCGAACAAAGTTCTAAAACAATTGGAAATGCCATCAATGAATCGATCTGCTGCTGATTCGTTCGATGTAGAATTGCGTCGTGAACAAACTTACCACACGAGTGATCTGTTGTCGTATGTGCAATCAAATATTCCCAAGCAAACACTTGAGCGAAAAGGCATTTACAATCAAATAATTCTAATTGTCAATAACTTGATATTGGCTTGGAATTGAGCTGTGTTGTTTACTATGCCTTTCATTTCGTGGGTATTGTTTATTTTCTTACTTTTTTCATTGTTTTTCATTTAAATTTCTTAAATTTTATTCTTATTTTTCAGTGATGGAAACATCAGATAATTTGATGTTCCCAATTTTCTGATGGGAACATCAGATCATTTGGAAATGCATCGGACGAGGGAGTTGGATATGGTTGGGAGGACAAGGGGACCGGGGGGGGGCAATGGTGGGGAGGACAAGGGGACAGGGAAGTGGAGGATGGTGGGGAGGAAGAGGGGACAGGGAAGGGGGAAATGAAAGGGAGGACGAGGGGACGGGGAGTGGGAGATGGTGGGGAGGATGAGGGAATGGTGGAGCGGGGAATGGTGGGGAGGACGAGGTGACGGGGGAGGGGGGAATGGTGGGGAGAACTGGGGAACAGGGGAAGGTTGCTGTGGCTCAGCAACGAACATGTGTTGCTGAGCCACAGCAGTGCGTGGCCGGGTACAGCTAGTATATTAATAATAGTGAAAATAATAATAATAATAATAATAATAATAATAATAATAATAACAATGTGAATAGTGGCATTTACCTTCATATTGTTGGCCATTAATGGTTATTGTCAGTGGATCTGCCATGTTGGTTTGGGCAGGTATCTGTAACACATAATAAGATAAGAATTAAGGAAACTGCAGAAGGCCTATAGGCTCAGGCACCGAAGCTAGTATTTATATGCACCAAAGTTTATTCA
>WNGS01052365.1:2192354-2202643 GCA_020271785.1 Procambarus virginalis
ACGGTGACTTAGAGAATAACATTTGATGACTGAGATTAACTTTTTGATGGCACAGATAATTTTAATGTCTCTGGGAATAACTTTTATGACTTAGAGAATGACTTTGATGAACGAAGATGTCTTAGAAAGCTTCTCCGATGAACGAAAGGTTACTTAGAGAATAACATTTGATGACTAGGATTAATTTTAGTGTCTCTGGGAATAACGTATATGACTTAGAGAATGACTTTGATGTCTTAGAGAAGAACTTTTAATGACATTGAGAATAACTTTGATGTCTTAGAGAATAACTTTAGATGTCTCTGAGAATAACTTTTATGAACGACGATGTCTGAGATTAACTTTTGATAGCTCTGAGAATAACTTTTGTGTGGACATGAGTAGTATTTGACGAATTTGAGTGTGGCTTCGATTGTGTCATTGATGTATCGAAGAGTGTCTTTGATTTCTTGAAGAGTAACTTTGGTGTCTCTGATAGTGTCTTTGGTGTCTCTGATAGTGTCTTTGGCGTCTCGAAGAGTACCTTTGACTATTTTTCTTACTCATTGAAGTATACTGTTAGTTACAAAAGAGTAGAACGATGTTGCATTTGACTATTTTTAGTTGAGGAAAGACAAGAAAATATGATGACGTAGACTATTTTTTGTGCTCTACAAAATATAATGTCAGTTAAGAACAGCGATGGAAGATATCTTTGGCTATTTTTTCTTTCTTGACGAAACATAATGGCTGATGAAAAAGTGCCGAAAGAAGTTTCCTTGACAGTTTTTTAGCTAAGAGAAAGGTTACTTTAGTTAAGAACAGTGTTGGAAAGAGGCTACACTTGACTATTTTCACTTGAGAGAAGTGATATTTCAGTTAAGAAATGACAAGGAAACATGATGAAAGTGACTATTTTAGCGAAGTGAAAGGTTACTTTAGTTAAGAACAGTGATGAACATGACTTTTTCTGTTGATTGATGGATAATTTTAGTTAGGAAATGACAATGAAACATGATGAACATGGTTATTTTCTGTTGACTGGGGAATAAGTTTAGTTAAGAAATGATGAAAGTGACTGTGTTTTTAGTTGTTTGGCGAAAGATTTTTTTAGTTAATGAACGTTAAATAACATGTAAGGGAATGAACATAGAGAACATATGGGGAACATGGCAAAGAACACAGAAAACATGTAAAAAAGTTGATGAATACAGTGAACATGAATACTGAGTATAAAAGTTGTACAGAGAACATGTAAGAGACTGTAATGAACAGGTAAGAACGTGTAGTGGAGGAATGGAGAAAAATTGTAAACGTTTGGCTGAGAACATGTGCGAATGTGTAAAGGATTAAGAGAGATTGTAAGCGTCGGTACTGAGGTGTGCGGAACACTTGCAAGAACATGTAAAGTAGAAAGCGTAGTGAGATGCGAGGCGAACATGCTGGGACTTGTAATGGAAGGACTTGGGTATATTTACATATGAGTCGTTAAAATATGATAGGATACACGGTAATAGTTGTTTAAGTCTTATATAAAATGGAAAGAACTAGAGAATATGTAAGACTAAGTACTGATCTGAACTTACAGAAAATATGCTATGAACGGTGAAAGAAAGCAAATTAACAGCTATATTTAAATTTATGAGACTTGGATGAGATGGAGGAAGGTGGGAGGGGGTGAAAAGATAATTACGAAGGTTGGGGTTAGGTGATTACTCTGATAAAGAGTTAGGCTGGAGAGGGACTTGATCGGAAATATTTATGTTTGATGATCGAAGGTCTTAAATCTCAGGTGATTTGGTCAGATAATAAAGAACTTGTGCAAATGAGCTAAGTAGGGAACAAGAGTTGAAAACTCGGTAACAGCACTGGCTTTATTTACTACGTCTGAAACAACTATGTTATAAATTTAAGGAAAATTTATTGGTTATTTACAAAAGATACGAGAGAGAACTAAGGTGGGGGACGAGAGCTGGAGCTCGTTAACTGTTTTGATTTGATTTACTACCTTTAAAGTATATCTACTTTAAATTTTGGGAAAATTGGTCTGTTACTAAAGAACTTGAACAAATGAACGAGAGGGGGACGAGAGCTGGAGCTCGGTAACTGACTTGGTCTTATTTACTGGGTCTGAAATACAGAGGGTAAAAATTTCAAGAAAATTGATGGGTTATTAACGAAGATGTGCGAGGGAACTAAGGTGGAGGACAAGAGCTGGAGCTCAGTAACTAAATTACTGTATTTCACTACGTTTGAAATATGGCTATTTAAAATTTTAGGGGGATTGGACTGTTAGTAAAGAAGTTACGGGGATAAACTAAGGTGGGGGACGTGAGCTAGAGTTTGGTAATTATTCGAACTATTTTACTACGTCTGAATTATAGCTTGTATAAATTTCAGGGGAATTGATAGAATATTAACGAAGACATGTGAGGGAAGAAGAGTGGGGGACGAGAGCTGGAGCTTGCTAACTAAATTACTGTATCGTACTACTATTGAAATATGACGGATTAAAATTTTAGGGTGATTGGACTGTTAGTAAAGAAGATATGAGAGGGAACTATGGCGGAGGACAGGAGCTGGAGCTCGTTAACTAAATTATTGTATTTTACTGCGTCTGAAAAATGACTTAAAAATTTCAGGGGATTGGTTAGGTAATAACGAAGATATGAAAGGGAACTATGGCGGGGGACAAGAGCTGGAGCTCGGTAACAAAATTGCCGTATTTTAATACGTCTGAAATGACTATGTTTTAAATCTCGAAGAAAATGAATGGATACTAAAGAAGATGTATTAGTAAAACTAAGGTGGGGAACGTGAGCTAGACCCTGCTTACTGACTTAGTTCATTTGTGTAAAACTGTCTCGTTTAATGTAAAGGAGCAATTATTACGATGTCTAAAATAGATGTACGGAATTATGAATGAACAATATTAATGAATAAGGAAAAGGGGGTACGGTAACAGGTATAGAGGTCCAGATATTACGGTGACACAATGATAAGATAAGATAAGATTACAGATGTGACTTGGTAAGATTACGGAGATGACTTGCCCCAGGGCGTCTGGCAGGCTGCCTGGAGTGAGGTCAACACAGGTGACGTAGGGGAGGGAGGGGGTGTGAGGTAAGGTGAGGAGGGAAAGGGGGAGGGAAGGCGTGAGAGGTAGGAGCAGTGGGGGGTGAGGTAAGGTGTGGGGGTGGGAAGGATTGGGGAGGGAGGGGTGTGAGGTAAGATGAGGAGAGAGGTTGGGAGGGAAAGGGGAGGGAGGGGTGAGAGGTGAGGCTGGAGGTGGGAGGGAAGGGGGAGGGGGTGGTTGGGTAATGCCACAGTTTTTAGTTACATAAACATATACTAGTTTCTATGTAAGAATCCTACTTAAACATATACGGCCTAAATATCTGTTTTATGACATTTATTCTCGGTAATACGAAAGCTAACTTTGCCCTGACTTTTATAACAAACGTCTAAGATCTCTGAAATTATTTTCCTCATAAGAATTCCGTAATTCCAAATCAGTGACTATCCAAATTTACCTGAAACCCATGAAGTGCTAAACACGATATTTGAATTTCTCCCATAAGAACTCTTAACAACTTCTATGACATTATTTTCATCATAAGAACTCCTAATATACTTCTACGATCTCAGAAATTATTATTCTCATAAGAATTCCTTAATTCTAAATCAGTGACTGCCCAAATTTACCTGAAACCCATGAAGCGCTAAACACGATATTTGAATTTCTCCCATAAGAACTCTTAACAACTTCTATGACATTATTTTCATCATAAGAACTCCTAACAGACTTCTAATATCTCAGAAATTATTTTCCTTATAAGAATTCCGTAATTCTAAATCAGTGACTGTCCAAATTTACCTGAAACCCATAACGGTCTACACACGATATTTTCTGAAAAAGAAAATATCGTGTGTGTGGACCGTCATCCCTACTACTGACGGCATCACCATGGTGTTGACGGCATCACCATGGTGTTGACTGCATCACCATGGTGTTGAGGGCATCACCATGGTGTTGACGGCATCACCATGGTGTTGACGGCATCACCATGGTGGTGACGGCATCACCATGGTGTTGAGGGCATCACCATGGTGTTGACGGCATCACCATGGTGTTGATGGCATCAACACCATGGTGTTGACGGCATCACCATGGTGTTGACGGCATCACCATGGTGTTGACGGCATCACCATGGTGTTGATGGCATCAACACCATGGTGTTGAGGGCATCAACACCATGGTGTTGAGGGCATCACCATTGTGTTGACGGCATCACCATGGTGTTGAAGGCATCACCATGGTGTTGACGGCATCACCATGGTGTTGACGGCATCACCATGGTGTTGATGGCATCAACACCATGGTGTTGAGGGCATCACCATTGTGTTGAGGGCATCACCATTGTGTTGACGGTATCACCATGGTGTTGAGGGCATCACCATGGTGTTGACGGCATCACCATGGTGTTGACGGCATCTCGCACATTCTTAAGCAAGTGCGAGAACGAGTTGCGCTATAAACAGAGGTTATATATTCCGTACACAGGGTGAGGTAGTGTACCCGGAACTACTGGAGGTGTAACGACAGTGAACCACGGGTAGACACGGCTAATCACACCTGTCTCTCTACCACCCTCAACCCGTCCTCGCAAATTCGTATAGTCAATATTGACTTATTAGTTACGTGCATAGGTGACATACTAAACATAATAGTTTTCCTTGAAAAGCTTCATAGAAAACACCGACCTTACCTAACCTACTTAGTATGTTAAAATAAGCATCTTATAGCTTCGTAATTACAATTATTACCTAATCTATACCTATAATAGGTTAAGTAACAATTGTAATTACGAAGCTATAAGATGCTTATTTTAACATACTAAGTAGGTAAGGTAAGGTCGGTGCTTTCTATGAAGCTTTTCAAGGAAAACTATTATGTTTAGTATGTCACCTATGCACGTAACTAATAAGTCAATATTGACTATACAAATTTGCGAGGACGGGTTGCACCCTCCAGGGACCACCCTCCAGGGACCACTCTCCAGGGACCATCCTCTAGGGACCACCCTCCAGGGACCATCCTCCAGGGACCATCCTCCAGGGACCATCTTCCAGGGACCCCTCTCCAGGGACCATCTTCCAGGGACCACCCTCCAGGGACCACCCTCCAGGGACCACCCTCCAGGGACCATCTTCCTGGGACCACCCTCCAGGGACCACCCTCCAGGGACCATCTTCCAGGGACCCTCCTCCAGGGACCACCCTCCAGGTACTACCCTCCAGGGACCACCCTCCAGGGACCCTCCTCCAGGGACCACCCTCCAGGGACCCCCTCCAGGGACCACCCTCCAGGGACCCTCCTCCAGGGACCACCCTCCAGGGACCACCCTCCAGGGACCATCTTCCTGGGACCACCCTCCAGGGACCACCCTCCAGGGACCACCCTCCAGGGACCACCCTCCAGGTACCACCCTCTAGGGACCACCCTCCAGGGACCACCCTCCAGGGACCACCCTCCAGGGACCCCCTCCAGGGACCACCCTCCAGGGACCCTCCTCCAGGGACCCCCTCCAGGGACCACCCTCCAGGGACCACCCTCCAGGGACCACCCTCCAGGGACCACCCTCCAGGGACCACCCTCCAGGGACCACCCTCCAGGGACCACCCTCCAGGGACCAACCTCCAGGGACCACCCTCCAGGGACCACCCTCCAGGGACCAACCTCCAGGGACAGTGAGGGACTTTGGTAGTCCTCGTGGGAGCCGAGTGTACAGGCTGTGTCTGGGAGCCACAGGTGTGGAGTCCTTAGCACGGGCATGGAAGCCGCGTATGGGATCCGCAACACCACCCATACATCTATTACTCCATCTATCTATCAATCTAATCCTCTACCTATCTCTCCATCACTCTATCCATCTCTTCACTTATTTATTCACCTATCCATCAATATGTCCATCCAGCTATCCATCAAACCATATATTTATCCCTATAACCATCCATCTACCTTTCAATCCATCCGTCTGTCATCAGTCAATCTCTCTATCTAGCTTTCTATCTATATCTATCTATCCATTAATCTACCTATCCATCTATCCATCAATTTGTCCATCTATTCATTTATGCATCCATCTACTCTACTCATCTGTCTATCCATCCATCTACTCTACTTATCTCTCTATCATCTATCTATTCATCTGTCTATCCATCCAGTTATCTTCTTATCCATCTGTCCATCTTTCCATCCTTCTATCTGTTTATCTTTCCGTAAATGTATCCATCAATCTATCTATCAGTCCATAAATGTATCCAGGTATCGATCTATCAGTCCATCTATCCATCAATCTATCCATGCATATATCAATCCATACATCAGCCCGTCCTCCAAAAATGGGGAGGTAAATGTAAGAGCACAAATAAGTGCAATTATGTACTATTCATAGCAGTCAGGAATTGTACTTATTTTCACTTAGTATTAAATCATACTGTCAATATATAGTGAATATTTGAGTTTACCTGAAAAACTGAATAGAAAACCACGACCTCACGTAACCGTCTTAGTTTTTGAAGATAATAATTTATTGCTTCTTAATCGGACACTAAAATACTAAAATAGAATAGTTAACCCATTTACACTGATAAAGGAGCGAGGCTTGAGACACCGTTGAAGCTGTGGCAAGTCTTATGCGAGTATGGACAAATTATGATTAGCATGAAATTTATGCTAATTGGCCTGAGGTCAGTGAATACTGGTATATATTACTATAAGAAAAAATGATTTTAAAAAGATTGTTTAGAAAATATTTAGTTGAGTATCAGGCAGGACGGAAGTGCCAAAATTGGTCATAGGGGTTGAATGTGGCACTGACTCACTGTTCCCTTTGGAATTCTGGCGACCCTGACCAGCCTATGTTCATCCCATACTCAGACTCTCGGGTACGGCATGAACCTCTACCAATATGAGAGAGACTAGACCCAGTGTCTGGCTTCCAACTTTGTACAAAAAGACAAACAGACTTTATAATACGGATTGGTGAAAGCATCTCTTGTTTTCTGTCCAACATTGTAGCTTGTTGAGTGTGAAATGATTGCCTTTTGTTCGTGTTGCAGCTGATATTTTAAAGACGTGATCTGGATGAATATCATCCTAATTGTTCAATATTTTAAATTTGTTGATATCAGCCTTGTCATGTCTTGTTTACAGTGTTGTTAGCCCGGTCAACTGAAACAACTCTTTGGGTCTCTTTAAAGATATATTGTTACAATCACTAAAACTATATTGGGAAAACAACAAATATTACACACATGACAATGAAAATCGCAAGAGTTTGCTTATAAATGTTAATATTTCTTGAAGAACTTAACTTGGGCCAATCCTGACCTGTCTTTGTCTGTCCCAAACCCCAAACTATTTGTTGTGCAAAGTTGGGTTCGACTTGCACCATGCATCTGGCCTCCCACTTTGGGTAAATGAGCAGACATTCTCTCTGTTTCATTGTGTATAGATTGTGTTTAGTTAGACCTTTGCTTGATTAGGTGTTTTGGTTCTGGGTTAATAGTTATTTGCAATCCTAGTGTGTGGGAGAAACATTTACAGAGGTGCGAGTCAACAAACTGTCCTCATAAACTGAGGTCAAATGCTGATTAATCTATTTGACAAACCTCCTGTTTGTGAATGAAAAACTATTTATAAGCTACACATAACTGATTCCGTTCAAACTTTTACTGATGAATTGGCAATTGTTCGTTTTCTTCTTGTTTACGATTCGGACACTATATGTCGGGAAACCGACACACTCATACACAAATAGTATAGTCTTCCCTTAACAGTATCCTCTTAAAATTAGAGAATGGGACACTCCGTGACGTCATCGACGTCGCCGCAGTATTTACATTATTAAACCACTGTTCATACAACAGTTTAATGTCTAAATTGAATAAAAAAGTGTTCAATAAGACTGAATATAATTATTAACACCAAAATATAGCTTGATTCCCTTGTTAACGTAAATTTAACTTAGAAGTGGAACCAGCAAAATATTGGAACAGTACACAAAGCCAGCGTCTCTGACAGACGCCACGCTCACATGAAACAATAACAAAGCAGCCTTACGCTGCACACATGGCTCCAGAGTTGGTGTAACACCTAGACACCTACTTACGTGTCAACAACCAGCTACACAGCCTATCAACAACTACAACAACGATTGTATCCGGCTTGCCAAGTATTGTTTGTTATTCTAGTGCACTGCTTAATATCAAAGGGTATAGTCGGTTATGATATATGAACCAACACCACACCTGTACGTGTAACCCATTTTTACAGCCCTCACGTACCATGTTATACCTTACTGTATTGATATGTTCAGGGAACAGAATATTACTCTTTGCATCCCATACAGGTAAAATTGTGACTTGGAACAGCAAGTAGCTGAGCAGTAGAACTATGTACATGTACCTAGCTGTTGCCAGCCTTGAAGGCCTCCACAGCCGCCATTGGCACCATGAGGCACAGGGCCACACCCCCATAGATGCTACATGACACAGCCTTAGCAGGCCCTTACTACAGCTCAGATAAGGCCATTCTAGTTATTGTAGTAGTAGTATTCATAACTAGTAATAATTATTGAAATATTAGTAGATTAGGACACCATATGTGGTATGATAATATTAGTATAACTTAAACTTAGGTAAACAATTGGTAGTTAAGAAGGAGCCATTACAAATTGTTTATAAGCTACAAATGTCCCTCCAATTTGTTGGTGGAGATAATTTCAGGCAGTTTTAACAAGTAGATACAGTCGACTCAATTTCTTACCTACTAAGAATAAATAAGATAAACTATATTTTATTGAAGACAATTAAAAGAAGATATACTGCCTGGAGTTTTTACCACACTATTATGGTCCTTTGAACCTAGAGGATTAACAGTTAATCAGTAGGTACATTGCATCTAGTTATAAGATCCTGATAATACATTAGGTAGTGCAATATTATAGCAGAAAGACACTACCATATATTTGCATTTTTCTAGCCTAACTTTCAATCTCATAGCAAACAAAACTACAACAAAGCACTATTACAGTTCAGAAGCCGTACTGCCAAAGAAGCTATTGGTGCCCTGTTTCAATTAACAAGGAGGGTTGATAAGAGGCTACTTACTTATAAGTTACTTATAAATGGTTTTGTAATTAAGTTATAACCATTATTTACAATATTGCCCAAGTTAGCTACATTTACTGCATACCATATTATTTACAGCAATTCTTGCACAAGGGTAGTACATTTTAGTCTGGTGTTGTACAGCAACCTTGTCTAATTTATTTTGCTAACCTGGTGTAAGTGTAAGAATTTTTTACACTTAGTTGACTAGAGTTGAACATATATTACCACCTAGCAAGCACATATTTTAATGCAGTATTCATGACAACCCGAGTTGTGTTGTCAACCATGATATATCATACGTATAATGATAGGTATAATTTTACCATTAATCATTTCACCTTTGAGTGTTGTAACCTGTGTCTCTGTACCAACCAAGAGTGATACTGACGGGCTAACTTGCGGAATACCAGCATTGATACTGGGCTTACCACTCAAATTATAGTGTGTATGATTATTCAGTAGTGTATAATTTTAAAATGATAAACAGCTCTAGTTCAGAAAATAGTTGCTTTATTAATTAAAGTGCCAAATAGTTAAAAGTCAATACGACTAGCGAGTACTTCCAAGATGTCTACACTCCAAAGTGTAAAATTAACCCTTAAGGCCTTAAACGGACATCTCACAAGGCAGATAAACAAATGTGAAGACATGAGTACTCAAACTCCAGTTAATTATGGAGTACTGGAAAACTATCTTAAGCTTACACGGAACAAATATGACCGTGGGTTGCAACAAAGGAAACAATATCAAGATTTACTTAATAATTCCAGTATTGATGAAGCTACGATGAACACCATTCTCCAAGAGCACTCTGATTATGAAGATGCAATGTTTGTACAAT
This sequence comes from Procambarus virginalis, assembly GCA_020271785.1. Lineage (NCBI taxonomy): Eukaryota > Metazoa > Arthropoda > Malacostraca > Decapoda > Cambaridae > Procambarus > Procambarus virginalis. The sequence continues at coordinate 2,202,355 of WNGS01052365.1, forward strand.
TACAACTCTATGAAGATCTGATAAACGCCCATAAGGCCAATAGAAATGTTGCAGCCACAACTACCCCGAATCAGACAGCACCAGAAGACAAATTACCATCACTCAGTCGTCCAACTTTTTCTGGAACAGTGGACGAGAGTTGGGACAATTCCTGGAGCAAATTTGTCGATTCTGTGGATTCTAATGTCAATGTACCAAGACGACAAAGTTTACGTATTTACAGAGTGTCTTGAAAGATGAAGCCTTTCAGGTAGTCTGTAATCTGAATCACACAGATGACGATTATGAC
>WNGS01052365.1:2203643-2213878 GCA_020271785.1 Procambarus virginalis
CGCTATAATTTGAGTGGTAAGCCTGTATCAATGCTGGTATTCCGCAAGATAGCCATCATTATCACTCTTGGTTGGTACAGAGAACAGGTTAACACTCAAAGGTGAAATGATTATAGTTAAATTATACCTATAATTATAGTATGAATATCAGGTGACAACACAACTCGGGTTGTCATGAATACTGCATAAAAATATGTACTTGCTAGGTTGTAATATATGTTCAACTATAGACAAGTGTAAAAAATTCTTACCCTTACACCAGGTTAGCACAATAATTTAAACTAGGTTGCTGTACAAAACCAGCCTAAAATGTCCTACCCTTGTGCAAGAATTTGCTGTAAAACAATGTGGTATGCAGTAAATATTATGTACTGGTTGCAATATTAAAATAATGTTTATACTTAAATTACAAAAACATTTATAAGAAATTTATAAGTAAAGTAGCCTCTTATCAACCTCTTGTAATGAAAAAGGCACAATAGTTCTTTGGCATAGGCTTCAGAACTGTAATAGTGCTTTGTTGTAGTTTTGTTTGCTATGAGATTGAAAAGTTAGGCTAGAAAATGTAAATATAGCAATGTCTTTCTGCTATAATATTGCACTACTAATGTATATCAGGATCTTATAACTAGATGCAATGTACCTACTGGTTAACTGTAATTATCATCTAGGTTCAAAGGACCATAAATTATGTGGTAAAAACTCCAGGCAGTATATCTTCTTTTAATTGACTTCAATAAATATAGTTTATCTTATTTTTCTTAGTAGGTAAGAAATTGAGTGGACTGTATGTACTTGTTAAAACTGCCTGAAATTATTCTCACACAAATTGGAGGGACAATTTGTAGCTTAAACCACTTTGTAATGGCTCCTTCTTAAACTACCAATTGTTTACCTAAGTTTAATTATAATAATATTATCATACCACATATGGTGGTCTAATCTACTATTATTTCAATAATTATTACTAGTTATGAATACTACTACTACAATAACTAGAATGGCCTTATCTGAGCCTGTAGTAAGGGCCTGCTAAGGCTGTGTCATGTTAGCATCTATGTGGGTGTGGCCCTGTGCCTCATGGTGCCAATGGCGGCTGTGGAGGCCTTCAAGGCTGGCAACAGCTAGGTACATGTACATAGTTCTACTGCTCAGCTACTTGCTGTTCCAAGTCACAATTTTACCTGTATGGGATGCAAAGAGTTAATATCTGTTCCCTGAACATATCAATACAGGTATAACATGGTATGTGAGGGCTGTAAAAATGGGTTACACGTACATGGTGTTGGTGTTGTTCATATATCATAACCGACTATACCCTTTGATATTAAGCAGTGCACTAGAATAACAAACAAATACTTGGCAAGCCGGATACAATCGTTGTTGTAGTTGTTGATAGGCTGTGTAGCTGGTTGTTGACACGTAAGTAGGTGTCTAGGTGTTACACCAACTCTGGAGCCATGTGTGCAGCGTAAGGCTGCTTTGTTATTGTTTTCATGTGAGCGTGGCGTCTGTCAGAGACGCTGGCTTTGTGTACTGTTCCAATATTTTGCTGGTTCCACTTCTAAGTTAAATTTACGTTAACAAGGGAATCAAGCTATATTTTGGTGTTAATAATTATATTCAGTCTTATTGAACACTTTTTTATTCAATTTAGACATTAAACTGTTGTATGAACAGTGGTTTAATAATGTAAATACTGCGGCGACGTCGATGACGTCACGGAGTGTCCCATTCTCTAATTTTAAGAGGATACTGTTAAGGGAAGACTATACTATTTGTGTATGAGTGTGTCGGTTTCCCGACATATAGTGTCCGAATCGTAAACAAGAAGAAAACGAACAATTGCCAATTCATCAGTAAAAGTTTGAACGGAATCAGTTATGTGTAGCTTATAAATAGTTTTTCATTCACAAACAGGAGGTTTGTCAAATAGATTAATCAGCATTTGACCTCAGTTTATGAGGACAGTTTGTTGACTCGCACCTCTGTAAATGTTTCTCCCACACACTAGGATTGCAAATAACTATTAACCCAGAACCAAAACACCTAATCAAGCAAAGGTCTAACTAAACACAATCTATACACAATGAAACAGAGAGAATGTCTGCTCATTTACCCAAAGTGGGAGGCCAGATGCATGGTGCAAGTCGAACCCAACTTTGCACAACAAATAGTTTGGGGTTTGGGACAGACAAAGACAGGTCAGGATTGGCCCAAGTTAAGTTCTTCAAGAAATATTAACATTTATAAGCAAACTCTTGCGATTTTCATTGTCATGTGTGTAATATTTGTTGTTTTCCCAATATAGTTTTAGTGATTGTAACAATATATCTTTAAAGAGACCCAAAGAGTTGTTTCAGTTGACCGGGCTAACAACACTGTAAACAAGACATGACAAGGCTGATATCAACAAATTTAAAATATTGAACAATTAGGATGATATTCATCCAGATCACGTCTTTAAAATATCAGCTGCAACACGAACAAAAGGCAATCATTTCACACTCAACAAGCTACAATGTTGGACAGAAAACAAGAGATGCTTTCACCAATCCGTATTATAAAGTCTGTTTGTCTTTTTGTACAAAGTTGGAAGCCAGACACTGGGTCTAGTCTCTCTCATATTGGTAGAGGTTCATGCCGTACCCGAGAGTCTGAGTATGGGATGAACATAGGCTGGTCAGGGTCGCCAGAATTCCAAAGGGAACAGTGAGTCAGTGCCACATTCAACCCCTATGACCAATTTTGGCACTTCCGTCCTGCCTGATACTCAACTAAATATTTTCTAAACAATCTTTTTAAAATCATTTTTCTTATAGTAATATATACCAGTATTCACTGACCTCAGGCCAATTAGCATAAATTTCATGCTAATCATAATTTGTCCATACTCGCATAAGACTTGCCACAGCTTCAACGGTGTCTCAAGCCTCGCTCCTTTATCAGTGTAAATGGGTTAACTATTCTATTTTAGTATTTTAGTGTCCGATTAAGAAGCAATAAAATTATTATCTTCAAAAACTAAGACGGTTACGTGAGGTCGTGGTTTTCTATTCAGTTTTTCAGGTAAACTCAAATATTCACTATATATTTGACAGTATGATTTAATACTAAGTGAAAATAAGTACAATTCCTGACTGCTATGAATAGTACATAATTGCACTTATTTGTGCTCTTACATTTACCTCCCCATTTTTGGAGGACGGGCTGATGTATGGATTGATATATGCATGGATAGATTGATGGATAGATGGACTGATAGATCGATACCTGGATACATTTATGGACTGATAGATATAGATAGATTGATGGATACATTTACGGAAAGATAAACAGATAGAAGGATGGAAAGATGGACAGATGGATAAGAAGATAACTGGATGGATAGACAGATGAATAGATAGATGATAGATAAGTAGAGTAGATGGATGGATAGACAGATGAGTAGAGTAGATGGATGCATAAATGAATAGATGGACAAATTGATGGATAGATGGATAGGTAGATTAATGGATAGATAGATATAGATAGAAAGCTAGATAGAGAGATTGACTGATGACAGACGGATGGATTGAAAGGTAGATGGATGGTTATAGGGATAAATATATGGTTTGATGGATAGCTGGATGGACATATTGATGGATAGGTGAATAAATAAGTGAAGAGATGGATAGTGATGGAGAGATAGGTAGAGGATTAGATTGATAGATAGATGGAGTAATAGATGTATGGGTGGTGTTGCGGATCCCATACGCGGCTTCCATGCCCGTGCTAAGGACTCCACACCTGTGGCTCCCAGACACAGCCTGTACACTCAGCTCCCACGAGGACTACCAGAGTCCCTCACTGTCCCTGGAGGGTGGTCCCTGGAGGGTGGTCCCTGGAGGATGGTCCCTGGAGGGTGGTCCCTGGAGGGGGGGGTCCCTGGAGGAGGGTCCCTGGAGGAGGGTCCCTGGAGGGTGGTCCCTGGAGGGTGGTCCCTGGAGGATGGTCCCTGGAGGGTGGTCCCTGGAGGGGGTCCCTGGAGGAGGGTCCCTGGAGGAGGGTCCCTGGAGGGTGGTCCCTGGAGGGTAGTACCTGGAGGGTGGTCCCTGGAGGGTGGTCCCTGGAGGGGTGGTCTCTGGAGGGGGGTCCCTGGAGGAGGGTCCCTGGAGGATGGTCCCTGGAGGGTGGTCCCTGGAGGGGGGTCCCTGGAGGAGGGTCCCTGGAGGAGGGTCCCTGGAGGGTGGTCCCTGGAGGGTAGTACCTGGAGGGTGGTCCCTGGAGGGTGGTCCCTGGAGGAGGTCCCTGGACGAGGGTCCCTGGAAGATGGTCCCTGGAGGGTGGTCCCTGGAGGGTGGTCCCTGGAAGATGGTCCCAGGAGGGTGGTCCCTGGAGGGTGGTCCCTGGAGGGTGGTCCCTGGAAGATGGTCCCAGGAGGGTGGTCCCTGGAGGGTGGTCCCTGGAGGGTGGTCCCTGGAGGAGGGTCCCTGGAAGATGGTCCCTGGAGGGTGGTCCCTGGAGGGTGGTCCCTGGAGGGTGGTCCCTGGAGGAGGGTTCCTGGAAGATGGTCCCTGGAGGGTGGTCCCTGGAGGGTGGTCCCAGGAAGATGGTCCCTGGAGGGTGGTCCCTGGAGGGTGGTCCCTGGAGGATGGTCCCTGGAGGATGGTCCCTGGAGGATGGTCCCTGGAGAGTGGTCCCTGGAGGGGGGTCCCTGGAAGATGGTCCCTGGAGGGTGGTCCCTGGAGGGTGGTCCCTGGAGGATGGTCCCTGGAGGGTGGTCCCTGGAGGATGGTCCCTGGAAGATGGTCCCTGGAGAGGGGTCCCTGGAAGATGGTCCCTGGAGGGTGGTCCCTGGAGGGTGGTCCCTGGAGGATGGTCCCTGGAGGATGGTCCCTGGAGAGTGGTCCCTGGAGGGTGGTCCCTGGAGGATGGTCCCTGGAAGATGGTCCCTGGAGAGGGGTCCCTGGAAGATGGTCCCTGGAGGGTGGTCCCTGGAGGGTGGTCCCTGGAGGATGGTCCCTGGAGGATGGTCCCTGGAGAGTGGTCCCTGGAGGATGGTCCCTGGAGGATGGTCCCTGGAGAGTGGTCCCTGGAGGATGGTCCCTGGAGGATGGTCCCTGGAGAGTGGTCCCTGGAGGATGGTCCCTGGAGAGTGGTCCCTGGAGAGGGGTCCCTGGAAGATGGTCCCTGGAGGGTGGTCCCTGGAGGGTGGTCCCTGGAGGATGGTCCCTGGAGGATGGTCCCTGGAGGGTGGTCCCTAGAGGATGGTCTCTGGAGAGTGGTCCCTGGAGGGTGGTCCCTGGAGGGTGCAACCCGTCCTCGCAAATTTGTATAGTCAATATTGACTTATTAGTTACGTGCATAGGTGACATACTAAACATAATAGTTTTCCTTGAAAAGCTTCATAGAAAGCACCGACCTTACCTTACCTACTTAGTATGTTAAAATAAGCATCTTATAGCTTCGTAATTACAATTGTTACTTAACCTATTATAGGTATAGATTAGGTAATAATTGTAATTACGAAGCTATAAGATGCTTATTTTAACATACTAAGTAGGTTAGGTAAGGTCGGTGTTTTCTATGAAGCTTTTCAAGGAAAACTATTATGTTTAGTATGTCACCTATGCACGTAACTAATAAGTCAATATTGACTATACGAATTTGCGAGGACGGGTTGAGGGTGGTAGAGAGACAGGTGTGATTAGCCGTGTCTACCCGTGGTTCACTGTCGTTACACCTCCAGTAGTTCCGGGTACACTACCTCACCCTGTGTACGGAATAACCTCTGTTTATAGCGCAACTCGTTCTCGCACTTGCTTAAGAATGTGCGAGATGCCGTCATGGTGTTGATGCCGTCAACACCATGGTGATGCCGTCAACACCATGGTGATGCCCTCAACACCATGGTGATACCGTCAACACAATGGTGATGCCCTCAACACAATGGTGATGCCCTCAACACCATGGTGTTGATGCCATCAACACCATGGTGATGCCGTCAACACCATGGTGATGCCGTCAACACCATGGTGATGCCTTCAACACCATGGTGATGCCGTCAACACAATGGTGATGCCCTCAACACCATGGTGTTGATGCCCTCAACACCATGGTGTTGATGCCATCAACACCATGGTGATGCCGTCAACACCATGGTGATGCTGTCAACACCATGGTGATGCCCTCAACACCATGGTGTTGATGCCATCAACACCATGGTGATGCCGTCAACACCATGGTGATGCCCTCAACACCATGGTGATGCCGTCAACACCATGGTGATGCCGTCAACACCATGGTGATGCCGTCAGTAGTAGGGATGACGGTCCACACACACGATATTTTCTTTTTCAGAAAATATCGTGTGTAGACCGTTATGGGTTTCAGGTAAATTTGGACAGTCACTGATTTAGAATTACGGAATTCTTATAAGGAAAATAATTTCTGAGATATTAGAAGTCTGTTAGGAGTTCTTATGATGAAAATAATGTCATAGAAGTTGTTAAGAGTTCTTATGGGAGAAATTCAAATATCGTGTTTAGCGCTTCATGGGTTTCAGGTAAATTTGGATAGTCACTGATTTAGAATTAAGGAATTCTTATGAGAATAATAATTTCTGAGGTCGTAGAAGTATATTAGGAGTTCTTATGATGAAAATAATGTCATAGAAGTTGTTAAAAGTTCTTATGGGAGAAATTCAAATATCGTGTTTAGCACTTCATGGGTTTCAGGTAAATTTGGATAGTCACTGATTTGGAATTACGGAATTCTTATGAGGAAAATAATTTCAGAGATCTTAGACGTTTGTTATAAAAAGTCAGGGCAAAGTTAGCTTTCGTATTACCGAGAATAAATGTCATAAAACAGATATTTAGGCCGTATATGTTTAAGTAGGATTCTTACATAGAAACTAGTATATGTTTATGTAACTAAAAACTGTGGCATTACCCAACCACCCCCTCCCCCTTCCCTCCCACCTCCAGCCTCACCTCACACCCCCTCCCTCTCCCTTCCCTCCCAACCTCTCTTCTCATCTTACCTCACACCCCTCCCTCCCCGTCCCTCCCCTACGTCACCTGTGTTGACCTCACTCCAGGCAGCCTGCCAGACGCCCTGGGGCAAGTCATCTCCGTAATCTTACCAAGTCACATCTGTAATCTTATCTTATCTTATCATTGTGTCACCGTAATATCTGGACCTCTATACCTGTTACCGTACCCCCCTTTTCCTTATTCACTAATATTGTTCATTCATAATTCCGTACAGCTATTTTAGACATCGTAATAATTGCTCCTTTACATTAAACGAGACAGTTTTACACAAATGAACTAAGTCAGTAAGCAGGGTCTAGCTCACGTTCCCCGCCTTAGTTTTACTAATACATCTTCTTTAGTATCCATTCATTTTCTTCGAGATTTAAAACATAGTCATTTCAGACGTATTAAAATACGGCAATTTTGTTACCGAGCTCCAGCTCTTGTCCCCCGCCATAGTTCCCTTTCATATCTTCGTTATTACCTAACCAATCCCCCTGAAATTTTTAAGTCATTTTTCAGACGCAGTAAAATACAATAATTTAGTTAACGAGCTCCAGCTCCTGTCCTCCGCCATAGTTCCCTCTCATATCTTCTTTACTAACAGTCCAATCACCCTAAAATTTTAATCCGTCATATTTCAATAGTAGTACGATACAGTAATTTAGTTAGCAAGCTCCAGCTCTCGTCCCCCACTCTTCTTCCCTCACATGTCTTCGTTAATATTCTATCAATTCCCCTGAAATTTATACCAGCTGTAATTCAGACGTAGTAAAATAGTTCGAACAATTACCAAACTCTAGCTCACGTCCCCCACCTTAGTTTATCCCCGTAACTTCTTTACTAACAGTCCAATCCCCCTAAAATTTTAAATAGCCATATTTCAAACGTAGTGAAATACAGTAATTTAGTTACTGAGCTCCAGCTCTTGTCCTCCACCTTAGTTCCCTCGCACATCTTCGTTAATAACCCATCAATTTTCATGAAATTTTTACCCTCTGTATTTCAGACCCAGTAAATAAGACAAGTCAGTTACCGAGCTCCAGCTCTCGTCCCCCTCTCGTTCATTTGTTCAAGTTCTTTAGTAACAGACCAATTTCCCGAAATTTAAAGTAGATATACTTCAAAGGTAGTAAATCAAATCAAAACAGTTAACGAGCTCCAGCTCTCGTCCCCCACCTTAGTTCTCTCTCGTATCTTTTGTAAATAACCAATAAATTTTCCTTAATTTATAACATAGTTGTTTCAGACGTAGTAAATAAAGCCAGTGCTGTTACCGAGTTTTCAACTCTTGTTCCCTACTTAGCTCATTTGCACAAGTTCTTTATTATCTGACCAAATCACCTGAGATTTAAGACCTTCGATCATCAAACATAAATATTTCCGATCAAGTCCCTCTCCAGCCTAACTCTTTATCAGAGTAATCACCTAACCCCAACCTTCGTAATTATCTTTTCACCCCCTCCCACCTTCCTCCATCTCATCCAAGTCTCATAAATTTAAATATAGCTGTTAATTTGCTTTCTTTCACCGTTCATAGCATATTTTCTGTAAGTTCAGATCAGTACTTAGTCTTACATATTCTCTAGTTCTTTCCATTTTATATAAGACGTAAACAACTATTACCGTGTATCCTATCATATTTAACGACTCATATGTAAATATACCCAAGTCCTTCCATTACAAGTCCCAGCATGTTCGCTCGCATCTCACTACGCTTTCTACTTACATGTTCTTGCAAGTGTTCCGCACACCTCAGTACCGACGCTTACAATCTCTCTTAATCCTTTACACATTCGCACATGTTCTCAGCAAACGTTTACAATTTTTCTCCATTCCTCCACTACACGTTCTTACCTGTTCATTACAGTCTCTTACATGTTCTCTGTACAACTTTTATACTCAGTATTCATGTTCACTGTATTCATCAACTTTTTTACATGTTTCTGTGTTCTTTGCCATGTTCCCCATATGTTCTCTATGTTCATTCCCTTACATGTTATTTAACGTTCATTAACTAAAAAAATCTTTCGCCAAACAACTAAAAACACAGTCACTTTCATCATTTCTTAACTAAACTTATTCCCAGTCAACAGAAAATAACCATGTCATCATGTTTCATTGTCATTTCCTAACTAAAATTATCCATCAATCAACAGAAAAGTCATGTTCATCACTGTTCTTAACTAAAGACCTTTCACTCGCTAAAATAGTCACTTTCATCATGTTTCCTTGTCATTTCTTAACTGAAATATCACTTCTCTCAAGTGAAAATAGTCAAGTGTAGCCTCTTTCCAACACTGTTCTTAACTAAAGTAACCTTTCTCTTAGCTAAAAAACTGTCAAGGAAACTTCTTTCGGCACTTTTTCATCAGCCATTATGTTTCGCCAAGAAAGAAAAAATAGCCAAAGATATCTTCCTCGCTGTTCTTAACTGACATTATATTTGTAGAGCACAAAAAATAGTCTACGTCATCATATTTTCTTGTCTTTCCTCAACTAAAATAGTCAAATGCAACATCGTTCTACTCTTTTGTAACTAACAGTATACTTCAATGAGTAAGAAAAATAGTCAAAGGTACTCTTCGAGACGCCAAAGACACTATCAGAGACACCAAAGACACTATCAGAGACACCAAAGTTACTCTTCAAGAATCAAAGACACTCTTCGATACATCAATGACACATCGAAGCCACACTCAAAATTCGTCAAATATACTCATGTCCACACAAAAGTTATTCTCAGAGCTATCAAAAGTAATCTCAGACATCGTCGTTCATAAAAGTTATTCTCAGAGACATCTAAAGTTATTCTCTAAGACTCAAAGTTATTCTCAATGTCATTAAAAGTTCTTCTCTAAGACATCAAAGTCATTCTCTAAGTCAATACGTTATTCCCAGAGACACTAAAATTAATCCTAGTCATCAATGTTATTCTCTAAGTAACCTTTCGTTCATCGGAGAAGCTTTCTAAGACATCTTCGTTCATCAAAGTCATTCTCTAAGTCATAAAGTTATTCCCAGAGACATTAAAATTAATCTGTGCCATCAAAAAGTTAATCTCAGTCATCAAATGTTATTCTCTAAGTCACCGTTCGTTCATCGGAGAAGCTTTCTAAGACATCTTCGTTCATCAAAGTTGTTCTCTAAGTCATAAAAGTTATTCCCAGAGCTATCAAACTTTTTTGATTTTCTTCGTTCATCAAAGTTATT
>WNGS01052365.1:2218009-2233064 GCA_020271785.1 Procambarus virginalis
AAAACCCCCCAACTACACAGAGACTACCACATCCCAGTATCACTTCCAAAACTGGACAAACCATTGCCACAACAACACACCCTGGTCAGGGTAGAGAGGAGGGAGAACCACCAAAACCTTCCAGAAGTGACACACAATATGGACAATCATTCATTTTTGCAAACATTCAAGTTTAAAGCCAAGGTCAAGAAATAAAGTTAAGTTCATAAATGGTCTCCTATTAGAGTCAAATCAATATTTGGGGCATTCACGGAACTCATACAAAGATTACATGGATGGTGGAAATCTGGATTCCAAATTATAATTATATAGATGTGATAGAAAAACTAGGTCAAATGGGAGTAGGTCTGTATATTAAAGAGGACCTGGTATGCACAGAACTACTAAACTCAACTAATGAGGTGGTAGAGGTACTTGGAATTAAGGTAGAGAAACTAAACCTAATTATTATTCTAATATATAAACCGCCAGATACAACGGTTGAGGAATTCACAGAGCAGATGCACAAAATAGAGAACATACTTGATAACCTAGCAAACCCAGCTCCAGATATTATCTTCCTTGGAGATTTCAATTTACCGAGTCTAAGATGGAGAATGGCAAACACAAATATCATAGCAGGGAATGACCCGGGAAAAACCAACCACAGGTCAGAGAACTTTTGAGATTCTGTGACAAATTCTCGCTCAATCAACAGATTACAGAACCAACTAGGAACGAAAACACACTAGACTTGTTATTCACAAACAATGATGAACTAATCAGAGATAACAATCTCAGATACTTCATACTCAGACCATAAGCTCATTGAAGTGCGAACTAGCATAAATAACGGTAGTAGATCTAAGAGACCCAACAAGCGAGAAGGATATTCAATCAATTCAATTTCAACAATAAGAGGATTGACTGGGAAAAAATAAATGTAGACCTTTCAACCATTCAATGGGAGACGGTCTTAAGCGACAAAACTCCCACACAGGGAATAGCTCAACTGACAGCTGAAGCTTACAAGGTCTGCTTGAAGCACGTGCCTGTGAGAGGGGGGCAGAAAGAGGACCACTCTAGAAAGAGAACGCAGACGACTGTACAGGAGAAGGAAAAAAATAACGGAAATGCTTCGGCAGACACAACTATCACAAGCAAGGAAAATAAGCCTAAGCAGGGAGATCGAAGAAATAGACAAACGTTGAAGCGATCATATGAGTCTGAGGAAATGGAATTGGAACAGAGAGCTATACAAGAGATAAGGAAAAATCCGAAATATTTTTCACATACGCTAAATCAAAATCCAAAACCTCGACCAGTATTGGACCGTTAATTACAAATGAAGGTACGTACACAGAGGACAACAAAGAGATTAGTGAAATTCTAAGAAGCCAGTATGAGGCTATGTTTAGCACACCCAATTAACAACATGAAAGTTGATGACCCAGACAGCTTCTTTATGAATGACATTCAAGCTGCAGATAATATAACGGATATTACCACAAACTCGGAAGACTTTGAAAGAGAAATTGACAATATGCCCATGCACTCAGCCCCTGGGCCTGACTCATGGAATTCAATATTCATAAAGAAATGTAAAGTACCAGTAGCGAGAGCACTCAGCGTAATATGGAGAAAGAGCCTGGATACAGGGGAGATACCAGCAGCACTTAAATCTGCAGATATAGCTCCGTTGCACAAGGGGGGGAGTAAAGCCTTGGCAAAAAATTATAGGCCAGTTGCACTAACATCACACATAATAAAAGTGTTTGAAAGAGTGATTAGGAATCAAATTTCTAGTTTTATGGAAAACAATGAATTGCACAATCCAGGACAACATGGATTTAGAGCGGGAAGATCCTGTCTGTCACAGTTACTCAACCACTATGACAAAATCACAGAAGCCCTAGAAGAAAAGCAAAATGCAGATGTTGTATACACAGACTTTGCAAAGGCGTTCGACAAATGTGACCATGGGGTGATAGCTCACAAAATGAGGTCAATGGGAATAACTGGAAAAGTAGGACGCTGGATACTCAATTCCTGTCGAACAGAACACAAAGAGTAACAGTCAATCAGATAAAATCGAGTCCAAGCGATGTTAAAAGCTCTGTACCTCAAGGTACAGTCCTTGCACCGCTACTGTTCCTTATTCTCATATCTGATATAGACAAAAATACACGTCACAGCTTCGTGTCATCCTTTGCAGATGACACAAAAATCAGCATGAAAATTACCTCTGCTGAAGACATTGAAAACTACAAGCAGATGTCAACAAAGTTTTCGATTGGGCAGCAGAAAATAACATGATGTTTAACAGTGATAAATTTCAGGTACTCAGGTACGGCAAAAATGAGGATCTGAAACATAATACAGGGTACAAAACACAATCGAATCTTCCCATAGTAGAAAAACAGCATGTCAAGGATTTGGGAATAATGATGTCCGACGATCTAACGTTTAGGGAGCATAACCAAGCAAATATCGCGTCAGCCAGAAAAATGATCGGATGGATTACGAGAACTTTCAAATCCAGGGATCCCATCACAATGGTTGTACTCTTCAAGTCACTTGTGTTGTCCCGTCTCGAGTACTGCTCAGTACTCACTTCCCCCTTCAGAGCAGGAGAGATTGCTGAAATAGAGGGAATACAGAGAACATATACGGCACGCATAGACGAGATAAACACCTAAATTATTGGGATCGTCTCAAAGCTCTCCAAATGTACTCTCTAGAAAGGAGACGAGAGAGATACCAAATAATATACACATGGAAAATACTGGAGGGCCAGGTCCCAAATCTACACAGTAAAATAACAACGTACTGGAGTGAACGATATGGAAGAAAATGCAAGATTGAACCAGTGAAGAGCAGAGGTGCCATAGGCACAATCAGAGAACACTGTATAAACATCAGAGGTCCGCGGTTGTTCAACGTCCTCCCAGCGACTATAAGAAATATTGCCGGAACAACCGTGGACATCTTCAAGAGAAACTGGACTGTTTTCTAAGAGAAGTTCCGGATCAGCGGGCTGTGGTGGGTATGTGGCTCTGCGGGCCGCTCCAAGCAACAGCCTGGTGGACAAACTCTCACAAGTCGAGCCTGGCCTCGGGCCGGGCTTGGGAGTAGAAGAACTCCCAGAACCCATCAACCAGGTATCAACCAGTACTGAACCATCTACCCCCACACTCTCAACAACCCAACCCGCACTACTGAACCATCACCCACCAATACTGAAACCATCCACCAATAAACATGAACCATCACCCGTATACTGAAACCATCCACCCACACTGAACTTTCCACCAATCGGAACATCCACCCACACTACTGAATCATCCACCCACACTACTGAACCCATCCACCAACACTGCTGAACCATCCACCCACACTACTGAACCATCCACCAACACAACTGAACCATCCACCGACACAACTGAATCATCCACCCCACACAACTGAACCATCCACCCACACTACTGAACCATCCACCCACACTACTGAACCATTCACACACCACACTACTGAACCATTCACCCACATTGAACCTACACCAACACAACTGAACCATTCATCTACAAAACTGCACTGAACCCTGCTATTGTACTTAAATATATATGCCTCCATCAAAGATGTTAGGCAGATGTCATGCTCTCTCATTTATGCAGGATATAATTTGGAAGAGTAAGAAAGTGTTTGAGAAATGTTTGTACATTGGTCCATCTCACCTTTGGAGGAGAGGACGCCGATCGGGTTGGGAGCATTATGTAGGAAAGTCACTCTCAGGTCCACTGGAATGTCGAGAGCCATGGGCGGCTTGTAGTTCTGTTAAGTAAAGCATTAAATATTGTTATACCTTCTTCACCTGGCTCCATGGCCCGTGTGTTCATGTTTTCATCTCTTCTTTGTGTGCATAACCCCACTACAGTCTACTGGCTCCTACCATGTATGTATTAACCCACTAACAGTCTACCGGATCCTACCATGTATGTGGTAACCCAAACAGTCTACCGGATCCTACCATGTATGTGGTAACCCACTAACAGTCTACCGGATCCTACCATGTATGTAGTAACCCACCAACAGTCTACCGGATCCTACCATGTATTTAGTAACCCACCAACAGTCTACTGGCTCCTACCATGTATCTAGTAACCCAGCACGATCTACTGGATCCTACCATGCATCTAGTAACCCACCTACAGAGTCTTCAAGAATCCATCATGAATACCGCATCACCCACTACCCGCAGAGCCTACTAGTATCTTGTAATATCGGTGACACTTCCTAGAACCCCACTACTACCTATTGAGCCTTACAGAAACCATCCACTTCATGTAGAGCCTACCATAACCCCACCCATTACGTGTAGACTCATCCACATCCTGCCCTTCGCCTCCAGTACCTAGCAGAAAGAACCCACAACTTATATAGTGTACCAGAGCCCCCCAACACATAGTAACCACCTACAGAGCCTCCCAGAGTCCACCCAGCATATATTAACAACTAAGAGAGAGACTAGCAAAGTAGAAGCAGCCTGCGGGAAGACAACATAGAGGAACCTACCCAGGTGCTGTCAGTGAGCCTCTGGCCGGTAGATGGATTATAGAGTGGTTTGTTCAGTTAAGAAGAGTCCCTGGCCATGATGAATGCTCCTTCCACCTGTCCGATGTCCACCAGGGGCTGAGGCTGCGGCCCGCGTCCTCTAGGATGTCCGTCCGCAGAACCTGCAACACAACGGTAGCCGGAAGGTCAGTGTATGTGGCCATACACCCTTGTGTTGTGTGTGGCCATACACCCTTGTGTTGTATGTGGCCATGCACCCTTGTGTTGTGTGTGGCTATACATCCTTGTATTGTGTGTGGCCATATACACCCTTGTGTGCGAGTGGTCATACACCCTTGTGTTGTGTGTGACAGAGACACACCCGTGTGTCGTCATAAAACCGTGAGTCGCGTGTGTGGCAATACACCAATATGTAGCCATACACCAGTGTGTCGACATACACCCGTGTGTTGGGTGAATGGCCATACACCTGTGTGTCACCATACACCCGTGTGTCGCGTGAGTGGCCATACACCCATGTGTCGCCTGAGTGGCCATACACCTGTGTGTCGCGTGAGTGGCCATACACCCGTGTGTCACGTGAGTGGCCATACACCCCCTGTGTCGCCATACACTCGCGTGTCATGTGAGTGGCCATACAACCGTGTGTCATGTGAGTGGCCATACACCAGTGTGTCGTGTGAGTGGCCATACACCCGTGTGAGTGGCCATACACCCGTGTGTCGTGTGAGTGGCCATACACCTGTGTGTTGCGTGAGTTGCCATACACCCGTGTCCCGTGAGTGGCCATACACCCGTGTGTCATGTTAGTGGCCATACACCCGTGTGTTGCGTGAGTTGCCATACACCAGTGAGTCGCGTGAGTGGCCATACACCCGTGTGTTCCGTGAGTGGCCATACACCCGTGTGTCGTGTGAGTAGCCATACACCCGTGTGTTGGGTGAGTGACCATACACCCGTGTCGCGTGAGTGGCCATACACCCGTGTCGTTAGAGTGGCCATACACCCGTGTATCGTGTGTGTGGTCATATACCTGTGTGTCGCCATACACCCGTGTGTCGCCTCTCACCCTTGTGTCGCCATACAACCGTGAGTCGCGTATGTGGCCATACACCTGTGTGTGTCCATACACCCGTGTGTTGGGTGATTGGCCATATATCCGTGTGTCGCCATACACCCGTGTGTCGCGTGAGTGGCCATACAACCGTCTGTCACGTGAGTGGCCATACACCCGTGTGTCCCGTGAGTGGCCATACACCCGTGTGTCATGTGAGTGGCCATACACCCGTGTGTCGCGTGAGTGGCCATACACCCGTGTGTCCCGTGAGTGGCCATACACCCGTGTGTCATGTGAGTGGCCATACACCCGTGTGTCGCGTGGGTGGCCATACACCCGTGTGTCGCGTGAGTGGCCATACACCCGTGTGTCGCGTGAGTGGCCATACACCCGTGTGTCGCGTGAGTGGCCATACACCCGTGTGTCGTGTGAGTGGCCATACACCCGTGTGTCCCGTGAGTGGCCATACACCCGTGTGTCATGTGAGTGGCCATACACCCGTGTGTCGCGTGGGTGGCCATACACCCGTGTGTCGCGTGAGTGGCCATACACCCGTGTCGCGTGAGTGGCCATACACCCGTGTGTCGTGTGAGTGGCCATACACCTGTGTGTCGCGTGAGTGGCCATACACCCGTGTGTCGCGTGAGTGACCATACACCCGTGTGTCGCGTGAGTGACCATACACCCGTTTGTCACGTGAGTGGCCATACACCCGTGTGTCGTGTGAGTGGCCATACACCCGTGTGTCGTGTGAGTGGCCATACACCTGTGTATCGCGTGAGTGGCCATACACCCGTGTGTCGCGTGGGTGGCCATACACCCGTGTGTCGCGTGAGTGGCCATACACCCGTGTCGCGTGAGTGGCCATACACCCGTGTCGTGTGAGTGTTAATACACCCGTGTGTCGCGTGAGTGGCCATACACCACTGTGTCACGTGAGTGCCCATACACCCGTGTCGCATGAGTGGCCATACACCCGTGTGTCGCGTGAGTGGCCATACACCTGTGTGTCGCTTGAGTGGTCATACACCCGTGTGTCGCGTGAGTAGCCATACACCCGTTTGTCACGTGAGTGGCCATACACCCGTGTGTCGTGTGAGTGGCCATACTCCTGTGTGTCGCGTGAGTGGCCATACACCCGTCTGTCGCGTGAATGGCCATACACCCGTGTGTTGGGTGAGTGGCCACACACCCGTGTCGCGTGAGTGGCCATACACCCGTGTCGCCTGAGTGGCCATACACCCGTGTGTCGTTTGTGTGTGGCCATACACCGGTGTGTGGTCATACACCCGTGTGTCGCCATACACCCGTGTGTCGCCATACACCCGTGTGTCGCCTCTCACCCTTTTGTCGCCATACAACCGTGAGTCGTGTATGTGGCCATTCACCTGTGTGTGTCCATATACCTGTGTGTCGCCATACACCCGTGTGTCAGGTGAATGGCCATACACCCTTGTATCGCCATACACCCGGTTGTCGCTTGAGTGGCCATAAACTCGTGTTTCGCGTGAGTGGCCATATACTCCTTGTCTCGCGTTTCTGGCCAAACACCCGTGTGTCGCGTGAGTGACCATACACCCGTGTGTCGCGTGAGTGGCCATACACCCGTGTGTCGCGTGAGTGGCCATACACCCGTGTGTCGCGTGAGTGGCCATACACCCGTGTGTCGCGTGAGTGGCCATACACCCGTTTGTCACGTGAGTGGCCATACACCCGTGTGTCGTGTGAGTGGCCATACACCCGTGTGTCGTGTGAGTGGCCATACACCTGTGTGTCGCGTGAGTGGCCATACACCCGTGTGTCGCGTGGGTGGCCATACACCCGTGTGTCGCGTGAGTGGCCATACACCCGTGTCGCGTGAGTGGCCATACACCCGTGTCGTGTGAGTGTTAATACACCCGTGTGTCGCGTGAGTGGCCATACACCACTGTGTCACGTGAGTGCCCATACACCCGTGTCGCATGAGTGGCCATACACCCGTGTGTCGCGTGAGTGGCCATACACCTGTGTGTCGCTTGAGTGGCCATACACCCGTGTGTCGCGTGAGTAGCCATACACCCGTTTGTCACATGAGTGGCCATACACCCGTGTGTCGTGTGAGTGGCCATACTCCTGTGTGTCGCGTGAGTGGCCATACACCCGTGTGTCGCGTGAGTGGCCATACACCCGTGTGTCGCGTGAGTGGCCATACACCCGTGTCGCGTGAGTGGCCATACACCCGTGTGTCGCTTGAGTGGCCACACACCCGTGTGTCGCGTGAGTAGCCATACACCCGTTTGTCACGTGAGTGGCCATACACCCGTGTGTCGTGTGAGTGGCCATACTCCTGTGTGTCGCGTGAGTGGCCATACACCCGTGTGTCGCGTGAGTGGCCATACACCCGTGTATCGCGTGAGTGGCCATACACCCGTGTCGCGTGAGTGGCCATACACCCGTGTGTCGCGTGAGTGGCCATACACCTGTGTGTCGCTTGAGTGGCCATACACCCGTGAGTCGTGTGAGTGGCCATACACCCGTGAGTCGTGTGAGTGGCCATACACCCGTGTGTCGCGTGAGTGGCCATACACCCGTGTTTCGCTTGAGTGACCATACACCCTTGTGTCACGTGAGTGGCCATACACCCTTGTGTCACGTGAGTGGCCATACACCCGTGTGTCACGTGAGTGGCCATACACCCGTGTGTCGCGTGAGTGGCCATACACCCGTGAGTCGTGTGTGTGGCCATACAACCGTGTGTCGCGTGAATGGCCATACACCTGTGTGTCGCGTGAGTGGCCATACACCCGTGTGTCACGTGAGTGGCCATACACCCTTGTGTCACGTGAGTGGCCATACACCCTTGTGTCACGTGAGTGGCCATACACCCTTGTGTCACGTGAGTGGCCATACACCCGTGTGTCGCGTGAGTGGCCATACACCCGTGTGTCGCGTGAGTGGCCATACACCCGTGTGTCGCGTGAGTGGCCATACACCCGTGTGTGTCACCTCTCAGCTCTGATACTACTCTGGTAGAATACCTCCGAACCTTCTCTAACTTTATCTTGTGTTTAATTAATTGTATTCTCCAGCCTGGAGCTGGATACTCCAGTGTTAGTCGGACATATGACGTATATAAGTTTTGAATGATTTCTTATACAAATTTCTAAAGGCAGTTCTTATGTTGTCCAATCCAGCATACGGCGCTGATGATATCCGTTTGACGTGAGCTTCTGGGCGACAAGTTCGGTGTGATATCAAGCCCCAGATTTTTCTCTCTCTATTTGACTATTTGAGGATTTCACCGCCTAGATTGTACACTTCACCTAGTTGCATTGCTTTACACTTGAGTTAAACTTTAGTAGCCATTTTTTAGACTTTTCCTCTTATTTGTCCAGGTCTTCTTGTAGTCTGTCTATCTACCTCTGTCTTGACTCTTCTCATAATTTTTATATCATCAGAAAATATTGAGAGGACTGAGTCTATGCTCCCTATAGGATCGTTTACATATACCAGAAACAGGATGGATCCAAGTACAGAGCCCTGTAGGACCCCGCTGGTGACATCTTGTCACTCTGAGGTCTTCCCCCTCACAACTACTTGCTGTTGTGGCTGTTGTTTAAGATTCGCTACTTGGAACTTTTTGTTCTAAGTAGCATGGGCTATGGTGAGCCCGTTGTGGACTTACCTGACACCGGAGCAGGGCTGTAACTTGAGCTACTTGCTGTTTCCTGATGCTAAGATACTCCCTTATCTACTGGAACATCTTACCTGTTATTCCTGCCTATTTCTCCAACTTTCGTAACAGTCTCTTATGCGATACTGTATCAAAGGCTTTCTGTCAGTCTAAGCAAATGAAGTCTGCCCACCCTTCTCTTTGTTGCTTATTTTTGTCTCCATTACATTACAGACAACACACATGTTTGGGGACCCATTGTCTATGAGCCATTACAGGAACCACCAATATGTCTGGGGACCCAACGTCTATGAGCCCTTAGAGACAACGCCAGTATGACTGGGGATCCAGCGTTTATGAGTCGTGAGAAGCCCTACTAATATTATTGGGGACCAAGCGTTCGCTGGGCCATTAGAGGCAACGCCAATATGACTGGTGACCCAGCATCTACGAGTCATTAGAAGTACTGCCAATATGACTGTGAACCAAGCGTTCACGGTCCATTAGAAGCACTACCAATATGACTGGGGACTATAAATAACTAGCAGGGAGGCTATTAAGAGCAACCAAGAACATTTGACTCCAAGGATAACCAAAGTCAGGAGATTGACTCGCAAAAGTTTTGTAAGCAATACTTTAGAGGATAGTATGTTAACTGAGAAGGTGAGTGGGTAGATGGGTCCATCTGGACCGTGGAGTGCCCCTGACACATTAAATGGTCTCATTATCATCGTTGCTATCTTGGAGATCACTGCCTCTAATGGTAAAATGGTGCTGGAGACAGTAGCTGCACTTGTTTCATCTGGACATTTTTGGGGTCCTTGAGCGGAACCTGACCGACGTGAAGCAGTGTTGCATGGCGTTCAACATATCGAGGCTGACCCTTGAGAGTGCGCATGCCAGACTGTCTGAGGCGGAGGGGTACCATTCGTGCCAACGGACTAAAGCAGGTAAAAATGGAGCCAGAGATCAACAATAACCAAATTCTCATCAATATATTTAAGATCAAAATGTTCGGTCAGAGCCACGTGTCTCTCCCAGTGGGGCCTCCGGGCAAGACAGTACCTGTCAACACGTCCAGGGGTCCACACACCAGGTGGGTGCTGGCTGTAACTGTAGCTGGGTTAGTGTCCGGGACAGGTGAGGGACCTTAGACGCAACAAGGTCACAGACGTCACATCGGATGTCCTAACACAGACGGCTCTGTGTTAGTGCCTGAGGAACACATTCAGTTGACAGCAACAACAGCAGTTAATTAGCTCAAAGAACCCACTCCCACACCTTCCCTTCCCCAGTAATGTCGTAGTACTGATCATCACTGAGGCGGTTCCCTCTACTCAACACTTTTCTTCCTGAGTTATACTCTTCCAAGAGTTATACTCTGCACCATCCTGTGGTTTGTCGAAATTCAACATTGGGTGTTTATCTCCAGCAGAAATGGGTGTTTCCTTAAAAGAGCGTGCGAATGTTGGCGATAAGGAGGCTATCCGCATTTGTCCTATTTCCCGTAAAGGAAAATATGACATTTATTTCGAATTCTACCTAGTTATTCATTCTTCAGTTCTCCCATTGGCAGGGTCGTTGGTCTTCTGTTATTGGTATCAAACTACATGCTCTTAAGGGTAGCGTGTCCCTATGGCTTTCCTCCTACCACCGTAACTGGCTATGGGAAACAGCTCTGGCGAGGTTATGTCTTGGCCATATACGTTTAATTCATGGACATTTAATAGAGTGCTGCCTTGCTCCCTATTGTCCAAACTGCATTGTCCTTTTTTACGGTCGTGCATATCCTTCTTGAATGTTCTGTTTTCCCAGGATGTGCGTTCGTCTTGCTAGCCAACAGTCCCTCGCAGTTACCTGTCGTTCGATAGTATCACTGGTGAATTGGTTCCGTTTTATATCGTTCGCCTTTTGCACTTTTGCTCTCGTATTGGCATAAATATTAGTGATATTTAGCGCCTTTTGAATATCCTGCACATTTGATGGTGCTACATAGCCTTCACGGCTTGGTGCCTTCTTTTGATAGCTACTTACTTGCAAAGGGAAACGTGCAACACCACTCACCAGGTAATGGAAGGTCACCAGTCTTCAGGTACTATCCAGTCACCACTCACCTTGTAATGTCTGGTCACTACTCACCTTGTACTATCCGGTCACCACTCACCTTGTACTATCTAATCACCACTCACCAGGTACTGTCCAGTCACCACTCACCAGGTACTGTCCAGTCACCACTCACCAGGTACAGTCCAGTCACCACTCACCAGGTACTGTCCAGTCATCACTCACCAGGAACTGTCCAGTCACCACTCACCAGGTACTGTCTGGTCACCACTCACCAGGTACTGTCTGGTCACCATTCACCAGGTACTATCCAGTCACCACTCACCAGGTACTGTCTGGTCACCATTCACCAGGTACTATCCAGTCACCACTTACCAGGTACTGTCCAGTCACCACTCACCAGGTACTGTCCAGTCACCACTCACCAGGTACTGTCTGGTCACCACTCACCAGGTACTGTCTGGTCACCACTCACCAGGTACTGTCTGGTCACCACTCACCAGGTACTGTCTGGTCACCACTCACCAGGTACTGTCTGGTCACCACTCACCAGGTACTGTCTGGTCACCACTCACCAGGTACTGTCCAGTCACCACTCACCAGGTACTGTCTGGTCACCACTCACCAGGTATTGTCCAGTCAGCAGGTCCAGCTCCACTTCTGTACACGCCACACCGAACACGCTGTAACCCTTCACCTCGTCCATTCCATTCCTGTAAGATGGGGCAGTGAAGCAAAGGAGGGTACAGTAATAAAATATGTTCAGAGAAGCAAGGGGGTACAGTAATACAATGGGTCATGTGAAGGAAGCGGTACTGTAATACAATTTGTCCAGTGAAGTACATCCCACTGGGACCTTCTTTCTCTACCATTCGATAAGTACCTGCCCATAAAGTTTGAGCAAATCAACGTATATAATATAAATATATACATATAATATTATAAAAAAGTAAAATTACTAAAGTCAACAAGGGATACATACGTGAAGCACAAATACAATACAACACATAAGACAATGGAGGTGTGTGGCAAGTGTTATAAAGCATTGGAAGATGTATTGTAGGCGCCAATGTTGAATCTGTAACACATGATTTCACCTGAGCTGTGCAGAATATGTAAACCATGCACAACAGACAAGGAATATACTGGATTTGTTAGTTTCCATGAAACTAGAGATTTGATTCCTGATCACTCTTTCCAATACTTTTATTATGTGAGAGGTTAGTGCAACTGGTCTATAATTCTTTGCACTGCTTTTCTCCCTTCCTTGTGTAGGGGAGCTATGTCTGCTGATGTAAGCGTATTGAATTCCCACAATGTTATAAACTCTTTCCTCCACAACTTATACTGATGCTGGCGCTACTGGTACTTGGTATTTCTTTATAAATTTGGAATTCCATGAGTCTGGCCTGTTGATGCCTGGGCATGTTGTGCAATTTCCCTATTCAACCTCTGCCAGCTCGTGTTGATATCAGTTATATTGACAGGGGGTTGGATATCACGCATAAATAACGGTGGTCCAGATTTCTTCCACTTTCATGCTGGTTATTGGAGTGCTAACATGTCCTCATACTACTTCTTTAGGATTTCACTAATTTCACTATTGTCATTCTCCGTGTATGAACCTTCTCTTTTACGAATAGGTCCAATACTGCAGTGGTTTTAGCTTTAGATTTCCGGCATATGTGAAGAAATATTTTTTATTGTTGATTGCTATTCTGTGTCTAGTTGATCTTTCTGCAAGCTGATATGGATGTTTCAGCTCTCTTGTTCGATGTATTCAAATTTCCTTGTTTAAATTATTTCTTCTCTCTATGGAGAAAAAAGTCGTAGTGCCTTAAGCATTTCCGTTATAGTTTTTGTAGTGTAGTGTATTTTTTTGTAGTGTAGTGTAGTGGTATTTGTAGTGTATTTTGTGTAGTGTAGTGTCGTCTGTCGGTTCCTCTTTGTTCTGTTGGACCTGTTTTCTGGCTTTCCTTAAAGTGAATATGTTTCAGGGACCAGACCTACATATGGCTTTACTAGAAGTCAGTTTTTCTATATCCTTGGATGTAGGATTTTTTTTGTACTTAGAACAGTTTCCCATGAAATGTTTAAGTTCTTTGTTTATTTTCTCCCAGTCTTTTCTTTTATTATTAAAATTTACTTACTGAATGACCCTTCTCACTTGTTGTTTATCTTGGGCCTATTACAGTTATTAATGTTAGGTTTGCACTTCATGATCTTGTGGTTGAGAATGTAGTGTCTGAGATCGTAAGGGTCTGACTTGCTCAGCATTGTTCGTGATATCAGGTCCAGCGTGTTTTCATTTCTAGTTGATCTGTATTCTGCTGACTGAGCGAGAATTTTATCAGAGAATCTCAGTAGTTCTCTGACTTGTAGTTGGTTATTTCCAGGTTGAATTCCTGCTATAATGTTATTGTTACTATATCTCCTTTGAAATGGGTAGTTGAATCTCCAAGAAAGATAATATCTGGTACTGGGTATGCTAGGTTATCAAGAATAGTCTCTATTTTGTGTATCTTATCAGTGAATCTCTCGACTGTTGCATCTGGCGTTTGAATATTAGAATAATATTAGAATTATTTTCTACCTTGATTCCAAGTACCTGTACCCACCTCATTTCTCGAGTTTGAGCTCTCTGCTTGCCAGTTCCTCCTCAATATACAGACCTACTCCTCCACTTGACCAAATTACTCTGTCACATTTATATAGATTATAATTTGGGATCCATATTTCACTATCCTGTAGTCTTTCGTGTGGGTTTCTATAAATGCACAATATTGAGTTCGATTCTATTAGAAGGCCATTATGAACTTAACTTTATTTTATTTTGACTTTAGGCCTTGTAGTTTGCAAATATGAATGATTTTCCATATTTTGTGTCACTTCTGGTGGCTTTGGTAGTCCTCTCCTCCTCCACCTGCTCCAGGGTGTGCAGTTTTGGTATAGTTCATCCTTTTGGTAGTATGGGTGTTGTGTGGTGTAGTACAGTCCTGTGTGCTTGATGACTTATATTCCAATCCTGTGGATATCTACCTATCCCTCTGTATCCTGCAGTGGTTCTATCTGCCTTTCCTCTCTCCTATATGTTCTACTCTGTTTCTGCCAAAAAAAAAAAACAGTAATATATATTGATCTTCCCGTCTATAGCGCTGTGTACCTCTCACGTGTAATTCCGGGCACTGAAGATTATTTTTTTTTGTCATAATTGTAAATTAACTTAGTTTAGGGAGGAAGTATCTGCACTCCATTCCAAAACGGCATGCAACGCACGCCAACATGTTCCTGCATTTTCGAGGATGCAGAAAAGTGCATTTTGGACATTTTTTCTCATATATGCAGATTCCTTGTGATAGAATTTCAAATATTCTCAGATTTTTTCCAGTGTATTTATACCTGTGCCTGTCTTGTCAAACTCTTTATTAGAGCCATCTCCGGTTTTTGTCCCAATTGCTTCGTTTATGCACTCTTTCCCACCGTTGCTCTCATTGTTTATATTACCTGACTCTGCAATATTGCTGCTGTTTTGTACCACAATATCCTCTCCCTCCACACTTCTACTGTGGTTCTCTAAACTACCAGTTCCTGAGTTATTGTCTTTGTCCAATGTGTTTTTTTCACAATCCGCATTTATCCCTGGTAGTTTTTCTGTGAATGTTAATCTGTGTGCTCGGGTATGACATTCATCAGTTGGGTTATCTTTTCTCTTATTAACCTGTCATTATTTG
>WNGS01052365.1:2233089-2253924 GCA_020271785.1 Procambarus virginalis
TAAACTGCAATCTGCCAGTCCTTGACATGTCAAACCCTATCTATGCTGATAAATGTAAAGTTCTGAAGCTAGGTAATGATGATAGAGTTACAAGATACGAGCTAGATGGTGTTGAGATTGCGAAGTCGGATTGCGAAAGGGATCTGGGAGTTATAATTAGTAAGAATTTAAAACAAAAGGATCAATGCATAAATGTTCGTAATAAGGCAAATAGGACACTCGGATTTATTAATCGCAGCGTAAGTAACAAGACACCTGGTGTGGTTCTCAAGCTATATCTTGCTCTCGTTAGGCCCCATTTAGATTATGCAGTTCAGTTTTGGTCGCCATATTATAGAATGGATATAAATTCACTTGAACGTGTCCAGCGTAGGATGACTAAGTTAATTCCCCAAATTAGAAATCTTTCATATGAAGAAAGATTAACAAAGCTTAATTTGCATTCACTGGAAAGGCGAAGAGTTAGGGGTGACATGATAGAGGTTTACAAGTGGATGAATGGACATAACAAAGGGGATATTAATAGGGTATTGAAAGTATCAACACAGGACAGAACGCGAAACAATGGCTATAAATTGGATAAGTTTAGATTTAGGAAAGACTTGGGTAAATACTGGTTCAGTAACAGGGTTGTTGACTTGTGGAACCAATTGCCGCGTAACATTGTGGAGGTGGGGTCCCTCGATTGTTTCAAGCATGGGTTGGACATGTATATGAGTGGGATTGGGTGGTTATAAATAGGAGCTGCCTCGTATGGGCCAATAGGCCTTCTGCAGTTGCCTTTGTTCTTATGTTCTTATGTTCTTATGTACAGAGATACAAGTGGTACAATAATACAAGGGGTACAGAGATACAAGGGGTACAGAGATACAAGTGGTACAATAATACAGGGGGTACAGAGATACAAGTGGTACAATAATACAAGGGGTACAGAGATACAAGGGGTACAGAGATACAAGGGGTACAGAGATACAAGGGGTACAGAGATACAAGGGGTACAGAGATACAAGGGGTACAGAGATCCTAGGGGTACAGAGATACAAGGGGGTACAGACATACAAGGGGGTACAGAGATACAAGGGGGGTACAGACATACAAGGGGGTACAGTAATGCAATGGATACATAAGTGGCACAATGAATGAAGGTCTGTAGTGAAGTAAGAGCCACAGTGATGAAGAAAAGTGGGACCATTGGTGTCGTGTTGCATTAGAACAGTGACAGCGTTACAGTGAAGACAGACCACAGTGACACTATGCAGGAGGACTACCACAGTGACACTATGCAGGAGGACTACCACAGTGACACTATGCAGGAGGACTACCTCAGTGATACTATGCAGGAGGACTACCACAGTGACACTATGCAGGAGGACTACCACAGTGACACTATGCAGGACTACCACAGTGACACTATGCAGGAGGACTACTACAGTGACACTATGCAGGAGGACTACTACAGTGACACTATGCAGGAGGACTACTACAGTGACACTATGCAGGAGGACTACTACAGTGACACTATGCAGGAGGACTACCACAGTGACACTATGCACGAGGACTACCACAGTGACACTATGCAGGAGGACTACCACAGTGACACTATGCAGGACTACCACAGTGACACTATGCAGGAGGACTACTACAGTGACACTATGCAGGAGGACTACTACAGTGACACTATGCAGGAGGACTACCACAGTGACACTATGCAGGAGGACAACTACAGTGACACTATGCAGGAGGACTACCACAGTGACACTATGCAGGAGGACTACTACAGTGACACTATGCAGGAGGACTACCACAGTGACACTATGCAGGAGGACTACCACAGTGACACTATGCAGGAGGACTACCACAGTGACACTATGCAGGAGGACTTCCACCGTGACACTATGCAGGAGGACTACTACAGTGACACCATGCAGGAGGACTACTACAGTGACACTATGCAGCAGGACTACCTCAGTGACACTATGCAGGAGGACTACTACAGTGACACTATGCAGGAGGACTACTACAGTGACACTATGCAGGAGGACTTCCACAGTGACACTATGCAGGAGGACTTCCACAGTGACACTATGCAGGAGGACTACAGTGACACTATGCAGGAGGACTACCACAGTGTAGTGACACTATGTAGGATGACTACCACAGTGACACTATGCAGGAGGACTCCCACAGTGACACTATGCAGGAGGACTACCACAGTGACACTATGCAGGAGGACTACAGTGACACTATGCAGGAGGACTACCACAGTGACACTATGCAGGAGGACTACCACAGTGACACTATGCAGGAGGACTACCACAGTGACACTATGCAGGAGGACTACAGTGACACTATGCAGGAGGACTACCACAGTGACACTATGCAGGAGGACTACAGTGACACTATGCAGGAGGACTACCACAGTGCAGTGACACTATGCAGGAGGACTACCACAGTGACACTATGCAGGAGGACTACCACAGTGACACTATGCAGGAGGACTACCACAGTGACACTATGCAGGAGGACTACTACAGTGACACTATGCAGGAGGACTACTACAGTGACACTATGCAGGAGGACTACTACAGTGACACTATGCAGGAGGACTACCACAGTGACACTATGCAGGAGGACTACCACAGTGACACTATGCAGGAGGACTACCACAGTGACACTATGCAGGAGGACTACCACAGTGACACTATGCAGGAGGACTACAGTGACACTATGCAGGAGGACTACCACAGTGACACTATGCAGGAGGACTACCACAGTGACACTATGCAGGAGGACTACCACAGTGACACTATGCAGGAGGACTACCACAGTGACACTATGCAGGAGGACTACTACAGTGACACTATGCAGGAGGACTACCACAGTGACACTATGCAGGAGGACTACCACAGTGACACTATGCAGGAGGACTACCACAGTGACACTATGCAGGAGGACTACCACAGTGACACTATGCAGGAGGACTACCACAGTGACACTATGCAGGAGGACTACAGTGACACTATGCAGGAGGACTACCACAGTGACACTATGCAGGAGGACTACAGTGACACTATGCAGGAGGACTACCACAGTGACACTATGCAGGAGGACTACCACAGTGACACTATGCAGGAGGACTACTACAGTGACACTATGCAGGAGGACTACAGTGACACTATGCAGGAGGACTACAGTGACACTATGCAGGAGGACTACCACAGTGCAGTGACACTATGCAGGAGGACTACCACAGTGACACTATGCAGGAGGACTACCACAGTGACACTATGCAGGAGGACTACTACAGTGACACTATGCAGGAGGACTACCACAGTGACACTATGCAGGAGGACTACCACAGTGACACTATGCAGGAGGACTACCACAGTGACACTATGCAGGAGGACTACCACAGTGACACTATGCAGGAGGACTACCACAGTGACACTATGCAGGACTACCACAGTGACACTATGCAGGAGGACTACTACAGTGACACTATGCAGGAGGACTACTACAGTGACACTATGCAGGAGGACTACCACAGTGACACTATGCAGGAGGACTACTACAGTGACACTATGCAGGAGGACTACCACAGTGACACTATGCAGGAGGACTACTACAGTGACACTATGCAGGAGGACTACCACAGTGACACTATGCAGGAGGACTACCACAGTGACACTATGCAGGAGGACTACCACAGTGACACTATGCAGGAGGACTAACACAGTGACACTATGCAGGAGGACTACCACAGTGACACTATGCAGGAGGACTACCACAGTGACACTATGCAGGAGGACTACCACAGTGACACTATGCAGGAGGACTACCTCAGTGACACTATGCAGGAGGACTACCACAGTGGACACTATGCAGGAGGACTACCACAGTGACACTATGCAGGAGGACTACCACAGTGACACTATGCAGGAGGACTACTACAGTGACACTATGCAGGAGGACTTCCACAGTGACACTATGCAGGAGGACTTCCACAGTGACACTATGCAGGAGGACTACAGTGACACTATGCAGGAGGACTACCACAGTGCAGTGACACTATGTAGGAGGACTACCACAGTGACACTATGCAGGAGGACTTCCACAGTGACACTATGCAGGAGGACTACTACAGTGACACTATGCAGGAGGACTACCACAGTGACACTATGCAGGAGGACTACCACAGTGACACTATGCAGGAGGACTACCACAGTGACACTATGCAGGAGGACTACCACAGTGACACTATGCAGGAGGACTACCACAGTGACACTATGCAGGAGGACTACCACAGTGACACTATGCAGGAGGACTACCACAGTGACACTATGCAGGAGGACTACCACAGTGACACTATGCAGGAGGACTACCACAGTGACACTATGCAGGAGGACTACCACAGTGACACTATGCAGGAGGACTACCACAGTGACACTATGCAGGAGGACTACCACAGTGACACTATGCAGGAGAACTACCACAGTGACACTATGCAGGAGGACTACCACAGTGACACTATGCAGGAGGACTACTACAGTGACACTATGCAGGAGGACTACCACAGTGACACTATGCAGGAGGACTACCACAGTGACACTATGCAGGAGGACTACAGTGACACTATGCAGGAGGACTACCACACAGTGACACTATGCAGGAGGACTACCACAGTGACACTATGCAGGAGGACTACCACAGTGACACTATGCAGGAGGACTACTACAGTGACACTATGCAGGAGGACTACCACAGTGACACTATGCAGGAGGACTACCACAGTGACACTATGCAGGAGGACTACAGTGACACTATGCAGGAGGACTACAGTGACACTATGCAGGAGGACTACCACAGTGCAGTGACACTATGCAGGAGGACTACCACAGTGACACTATGCAGGAGGACTTCCACAGTGACACTATGCAGGAGGACTACTACAGTGACACTATGCAGGAGGACTACCACAGTGACACTATGCAGGAGGACTACCACAGTGACACTATGCAGGAGGACTACCACAGTGACACTATGCAGGAGGACTACCACAGTGACACTATGCAGGAGGACTACCACAGTGACACTATGCAGGACTACCACAGTGACACTATGCAGGAGGACTACTACAGTGACACTATGCAGGAGGACTACTACAGTGACACTATGCAGGAGGACTACCACAGTGACACTATGCAGGAGGACTACTACAGTGACACTATGCAGGAGGACTACCACAGTGACACTATGCAGGAGGACTACTACAGTGACACTATGCAGGAGGACTACCACAGTGACACTATGCAGGAGGACTACCACAGTGACACTATGCAGGAGGACTACCACAGTGACACTATGCAGGAGGACTACACAGTGACACTATGCAGGAGGACTACCACAGTGACACTATGCAGGAGGACTACCACAGTGACACTATGCAGGAGGACTACCACAGTGACACTATGCAGGAGGACTACCTCAGTGACACTATGCAGGAGGACTACCACAGTGACACTATGCAGGAGGACTACCACAGTGACACTATGCAGGAGGACTTCCACAGTGACACTATGCAGGAGGACTACTACAGTGACACTATGCAGGAGGACTTCCACAGTGACACTATGCAGGAGGACTCCACAGTGACACTATGCAGGAGGACTACAGTGACACTATGCAGGAGGACTACCACAGTGACACTATGCAGGAGGACTACCACAGTGACACTATGCAGGAGGACTACCACAGTGACACTATGCAGGAGGACTACTACAGTGACACCATGCAGGAGGACTACCACAGTGACACTATGCAGGAGGACTACCACAGTGACACTATGCAGGAGGACTACCACAGTGACACTATGCAGGTCTACCACAGTGACACTATGCAGGAGGACTACTACGGTGACACTATGCAGGAGGACTACTACAGTGACACTATGCAGGAGGACTACTACAGTGACACTATGCAGGAGGACTACCACAGTGACACTATGCAGGAGGACTACTACAGTGACACTATGCAGGAGGACTACCACAGTGACACTATGCAGGAGGACTACTACAGTGACACTATGCAGGAGGACTGGAGGACTACTACAGTGACACTATGCAGGAGGACTACCACAGTGACACTATGCAGGAGGACTACCACAGTGACACTATGCAGGAGGACTACCACAGTGACACTATGCAGGAGGACTACCACAGTGACACTATGCAGGAGGACTACCACAGTGACACTATGCAGGAGGACTACCACAGTGACACTATGCAGGAGGACTACTACAGTGACACCATGCAGGAGGACTACCACAGTGACACTATGCAGGAGGACTACCACAGTGACACTGTGCAGGACTACCACAGTGACACTATGCAGGAGGACTACCACAGTGACACTATGCAGGAGGACTACCACAGTGACACTATGCAGGAGGACTACAGTGACACTATGCAGGAGGACTACCACAGTGACACTATGCAGGAGGACTACAGTGACACTATGCAGGAGGACTACCACAGTGACACTATGTAGGAGGACTACTACAGTGACACTATGCACGAGGACTACCACAGTGACACTATGCACGAGGACTACCACAGTGACACTATGCAGGACTACCACAGTGACACTATGCAGGAGGACTACTACAGTGACACTATGCAGGAGGACTACTACAGTGACACTATGCAGGAGGACTACCACAGTGACACTATGCAGGAGGACTACCACAGTGACACTATGCAGGAGGACTACCACAGTGACACTATGCAGGAGGACTACCACAGTGACACTATGCAGGAGGACTACTACAGTGACACCATGCAGGAGGACTACCACAGTGACACTATGCAGGAGGACTACCACAGTGACACTATGCAGGAGGACTACCACAGTGACACTATGCAGGTCTACCACAGTGACACTATGCAGGAGGACTACTACAGTGACACTATGCAGGAGGACTACTACAGTGACACTATACAGGAGGACTACCACAGTGACACTATGCAGGAGGACTACTACAGTGACACTATGCAGGAGGACTACCACAGTGACACTATGCAGGAGGACTACTACAGTGACACTATGCAGGAGGACTACCACAGTGACACTATGCAGGAGGACTACCACAGTGACACTATGCAGGAGGACTACCACAGTGACACTATGCAGGAGGACTACCACAGTGACACTATGCAGGAGGACTACCACAGTGACACTATGCAGGAGGACTACCACAGTGACACTATGCAGGAGGACTACCACAGTGACACTATGCAGGAGGACTACCTCAGTGACACTATGCAGGAGGACTACCACAGTGGCACTATGCAGGAGGACTACCACAGTGACACTATGCAGGAGGACTACTACAGTGACACTATGCAGGAGGACTTCCACAGTGACACTATGCAGGAGGACTTCCACAGTGACACTATGCAGGAGGACTACAGTGACACTATGCAGGAGGACTACCACAGTGCAGTGACACTATGTAGGAGGACTACCACAGTGACACTATGCAGGAGGACTTCCACAGTGACACTATGCAGGAGGACTACTACAGTGACACTATGCAGGAGGACTACCACAGTGACACTATGCAGGAGGACTACCACAGTGACACTATGCAGGAGGACTACCACAGTGACACTATGCAGGAGGACTACCACAGTGACACTATGCAGGAGGACTACTACAGTGACACCATGCAGGAGGACTACCACAGTGACACTATGCAGGAGGACTACCACAGTGACACTGTGCAGGAGGACTACCCCAGTGACACTATGCAGGAGGACTACCACAGTGACACTATGCAGGAGGACTACCACAGTGACACTATGCAGGAGGACTACAGTGACACTATGCAGGAGGACTACCACAGTGACACTATGCAGGAGGACTACAGTGACACTATGCAGGAGGACTACCACAGTGACACTATGTAGGAGGACTACTACAGTGACACTATGCACGAGGACTACCACAGTGACACTATGCACGAGGACTACCACAGTGACACTATGCAGGACTACCACAGTGACACTATGCAGGAGGACTACTACAGTGACACTATGCAGGAGGACTACTACAGTGACACTATGCAGGAGGACTACCACAGTGACACTATGCAGGAGGACTACCACAGTGACACTATGCAGGAGGACTACTACAGTGACACTATGCAGGAGGACTACCACAGTGACACTATGCAGGAGGACTACCACAGTGACACTATGCAGGAGGACTACTACAGTGACACTATGCAGGAGGACTACTACAGTGACACTATGCAGGAGGACTACCACAGTGACACTATGCAGGAGGACTACTACAGTGACACTATGCAGGAGGACTTCCACAGTGACACAATGCAGGAGGACTACCACAGTGACACTATGCAGGAGGACTACTACAGTGACACTATGCAGGAGGACTACAGTGACACTATGCAGGAGGACTTCCACAGTGACACTATGCAGGAGGACTACCACAGTGACACTATGCAGGAGGACTACCACAGTGACACTATGCAGGACTACAGTGACACTATGCAGGAGGACTTCCACAGTGACACTATGCAGGAGGACTACCACAGTGACACTATGCAGGAGGACTACTACAGTGACACTATGCAGGAGGACTACAGTGACACTATGCAGGAGGACTACTACAGTGACACTATGCAGCAGCACTACTACAGTGACACTATGCAGCAGGACTACTACAGTGACACTATGCAGCAGGACTACTACAGTGACACTATGCAGGAGGACTTCCACAGTGACACTATGCAGGAGGACTACTACAGTGACACTATGCAGCAGGACTACTACAGTGACACTATGCAGCAGGACTACTACAGTGACACTATGCAGGAGGACTTCCACAGTGACACTATGCAGGAGGACTACTACAGTGACACTATGCAGGAGGACTTCCACAGTGACACTATGCAGGAGGACTACTACAGTGACACTATGCAGGAGGACTTCCACAGTGACACTATGCAGGAGGACTTCCACAGTGACACTATGCAGGAGGACTACTACAGTGACACTATGCAGGAGGACTACTACAGTGACACTATGCAGGAGGACTACTACAGTGACACTATGCAGCAGGACTACTACAGTGACACTATGCAGGAGGACTACTACAGTGACACTATGCAGGAGGACTACTACAGTGACACTATGCAGGAGGACTTCCACAGTGACACTATGCAGGAGGACTTCCACAGTGACACTATGCAGGAGGACTTCCACAGTGACACTATGCAGGAGGACTACAGTGACACTATGCAGGAGGACTTCCACAGTGACACTATGCAGGAGGACTACAATGACACTATGCAGGAGGACTACCACAGTGACACTATGCAGGAGGACTTCCACAGTGACACTATGCAGGAGGACTTCCACAGTGACACTATGCAGGAGGACTACCACAGTGACACTATGCAGGAGGACTACTACAGTGACACTATGCAGGAGGACTTCCACAGTGACACTATGCAGGAGGACTACAGTGACTGTTTTAAACACTGGTAACAATGATGCTGTTAGGCGGATGTATAATGATGAATATGAGGACACTGGTGTACATCTGTACAGAGTACACTACCTTATGTGAGTACATGAGTACATTGGTGTACACTAGCTTATGTGGGTACATGAGTACATTGGTGTACACTAGCTTATGTGGGTACATGAGTACATTGGTGTACACTAGCTTATGTGGGTACATGAGTACATTGGTGTACACTAGCTTATGTGGGTACATGAGTACATTGGTGTACACTAGCTTATGTGGGTACAGGAGTACATCGGTGTACACTAGCTTATGTGGCTACACGAGTACACTGGTGTACACCTGTGCACCAGTTCACAATTGAAAATTAAATGAATGGTGTTCTGCCTGTTTTAGACATCATGATTCATAGAATCGGTAGCAGTTTCAAATTCAGTGTGTACAGGAAGCCTACCAATGTGTGCTCGTATGTTCATTTTTAATCATGTCATCCTATTCAGGTTAAGCGGGCAGTTTTTTCTGGTATGTTTCTCAGAGCCCTGAGAGTTTACAGTCCGGAATTTTTTGATGAAGAAATAACGAATATATTTGAAATTGGGAAAAAGTTAAAATACCCAAAATCGGTATTGGATCTTGCGTTTGGTCAAGCAAAATGGACGTTCTACAAACAAGCTCCCAAGTCTAAACCAGAACTGAAAAACTCGTTGATATTACCATATTCTGAGAGTCTAGTACATCTTGCCCCAGCCCTGAAAAACCTTAATATTAACCCAGTGTTCAAAAATGACAATACAGTTAGGTCCATGTTAATTAAGAACTCGCCCTCGTCTGTAGCAGGTTGTGTGTACTCCATCCCTTGCAATGAGTGTGCATGTGTTTACATCGCTCAGACTGGCAAATCTATTTCCTCGCGTTTAAAACAACATTCATATGCTATTCGTACAGCTCAGCACTCCAGTGCATTGTATTTGCATTCTAGTTTGTGCAATCATTCTATCTACTTCAGAGGGGGCAAAGTGCATTGTTAAAGGTAAGGGTTTTGTTGAACGAAATGTGATCGAGTCTGCTCTAATCAAATACTGTAACAGCAGCCTTAATGTGAGCCCTGGTATTTACAAGTTGGATCCCCATATATGCCTCAATATAGCACGTCAATACAATATAGCATCCATTTAACTATGTATGACACTTTTATATATCTTCCAATTCTGTTTATTAATGGGAGCTGCCTGAAATGGGCCAATGGGCCTTCTGCAATTACCTTCTTTCTTACATTTCCTTTCCTTCACATTTTCTTGGTGATCAGGTGATCTGCCCTGGCGGGTATAAAGCTCTGATCAACAATGTTTCCACCTCCATTCTACTTTGCTCTGATGAAGGCGATGTAGCCGAAAACGCGTTAAGCATTCTCTGTTTTTCACATGTGGTTTTTCCGCATACTTAGATCAGTGTTTTTTTTATCATTGTTGCATACTGTGGATGCTTTATGTTATTCTGCACTGACCATGCCCATTCCTCCACTTGTTCACATCAATCAAGTTCCCCGCCCCCCCCATTCCTATGGCGACAAAATGGTTACTGTACCTGAAACATTTGTGCAATATTAGAAATCATGAACCTGATCCAGTAAAAAGCCAACCAGGGCTATCATTTAAGATATTAGGACAGTGACTGATTAAAGTAGATTCAATCAAATTTCGCTCCACGAACAACCCGTCCTCTTAAAAAGAACGTCACTTTTGGCCCGTATGCGCGATATGGCCAAATTTCGACGTAATTTGAAATGAAATCGACTCACAAAAGTGACGTTCTGTTCCGTTTTCTATTTGAGTCGTCCGGCGTACGCGCAGAGGTTATGAGAGGACACTTTAAATTAACGTTTTTCATAACGTTTTGAAACTTTATGAGAATTTCCTGCCCACCTAACCTATCAGAGGACCCTTAACTTACTGTTGTTGAAAAAAAAAAACAAATTTATTTTCATATTTTTTTCATTTTCAAATTACGTCCAAATTCGGCCATACTAGCAAACGGCCAAATACGACGTTCTTTTTAAGAGGACAGGTTGCCACGAAACCGCCACTACGGGCAATGCTTTTTGATGCTCTTCAATATCTTCCAGCCCTCTCGAGTCCCATCTCCAACTTTTTCTCTTTTCTTTTTCTTTTCTTTTTTTTTTCATCTCCAACCCCCCCTCCGTCTCTCATCTCTCCTCTCGTTCTGTCTTCCTCTCCACCTGCCTCTCTCTTTTTCTCAGGAAAATTATATAACAGAGCACAAACTGATGAATAAGTGTACAGATAACACCACCAATATTTCAGACTTTATGCCACTAAACTCACATGGGGTTGGAATCTCTATATAAAGGGATATATTTTTTTAAATTTTTAATGTAAGAGTTCTCCGACTAGCCTATCACGATCTCCTACCCGACATGTTTCATGGGGGAAGTTTGGTTGAGGTGAGCCCTAAGCCCCTGGCCTCCAACCTTGGACAGACATTCCCTCTCTTATAGATATAAATAGAAAGCGAGAAACGCAAGGCTTTGCTCCTTCTCTTGGTGATATTTTATTTTATACTACCTCCAGCACTCCTTAGTTTTTCCATCCGTCTCAAATGAGGAACATATCTTCGCACAATCATAAAGACCAGACGTCTCTTGATGAGTTTCTCGTACACTTCTCTGTTATTTCCAGTGAATTAGTCCTCTCCTATCATTATTTAAAATCCGTGCTACTTAACTGTAGTTTTCTCTTGATGATGCTGTGAATCAACTTTGCTTTTGCTGGAATGTCCAATCTTAGCTGATTTTCTGCCATACTTCTCACTCTGAGATATTCATTCCTGACCCCATGAAACCCTTCTCTATTTTTTCTATACATTTATTTAGTTTCTTTTTGTCCTCGTGCTAATGCACGTCGCTTCCTTACAGCTTTTGTTAAACCAAGATCAGTTATATGCCTGTTATTGTCTTTCCTCTGAACTGCTAATTTGCTGGCTGCCTGTGGGCAAATCCCGTTAAAGAAGTCCATCATTTACGTTATTGACTTTCCCTTGAGTTCTATCTTTCGTGACATTTTTAACAGACGTTCTCTCATTTCCTCTTCGATATGCCAGTCTTTCACCTCCAGGTCTGAATACCAAAGAGGGCATTGCTTTTGCTACAAGGTACTCAAATGCCGCCTCACAGTGGTCCTTTGGTCCTTCCCTGGTCCCTTATTCCCAGGGAAGGTTAAAAATTTCAGTTCCTCTATATCTCGCTAATTCATTGTGAATATCAGATAAATCAGGCAACTTTTTGCTATCCTCAGTCTTGTGGGTTTATTGTCATACATAGGAAGTTCCTTGTTGTCACTTCCAAGAATTTAGCTCTCCATCACGAGAGCTCTTTCTTTAGCTCTTTCTAAAGAGCTAAAGACCTTTTTAGCTCTTTCTGTGGAGCTCGTTATTTTTCAAATCTTTCTTACCCTGCTTGAAGTCCCCTTATGATTAAGATTAAGAGTCGCGACTAATTCCCATTTGCAACTGAGGTAGAAATTACTGGCCTATTGCTCCAGCCATACTCCTGCCTCGGTCTTCTGACGTTGTGTGGAGGATCATATATTACTGCTGCTCTTACCTAGTGTCCTCTCATCCTTATGTTTCTGTTATATAGTCACTAAATCCATTGCATCCTTGACAGCTTCGTGAATAGCTAGCTATTCCCAGTCAATTGGGGTACACACCCTTGCTCTCTTCCTTTCCTCTGCTGTTTGAAAACAGTAGTCTTGGGGAGTATTGCATAAGCTATGACTCTTTCGTTTTCGTTTTTTTGTACACAATTACATCCAAGTTTTCCTGGAATGCTTGTAATTCCTTCTGTAATTAAATGTCGGTGTACAAGACTATTTTTCACACTTTTCTCTTTGTATTCTCACGTGTAAGTTCCATCGTCCTCCATTCCCTGTAAGGGTAGTGTATAGTGGAGGAGTTGAAGGGATTTGATGCTATTTACTATTTTATGGGAATTTAGGGGTGAAGTAGGGGAAGAGGATCAGATAGGATATGAAAGAAGAGTAGACGAGTGGGGTGTGGATTAAATGCATGGCGGGTGTCAGGTATTACCAAGTTGTGAGCGAGTGTGAGGAAATGGATGATTTATGTTGCTGTTGTGGTTGATCCTGGGGTGGTCGAGTTGGAGGATGAAGGTTTTTTCATTCCCTTCCCTTTCCCTGCACTTTAGTTTCCTTTCTAGCAGTTGGCTAGTGCTCCTTGCTGCTTTCTGTGAAGAGGTTGAATGCATTACTTCCTGCAATGCTTTCTTAGCCTCCGGATCCGTTGGCAAAATCTCCGTAAATGTAAACATTCGTGATGAAGGTTCTTTTTCTGTTCAGTTGCTTACTACATTGTACAGTTTACTGCATAAAAATGCACATTGATATAGTGTACTTTGATATAGTGCCCGTTGATACAGTGTAATATAATGCAATGCACAGTGATACAAAACAAACATACGGTGGACATTAAGAAGAAAAGCTCCCAAGACACGAGAAAGACAGTGACAGACTGTGCCTAACAACGCTGCCTCACACGTATCTCTGGGAGATATCCACGCCCTGGTTGTAGGCTGTGAGCACCAGCTCCTGCCACGATATGTCTCCGCCGCCCATTGCTTCCTTGACGGCTTCCAATCGCTCCTTGATCATCTTGCATGCCTCGGCCACCACCTGCAGAACAGTCTCGGCTTAGCAACAACCAGCCGTTACTAACTCAGGTTCATTCAGTAAGTAAGTAAATAAGAAAAGACTATTGTTATTTATTCATATTACGTAATTTTGTTATTTTCATTACAGCACATACTATAATACTCTTAGGGACAAATCTTTCATTTGCCTTTCAAATCTTTCGGTATACCCTAATCTACCTAACATTACTGGCCAGGAATGACTAAGATTTAACGAGTTATCGGATTAAGAACACTTCCCTTATTGTAGATGAAGATTGTACTGACGATGGGCGCTGTTTAAACCCCACAACACCAAGTTTATAGGGAAAATTGTGGAGCGTATTGCAGCTCCAGCGAGACGTTTGTTTACGTTAAATTTAATGGCGCCTCCTTCCCACTCACGGCATCGAGCGTCTTGTCCAGACGTTTTATCAAGAAGTGGAAGGAGGTTTTATATTTAAGATGTTTTAGTACTGATTATTGAGATCGTTCAAGAGAAATGTTTTTATGATGTTTACAGTCCAGACATTTTTGTTTTAAGAGAAATTCCTAATATTTTAACTGGTGAATTTAATAGTGACGTGGCAATGATATTCCCATATTCTTCCGGGGAAAATTCCACTGGATTCTCGTTTTCTTTAAATGAATAAATTAGTACACTATCCGCAGTACCATTAACTACATATTATATTAAATGTTAGTAATAGTGTCTTTTTTCCGACAGAAGAAGGCCTATTACAGTGTTGGTGATTCTCATGTTATAGTAGGCCTACTGCAGTGTTCCAGCCTCACATGGAGTAGAAGGCCTATCCTTTGTGTAATATGACTGAATTAATGTCACTGACGTTCATGAGTCTCTCTGAGTGAGAATAGCGATATTAGCCTTTATTATAACGTGTGTTGAGGCGATATGAGTTAACGTGTTGATGCTAACATCGCATGTGGCCATAATGCAGGCTGCAACATACACAACATACACAAGGACTTGTGACTCACGTAGCTAGCAGTGTCGGAGCCAGTTGAGCCCCCAGTGCAGGTGGAGTTGGGGTTGGTGTGGGTTGTGGTGGGCATTACGCTCACATACTCCAGAGGAACACCGAGCTCATACGCGGCACACTGGGCTGTCTGCAACACACAATATCCTCACTAAAATTTTATAACACGAGAAAAGTATGAGATCAAAATATGGAGGTGCGGACTGACCAGTTAATATTTTCCGGTGGTGTCAAAGTTGAAGATAAAAAGTGAACAGGACATGAAGATCTAGAGTCAGACAGATGGACGTAAGTTTGACACAAGCAAACTGAGAAAGAGCCAAGCTGACCTTAGTGTTGATACCCTGCCCCATCTCAGTGCCACCGTGAGAGATTGTCACGGTGCCATCGTGAGCGTCCACAGCGACCATGGCACTGAAGGGCATCACCAGATTCACGCCG
Source organism: Procambarus virginalis (assembly GCA_020271785.1). Classification (NCBI taxonomy): domain Eukaryota; kingdom Metazoa; phylum Arthropoda; class Malacostraca; order Decapoda; family Cambaridae; genus Procambarus; species Procambarus virginalis. The sequence continues at coordinate 2,248,783 of WNGS01052365.1, forward strand.
TATGGCCACAACATGGGCATCACTGCCAGACCCCGCTTCTTCCACAGGTTCTCCTGAAGGGGCGAGAACAGGACGCATCATTATATTACACTCCTAACAGTTTTGTTTAAACAGAACATGCATGATGACTGCCTTATCACCGACTCGTCTGAATTAGCGAAATCTAGAGAACATTCACGAAATATTTTTGAAAAGTTGAATTTTAATATACAGATCATCTTATACGATTGGCATCTACAAAAATGTGATACTGAATAATTGAAATCTAAAAGATTGGAATAATTCAAAGACGGTGGTCTTTCGTTGAATGGTGAACTGATATAATAACTGTTATCTCCTGCACTGACCTTGTTGAACTGGGTGATATCTGTTTTCCGACTCTCCACATCAGCCGTTACCTTAATCTGCTCAATCATGTCTGAGAGGAGATTTCTGGGAACTATGATTTCCTCTGGTATTTTCGACATTTCTGTGAACGGGTTAGAGCTGGAATAGTTAACATGTCACCTTACTAGTGGACTCAGCAAACTACTTATTTGTGCATTAAACATGATGAGTACTGTGAGCGACTTGGCGGATCTGTGGTGGTTTGAGGACATTATTGAACAAGATGTAGCAGGAGGTTATCCTCTTGAGGGGCACGCGAACAACAAGGATAAACTTTAAACAATCACTAACTCGTCGTGCCATAATGGATAACGGTTTTAAAAATACCATAAAGAAACATGGTGTCCCTGTCGTGAAAACTTCTAATGCGTTATCTGCGTCCGAGGACGAGTGATCGAGGGAGGTGACACTAGCAACTACAAAAGCAAGTAAGAGGATCTTGTTTGGGAGGATGTGCCTGATAAATATATGGGAATGATTTTCTGGCTATGGATAGGATAAGTTAATAATTTACTATGTGGGAGCGGTTAGTGGGAACATTGCTGACAGTATAGATAAGGCTCTTGATGTAAAGAGAACACATTATTAGACCAGCCCGTCTGCCTAAGGTTTCCCAACGTCAAGAAATTGTCATACTAAAGTGCCCATATCCTAACCTACCAGAGGACCCAAAACAGAAAACGGAGCTGAATGTTAATTTCGCGAGCCGCTACAATTTCCTAGTGCAACAATATTTGGTCTTAGATAGGAAATACGTCAAAATGCGACGTTCTATTACGAAGAGGGGTTGGATTAGCTTAGTGAAGGCAGGAATGATATTGATCAAGTTTGGAGCAAGGAAACAGTAAAAAAGAATAAGACAGGGGCGAGAAGCATTGTGTCTCCGTGATGTTATACTGCTCTTGTGACGCTCATACACAGACATTTGTACCATAAGTAGCTGGCACCTTCAGTGGTGAGTCCCATACTGAGAAACTATAGCAGAGGTGAGTCCTATACTGAGGAACTATAACAGGGGTGAGTCCCATACTGAGAAACTATAGCAGAGGTGAGTCCTATACTGAGGAACTATAACAGGGGTGAGTCCCATACTGAGGAACTATAGCAGAGGTGAGTCCTATACATGAGGAACTATAGCAGAGGTGAGTCCCATACTGAGGAACTATAGCAGAGGTGAGTCCTATACTGAGGAACTATAACAGGGGTGAGTCCCATACTGAGGAACTATAGCAGAGGTGAGTCCTATACATGAGGAACTATAGCAGAGGTGAGTCCTATACATGAGGAACTATAGCAGAGGTGAGTCCTATACATGAGGAACTATAGCAGAGGTGAGTCCTATACATGAGGAACTATAGCAGAGGTGAGTCCTATACATGAGGAACTATAGCAGCGGTGAGTCCTATACATGAGGAACTATAGCAGCGGTGAGTCCTATACATGAGGAACTATAGCAGCGGTGAGTCCCATACTGAGGAACTATAGCAGCGGTGAGTCCCATACTGAGAAACTATAGCAGAGGTGAGTCCAATACTGAGGAACTATGTTGGGAGTGATGACAACAAAAAAAAAAAGCTAAAATTGACTGATATTGATGTGTTTACAGTTATTTCTGTTTGGAACTTGGGACTTATTAAGAGCGAGTCCTGGTCGGTGGAAAGCTGTAAACAAGATAATCTTGCTGGTGATGAGGATGAAAAAAATTTATACACAAATATAAATATTGAGGAGTACAGTGACCTTAAGTAAAATGATACATTACTCCAAATTAAATTTTTAAAAATAAAACTAATTAAATAAGTTCGCCTGTGTGCAAATAAATAATTTATATTATTGTGATGAAACAAACATTGATGAATGTAGATAACAGGGATCATCTCGCTATACAAAGTGAATAATTACAAAAGGTTTCACATTCACAGACAGACTAGATACAGGTTGGAACGTAATAATAAATGTCAGTCAAACTGTAAAAAGTTGTGATAAACGCGAACTCATATCTGACCTAAATACGGAAACCATTTGAATTAAACTAAATATAATTAATGATTGACTAATAATAGGTCATGCAACCTGGCAATAAAGGCAGGATGACATATATTTGAAGAAATATTGTAGGCATCACAATCTATTAATGTTTCCATTTCACGTGACTAATCTGAGTAAAATAAACTGAGCCAATAAAATAAGGAACGTCGAGAATGAAGAATTTTTAGAAATGGAAGAAGACATCTTTCTGAAACACTCGATTATTGAGCAATCATATGAGAACAATGTATTAGAGTTCATGCCGACCGACACTGACACAGTAGTAAATAACATGGAAATAAGGAGTGAGTTAGGAACTAGAATCTTAAGAGAATAATGTTTACCATAGCAAGGAAAAGTTATGGAGGAGAAAGGGCTGATAAAGTTCTAGATTCTCGCCAAGCAGACAACAAGGAAGCGAAGAGTCAGGCGGGAACAGACCTTAATATGGGAAACGGACATCACTTGGACTGAATAAGGACACGACAGCGGGGCCCCGCCGCTGGACCACGATGTGCAGGAGCACAACAACTCATCTAAACCTCCTCAACACAACCCCAGAAACAGAACACAAATTAATTAGGCCGAATAAAAACTACCAATAATGGACAACCAGATACCAAAGAACCTTATCGTAAAAAAAGGCCACACCCAAAGGAATTATGAATGTGGAAGCTTATCCAGAAATAGCAATCCATCACACAAGCAAGAACTGTTCAAGAAAGAAGCATGTTAAGCCAAAATATAAGTACGGACAGTTAAAAAAAATCAGTGACAACCTCCTCAAAACCCTCACACAAACCCTATCACGTATTGTCCTCCTACAGGAATTCTAACCAATCATGGGTTTTAAGTCCATATCAAGTGTTTTAAGAAAGTAAAAAATACTTACCACTTAATTATATATAACTAATATATAAAATAGGTATATTGCAATTGTTTAAAGATAAAATAAAGTATACATTTGTAATAAATAAATTTACACAATAAAGAACAAAGAAACAAGTTTGTCATTGTTTACAATTATTAACATGTAACAAGATATGATAATTATAAGGTTAAGTTAAAATAACAGTCACACAAACCCTCTCACTCAAACCCCTCATATAAACCTCTCACAAACAAACCTCTCAGACAAACCTCTCACTCACACACACCTTAGACTAACTCCATTCGAAAAAAATCCTTAGACAAACAACTCAGTAAAACCCCGTCATTAAAAACCTTTAATCAAACCCTTCAGAATAACCCATCAAACCCCATAACAAAAATCTCACACACAAACCCTCATACGAACCCCTCATACGAACCCCTCACAGAAACTTTCGCACAAAGAGAACCAGGAATGAGTATGTTAGTGTGAGTAGAGAAGCAGAGAAAAATTATGAATATGATATAGCAAACAAAGCCAATACCGAACCAAAGCTACTCCACAGTCACATCAGGAGGAAAAGAACAGTGGAAGAATAAGCAATGAAACATAGAACAGATGAGAACAGATATACAGAGAATGACAAAGAGATGTGTGAAGAACTCAAAAAGTAAGAGAAGTCCTGTTGTGAAGAATCCAGGATGTCTTCACAACAGGACGAGGTGAGTTCACTACGCTTGGAGAGGTGGCAGTAAACCAGGCGGCCTCGAAATTACAAGAGATGAGGTTAAGAGACACCTGTTAGATCTGGATGTGAGAAAGGCTCTTGGTCCATACGGAATCTCATCATGGGTATTGAAAGAGTGTGTGCAGAGGCACTTTGCTTGCCACTCTCCATAATGTATAGTAGGTCACTGGAGACGGGAGACCAACCAAAAATATGGAAGACGTCTAATGTAGTCCCAAGATACAAAAAGGGCGTCAGGCAAGAGGCACTGAACTACAGGCCAGTGTCCTTGATTTGTATACCATGCAATGTGATGGAGAAGATCGTGAGAAAAAACCTAGTAACACATCTGGAGAGAAGAGACTTCGTGACAAACCACCAACTTGGGTTGAGGGAGGGTAAATCTTGTCTTACAAGCTTGATAGAGTTCTACGACCAGGTGACAAAGATTAAGCAAGAAAGAGAAGGCTGGACGGACTGCATTTTCTTGGACTGTCGGAAAGCCTTTTTAATTGACACAGTACCCCATAAGGGGCTGGAACATAAGCTGGAGATACAGGCAGGAGTACCTGGTAAGGTGCTCCAGTGGATAAGGGAGTACCTAAGCAATAGGAAGCAGTGAAGTAGGGTGAGACCTCAGACTGGAGTGAAGTCACCAGTGGAGTCCCTCAGGGCTCTGTTCTTGGACCTATTCTGTTTCTGATATACGTAAATGATCTCCCGGGAGCCGACCGGCCGAGCGGACAGCACACTGGACACGTGGCCACACATTTACAATGCTAACCAGCATATATACATTTGGTCCCGGGTTCGATCCCAGGCGCCGGTGAAAAACGATGGGCAGAGTTTCTTTCACCCTTTGCCCCTGTTACTTATTAGTAAATAGGTACCTGGGAGTTAGTCAGCTGTCACGGGCTGCTTCCTGGGGGTGGAGGTCTGGTCGAGGACCGGGCCGCAGGGACACTAAAGCCCCGAAATCAACTCAAGAAGATCCCAGAGGGTATAGACTCATTCCTCTCAATGTTTGCTAACAATGCCAAAATTATAAGAAGGATTAAGCCAGAGGAGGACCGCTTGAGGCTTCAAGAAGACCTGGACAAACTGAAGGAGTGGTCGAACAAAATTGGTT
>WNGS01052365.1:2254175-2270507 GCA_020271785.1 Procambarus virginalis
GTGAAGGAAGGGGGTAGAGTGATACAATGGGTCTAGTGAAGGAAGGGGGTAGAGTAATACAATGGGTCCAGTGAAGTATGGGGGAACAGTAATAAAATGGGTGCGGTGAAGGAAGGGGGGTAGAGTAATATCAGCCCGTCCTCCAAAATGGGGTGGTAAATGTAAGAAGACAAATAAGTGCAATTATGTACTATTCATAGCAGTTAGGAATTGTACTTATTTTCACTTAGTATTAAATCGTACTGTCAAATATATTGTGAATATTTAAGTTTACCTGAAAAACTGAATAGAAAACCACAACCTCACCTAACCGTCTTAGTTTTTGAAGATAATAATTGTATTGCCTCTTAATTACAATTAGTACTTAACCTATAGCTATATTGATATTACAGTTTTATAAAACTAATAAAACAAAACTAAAATATATCAATAAATTGTAAAGTAACTCAGGATATTTTAAAATTTTGTATAAAATCTATATTGTTTAATAAACCTGAAAAAGACATTCCTAATATTTAAAACTTGAGTATTGCAAAATGAAATTGAAAACTTCATCCTAAAATTCTGAGTGTCTTAACAGAAAACGAGGAGAATTAAATGGGAGAGGGGGTTGGGTAAATGTAACAGCCCCATAAGTGCAATTATGCACTGTTTATGACAGTAAGTGTACTTATTACACTTAGTATTAAATCGTTCTGTCAATTCGGAGGATGGGTTGAGTAATATAATGGGTGCCGTGAAGGAAAGGGGTACAGTAATACAATAGGTTCAGTGTAGCAAGGGGAACAGTGATGCAAGGAGTATAGTGATGCAAGAGACATAGTGATGTAAGGGGTACAGTGGTGATGCAAGGGGTACAGTGGTGATGCAAGGGGTACAGTGGTGATGCAAGGGGTACAGTGGTGATGCAAGGGGTACAGTGGTGATGCAAGGGGTACAGTGGTGATGCAAGGGGTACAGTAATTATGCAAGGGGTACAGTGGTGATGCAAGGAGTACAGCGGTGATGCAAGGGGTACAGTAGTGATGCAAAGGGTACAGCGGTGATGCAAGGGGTACAGTGGTAATGCAAGGAGTACAGCGGTGATGCAAGGGGTACAGTAGTGATGCAAAGGGTACAGTGGTGATGCAGGGGGTACAGTAGTGATGCAAAGGGTACAGTGGTGATGCAAGGGGTTCAATAATACAAGGGGTACAATAATACAAGGGGTTCAATAATACAAGGGTTCAATAATACAAGGGGTACAATAATACAAGGGGTTCAATAATACAAGGGGTTCAATAATACAAGGGGTTCAATAATACAAGAGGTACAATAATACGAGAGGTACAATAATACAAGGGGTTCAATAATACAAGGGGTACAATAATACAAGGGGTTCAATAATACAAGGGGTTCAATAATACAAGGGGTTCAATAATACAAGGGGTTCAATAATACAAGGGGTACAATAATACAAGGGGTTCATAATACAAGGGGTTCAATAATACAAGAGGTACAATAATACGAGAGGGTACAGAGATACAAGGGGTACAATAATACAAGGGGGTACAGACATACAAGGGGTACAGACATACAAGGGGGTACAGTAATGCAATGGATACATAAGTGGCACAATGAATGAAGGTCTGTAGTGAAGTAAGAACCACAGTGATGAAGAAAAGTGGAACCATTGGTGTCGTGTTGTATTAGAACAGTGACAGCGTTACAGTGAAGACAGACCACAGTGACACTATGCAGGAGGACTACTACAGTGACACTATGCAGGAGGACTACCACAGTGACACTATGCAGGAGGACTACTACAGTGACACTATGCAGGAGGACTACCACAGTGACACTATGCAGGAGGACTACTACAGTGACACTATGCAGGAGGACTACCACAGTGACACTATGCAGGAGGACTACCTCAGTGACACTATGCAGGAGGACTACTACAGTGACACTATGCAGGAGGACTACCACAGTGACACTATGCAGGAGGACTACTACAGTGACACTATGCAGGAGGACTACCACAGTGACACTATGCAGGAGGACTACTACAGTGACACTATGCAGGAGGACTACCACAGTGACACTATGCAGGAGGACTACTACAGTGACACTATGCAGGAGGACTACCACAGTGACACTATGCAGGAGGACTACTACAGTGACACTATGCAGGAGGACTACCACAGTGACACTATGCAGGAGGACTACCACAGTGACACTATGCAGGAGGACTACTACAGTGACACTATGCAGGAGGACTACCACAGTGACACTATGCAGGAGGACTACTACAGTGACACTATGCAGGAGGACTACCACAGTGACACTATGCAGGAGGACTACCTCAGTGACACTATGCAGGAGGACTACCACAGTGACACTATGCAGGAGGACTACCACAGTGACACTATGCAGGAGGACTACTACAGTGACACTATGCAGGAGGACTACCACAGTGACACTATGCAGGAGGACTACCACAGTGACACTATGCAGGAGGACTACCTCAGTGACACTATGCAGGAGGACTACTACAGTGACACTATGCAGGAGGACTACCACAGTGACACTATGCAGGAGGACTACCACAGTGACACTATGCAGGAGGACTACTACAGTGACACTATGCAGGAGGACTACTACAGTGACACTATGCAGGAGGACTACTACAGTGACACTATGCAGGAGGACTACTACAGTGACACTATGCAGGAGGACTACCTCAGTGACACTATGCAGGAGGACTACTACAGTGACACTATGCAGGAGGACTACCACAGTGACACTATGCAGGAGGACTACCACAGTGACACTATGCAGGAGGACTACTACAGTGACACTATGCAGGAGGACTACCTCAGTGACACTATGCAGGAGGACTACCACAGTGACACTATGCAGGAGGACTACTACAGTGACACTATGCAGGAGGACTACCACAGTGACACTATGCAGGAGGACTACTACAGTGACACTATGCAGGAGGACTACCTCAGTGACACTATGCAGGAGGACTACTACAGTGACACTATGCAGGAGGACTACCTCAGTGACACTATGCAGGAGGACTACCACAGTGACACTATGCAGGAGGACTACTACAGTGACACTATGCAGGAGGACTACCTCAGTGACACTATGCAGGAGGACTACTACAGTGACACTATGCAGGAGGACTACCACAGTGACACTATGCAGGAGGACTACCTCAGTGACACTATGCAGGAGGACTACTACAGTGACACTATGCAGGAGGACTACCACAGTGACACTATGCAGGAGGACTACCACAGTGACACTATGCAGGAGGACTACCACAGTGACACTATGCAGGAGGACTACCACAGTGACACTATGCAGGAGGACTACTACAGTGACACTATGCAGGAGGACTACCTCAGTGACACTATGCAGGAGGACTACCTCAGTGACACTATGCAGGAGGACTACTACAGTGACACTATGCAGGAGGACTACTACAGTGACACTATGCAGGAGGACTACCACAGTGACACTATGCAGGAGGACTACTACAGTGACACTATGCAGGAGGACTACCTCAGTGACACTATGCAGGAGGACTACCACAGTGACACTATGCAGGAGGACTACTACAGTGACACTATGCAGGAGGACTACTACAGTGACACTATGCAGGAGGACTACTACAGTGACACTATGCAGGAGGACTACCACAGTGACACTATGCAGGAGGACTACTACAGTGACACTATGCAGGAGGACTACTACAGTGACACTATGCAGGAGGACTAGCACAGTGACACTATGCAGGAGGACTACTACAGTGACTGTTTTAAACACTGGTAACAATGATGCTGTTAGGCGGATGTATAATGATGAATATGAGGACACTGGTGTACATCTGTACAGAGTACACTACCTTATGTGCGTACATGAGTATATTCGTGTACACTACCTTATGTGTGTACACGAGTACACTGGTGTACACCTGTGCACCAGTTCACAATTGAAAATTAAATGAATGGTGTTCTGTCTTTTTTAGACATCATGATTCATAGAATCGGTAGCAGTTTCAAATTCAGTGTGTATAGGAAGCCTACCAATGTGTGCTCGTATGTTCATTTTTACTCATGTCATCCTATTCAGGTTAAGCGGGCAGTTTTTTTCTGGTATGTTTCTCAGAGCCCTGAGAGTTTACAGTCCGGAATTTTTTGATGAAGAAATAACGAATATATTTGAAATTGGGAAAAAGTTAAAATACCCAAAATCGGTATTGGATCTTGCGTTTGGTCAAGCAAAATGGACGTTCTACAAACAAGCTCCCAAGTCTAAACCAGAACTGAAAAACTCGTTGATATTACCATATTCTGATAGTCTAGTACATCTTGCCCCAGCCCTGAAAAACCTTAATATTAACCCAGTGTTCAAAAATGACAATACAGTTAGGTCCATGTTAATTAAGAACTCGCCCTCGTCTGTAGCAGGTTGTGTGTACTCCAGCCCTTGTAATGAGTGTGCATGTGTTTACATCGCTCAGACTGGCAAATCTATTTCCTCGCGTTTAAAACAACATTCATATGCTATTCGTACAGCTCAGCACTCCAGTGCATTGTATTTGCATTCTAGTTTGTGCGATCATTCTATTTACTTCAGAGGGGGAAAAGTGCATTGTTAAAGGTAAGGGTTTTGTTGAACGAAATGTGATCGAGTCTGCTCTAATCAAATACTGTAACAGCAGCCTTAATGTGAGCCCTGGTATTTAGAAGTTGGATCCCCATATATGCCTCAATATAGCACGTCAATACAATATAGCATCCATTTAACTATGTATGACACTTTTATATATCTTCCAATTCTGTTTATTAATGGGAGCTGCCTGAAATGGGCCAATGGGCCTTCTGCAATTACCTTCTTTCTTACATTTCCTTTCCTTCACATTTTCTTGGTGGTCAGGTGATCTGCCCTGGCGGGTATAAAGCTCTGATCAACAATGTTTCCACCTCCATTCTACTTTGCTCTGATGAAGGCGATGTAGCCGAAAACGCGTTAAGCATTCTCTATTTTTCACATGTGGTTTTTCCGCATACTTAGATCAGTGTTTTTTTTATCATTGTTGCATACTGTGGATGCTTTATGTTATTCTGCACTGACTATGCCCATTCCTCCACTTGTTCACATCAATCAAGTTCCCCCCCCCCCATTCCTATGGCGACAAAATGGTTACTGTACCTGAAACATTTGTGCAATATTAGAAATCATGAGCCTGATCCAGTCAAAAACCAACCAGGGCTATCATTTAAGGTGGACAGTGACTGATTAAAGTAGACTCAATCAAATTTCGCTCCACGAACAACCCGTCCTCTTAAAAAGAACGTCTCTTTTGGCCCGTATGCGCGATATGGCCAAATTTCGACGTAATTTTAAATGAAATCGACTCACAAAAGTGACGTTCTGTTCCGTTTTCTATTTGAGTCGTCCGGCGTACGCGCGGAGGTTATGAGAGGACACTTTAAATTAACGTTTTTCATAACGTTTTGAAACTTTATGAGAATTTCCTGCCCACCTAACCTATCAGAGGACCCTTAACTTACTGTTGTTGAAAAAAAAAATCCCAAATTTATTTTCATATTTTTTCATTTTCAAATTACGTCCAAATTCGGCCATACGAGCAAACGGCCAAATACGACGTTCTTTTTAAGAGGACAGGTTGCCACGAAACCGCCACTACGGGCAATGCTTTTTGATGCTCTTCAATATCTTCCAGCCCTCTCGAGTCCCATCTCCAACTTTTTTCCCCAAGATCCCATCTCTCCCCTTCTTTCCCTCTCATATCCACCTCTCCTCCCCTCATTCACAGTCTCCAACCCCCCCCCCCACCCGTCTCTCACCTCTCCTCTCGTTCTGTCTTCCTCTCCACCTGCCTCTCTCTTTTTCTCAGGAAAATTATATAACAGAGCACAAACTGATGAATAAGTGTACAGATAACACCACCAATATTTCAGACTTTATGCCACTAAACTCACATGTGGTTGGAATCTCTATATAAAGGGATATATTTTTTAAATTTTTAATGTAAGAGTTCTCCGACTAGCCTATCACGATCTCCTACCCGACATGTTTCATGGGGGAAGTTTGGTTGAGGTGAGCCCTAAGCCCCTGGCCTCCAACCTTGGACAGACATTCCCTCTCTTATAGATATAAATAGAAAGCGATAAACGCAAGGCTTTGCTCCTTCTCTTGGTGATATTTATTTATACTACCTCCAGCACTCCTTAGTTTTTCCATCCCTCTCAAATGAGGAACATATCTTCGCACAATCATAAAGACCAGACGTCTCTTGATGAGTTTCTCGTACACTTCTCTGTTATTTCCAGTGAATTAGTCCTCTCCTATCATTATTTAAAATCCGTGCTACTTAACTGTAGTTTTCTCTTGATGATGCTGTGAATCAACTTTGCTTTTGCTGGAATGTCCAATCTTAGCTGATTTTCTGCCATACTTCTCACTCTGAGATATTCATTCCTGACCCCATGAAACCCTTCTCTATTTTTTCTATACATTTATTTAGTTTCTTTTTGTCCTCGTGCTAATGCACGTCGCTTCCTTACAGCTTTTGTTAAACCAAGATCAGTTATATGCCTGTTATTGTCTTTCCTCTGAACTGCTAATTTGCTGGCTGCCTGTGGGCAAATCCCGTTAAAGAAGTCCATCATTTACGTTATTGACTTTCCCTTGAGTTCTATCTTTCGTGACATTTTTAACAGACGTTCTCTCATTTCCTCTTCGATATGCCAGTCTTTCACCTCCAGGTCTGAATACCAAAGAGGGCATTGCTTTTGCTACAAGGTACTCAATGCCGCCTCACAGTGGTCCTTTGGTCCTTCCCTGGTCCCTTATTCCCAGGGAAGGTAAAAATTTCAGTTCCTCTATATCTCGCTAATTCATTGTGAATATCAGATAAATCAGGCACTTTTTGCTATCCTCAGTCTTGTGGGTTTATTGTCATACATAGGAAGTTCCTTGTTGTCACTTCCAAGAATTTAGCTCTCCATCACGAGAGCTCTTTCTTTAGCTCTTTCTAAAGAGCTAAAGACCTTTTTAGCTCTTTCTGTGGAGCTCGTTATTTTCAAATCTTTCTTACCCTGCTTGAAGTCCCCTTATGATTAAGATTAAGAGTCGCGACTAATTCCCATTTGCAACTGAGGTAGAAATTACTGGCCTATTGCTCCAGCCATACTCCTGCCTCGGTCTTCTGACGTTGTGTGGAGGATCATATTTACTGCTGCTCTTACCTAGTGTCCTCTCATCCTTATGTTTCTGTTATATAGTCACTAAATCCATTGCATCCTTGACAGCTTCGTGAATAGCTAGCTATTCCCAGTCAATTGGGGTACACACCCTTGCTCTCTTCCTTTCCTCTGCTGTTTGAAAACAGTAGTCTTGGGGAGTATTGCATAAGCTATGACTCTTTCGTTTTCGTTTTTTTGTACACAATTACATCCAAGTTTTCCTGGAATGCTTGTAATTCCTTCTGTAATTAATGTCGGTGTACAAGACTATTTTTCACACTTTTCTCTTTGTATTCTCACGTGTAAGTTCCATCGTCCTCCATTCCCTGTAAGGGTAGTGTATAGTGGAGGAGTTGAAGGGATTTGATGCTATTTACTATTTTATGGGAATTTAGGGGTGAAGTAGGGGAAGAGGATCAGATAGGATATGAAAGAAGTAGACGAGTGGGGTGTGGATTAAATGCATGGCGGGTGTCAGGTATTACCAAGTTGTGAGCGAGTGTGAGGAAATGGATGATTTATGTTGCTGTTGTGGTTGATCCTGGGGTGGTCGAGTTGGAGGATGAAGGTTTTTTCATTCCCTTCCCTTTCCCTGCACTTTAGTTTCCTTTCTAGCAGTTGGCTAGTGCTCCTTGCTGCTTTCTGTGAAGAGGTTGAATGCATTACTTCCTGCAATGCTTTCTTAGCCTCCGGATCCGTTGGCAAAATCTCCGTAAATGTAAACATTCGTGATGAAGGTTCTTTTTCTGTTCAGTTGCTTACTACATTGTACAGTTTACTGCATAAAAATGCACATTGATATAGTGTACTTTGATATAGTGCCCGTTGATACAGTGTAATATAATGCAATGCACAGTGATACAAAACAAACATACGGTGGACATTAAGAAGAAAAGCTCCCAAGACACGAGAAAGACAGTGACAGACTGTGCCTAACAACGCTGCCTCACACGTATCTCTGGGAGATATCCACGCCCTGGTTGTAGGCTGTGAGCACCAGCTCCTGCCACGATATGTCTCCGCCGCCCATTGCTTCCTTGACGGCTTCCAATCGCTCCTTGATCATCTTGCATGCCTCGGCCACCACCTGCAGAACAGTCTCGGCTTAGCAACAACCAGCCGTTACTAACTCAGGTTCATTCAGTAAGTAAGTAATAAGAAAAGACTATTGTTATTTATTCATATTACGTAATTTTGTTATTTTCATTACAGCACATACTATAATACTCTTAGGGACAAATCTTTCATTTGCCTTTCAAATCTTTCGGTATACCCTAATCTACCTAACATTACTGGCCAGGAATGACTAAGATTTAACGAGTTATCGAATTAAGAACACTTCCCTTATTGTAGATGAAGATTGTACTGACGATGGGCGCTGTTTAAACCCCACAGCACAAGTTTAGTTTAGGGAAAAATTGTGGAGCGTATTGCAGCTCCAGCGAGACGTTTGTATACGTTAAATTTAATGGCGCCTCCTCCCACTCACGCATCGAGCGTCTTGTCCAGACGTTTTATCAAGAAGTGGAAGGAGGTTTTATATTAAAGATGTTTTAGTACTGATTATTGAGATCGTTCAAGAGAAATGTTTTTATGATGTTTACAGTCCAGACATTTTTGTTTTAAGAGAAATTCCTAATATTTNAGCTCCAGATATTATCTTCCTTGGAGATTTCAATTTACCGAGTCTAAGATGGAGAATGGCAAACACAAATATCATAGCAGGGAATGACCCGGGAAATAACCAACCACAGGTCAGAGAACTTTTGAGATTCTGTGACAAATTCTCGCTCAATCAACAGATTACAAAACCAACTAGGAACGAAAACACACTAGACTTGTTATTCACAAACAATGATGAACTAATCAGAGATATCACAATCTCAGATACTTCATACTCAGACCATAAGCTCATTGAAGTGCGAACTAGCATAAATAACGGTAGTAGGTCTAAGAGACCCAACAAGCGAAAAGGAATATTCAATCAATTCAATTTCAACAATAAGAGGATTGACTGGGAAAAAATAAATGTAGACCTTGCAACCATTCAATGGGAGACGGTCTTAAGCTACAAAACTCCCACACAAGGAATAGCTCAACTGACAGCTGAAGCTTACAATGTCTGCTTGAAGCACGTGCCGTGAGGAGGGGCAGAAAGAGGACCACTCTAGAAAGAGAACGCAGACGACTGTACAGGAGAAGGAAAAAAAAAATAACGGAAATGCTTCGGCAGACACAACTATCACAAGCAAGGAAAATAAGCCTAAGCAGAGAGATCGAAGAAATAGAACAAACGTTGAAGCGATCATATGAGTCTGAGGAAATGGAATTGGAACAGAAAGCTATACAAGAGATAAGGAAAAATCCGAAATATTTTTTCACATACGCGAAATCAAAATCCAAAACCTCGACCAGTATTGGACCGTTAATTACAAATGAAGGTACGTACACAGAGGACAACAAAGAGATTAGTGAAATTCTAAGAAGCCAGTATGAGGCTATGTTTAGCACACCAATAAACAACATGAAAGTTGATGACCCAGACAGCTTCTTTATGAATGACATTCAAGCTGCAGATAATATAACGGATATTACCACAAACTCGGAAGACTTTGAAAGAGAAATTGACAATATGCCTATGCACTCAGCTCCTGGGCCTGACTCATGGAATTCAATATTCATAAAAAATGTAAAGTACCAGTAGCGAGAGCACTCAGCGTATATGGAGAAAGAGCCTGGATACAGGGGAGATACCAGCAGCACTTAAATCTGCAGATATAGCTCCGTTGCACAAGGGGGGGAGTAAAGCCTTGGCAAAAAATTATAGGCCAGTTGCACTAACATCACACATAATAAAAGTGTTTGAAAGAGTGATTAGGAATCAAATTTCTAGTTTTATGGAAAACAATGAATTGCACAATCCAGGACAACATGGATTTAGAGCGGGAAGATCCTGTCTGTCACAGTTACTCAACCACTATGACAAAATCACAGAAGCCCTAGAAGAAAAGCAAAATGCAGATGTTGTATACACAGACTTTGCAAAGGCGTTCGACAAATGTGACCATGGGGTGATAGCTCACAAAATGAGGTCAATGGGAATAACTGGAAAAGTAGGACGCTGGATACTCAATTTCCTGTCGAACAGAACACAAAGAGTAACAGTCAATCAGATAAAATCGAGTCCAAGCGATGTTAAAAGCTCTGTACCTCAAGGTACAGTCCTTACACCGCTACTGTTCCTTATTCTCATATCTGATATAGACAAAAATACACGTCACAGCTTCGTGTCGTCCTTTGCAGATGACACAAAAATCAGCATGAAAATTACCTCTGCTGAAGACATTGAAAAACTACAAGCAGATGTCAACAAAGTTTTCGATTGCGCAGCAGAAAACAACATGATGTTTAACAGTCATAAATTTCAGGTACTCAGGTACGGTAAAAATGAGGATCTGAAACATAATACAGGGTACAAAACACAATCGAATCTTCCCATAGTAGAAAAACAGCATGTCAAGGATTTGGGAATAATGATGTCCGACGATCTAACGTTTAGGGAGCATAACCAAGCAAATATCGCGTCAGCCAGAAAAATGATCGAATGGATTACGAGAACTTTCAAATCCAGGGATCCCATCACAATGTTTGTACTCTTCAAGTCACTTGTGTTGTCCCGTCTCAAGTACTGCTCAGTACTCACTTCCCCCTTCAGAGCTGGAGGGATTGCTGAAATAGAGGGAATACAGAGAACATATACGGCACGCATAGACGAGATAAAACACCTAAATTATTGGGATCGTCTCAAAGCTCTCCAAATGTACTCTTAGAAAGGAGACGAGAGAGATACCAAATAATATACACATGGAAAATACTGGAGGGCCAGGTCCCAAATCTGCACAGTAAAATAACAACGTACTGGAGTGAACGATATGGAAGAAAATGCAAGATTGAACCAGTGAAGAGCAGAGGTGCCATAGGCACAATCAGAGAGCACTGTATAAACATCAGAGGTCCGCGGTTGTTCAACGTCCTCCCAGCGACTATAAGAAATATTGCCGGAACAACCGTGGACTTCATCAAGAGTAAACTAGACTGTTTTCTAAGAGAAGTTCCGGATCAGCCGGGCTGTGGTGGGTATGTGGCCCTGCGGGCCGCTCCAAGCAACAGCCTGGTGGACCAAACTCTCAAAAGTCGAGCCTGGCCTCGGGCCGGGCTTGGGGAGTAGAAGAACTCCCAGAACCCCATCAAGCAGGTATCAAGCAGGTACTGAACCATCTACCCCACACTTCTCAACCATCCACCCCCGCACTACTGAACCATCCACCCCACACTACTGAACCATCCACCAATACAACTGAACCATCCACCCGTACTACTGAACCATCCACCCACATTGAACTATCCACCAATATTTCGGAACCATCCACCCACACTACTGAATCATCCACCCACACTACTGAACCCATCCACCAACACTGCTGAACCATCCACCGACACTACTGAACCATCCACCAACACAACTGAACCATCCACCGACACAACTGAATCATCCACCCCACACAACTGAACCATCCACCCACACTACTGAACCATCCACCCACACTACTGAACCATTCACCCACACTACTGAACCATTCACCCACATTGAACCATACACCAACACAACTGAACCATTCATCTACAAAACTGCACTGAACCCTGCTATTGTACTTAAATATATATGCCTCCATCAAAGATGTTAGGCAGATGTCATGCTCTCTCATTTATGCAGGATATAATTTGGAAGAGTAAGACAGTGTTTGAGAAATGTTTGTACATTGGTCCATCTCACCTTTGGAGGAGAGGACGCCGATCGGGTTGGGAGCATTATGTAGGAAAGTCACTCTCAGGTCCACTGGAATGTCGAGAGCCATGGGCGGCTTGTAGTTCTGTTAAGTAAAGCATTAAATTATTGTTATACCTTCTTCACCTGGCTCCATGGCCCGTGTGTTCATGTTTTCATCTCTTCTTTGTGTGCATAACCCACCTACAGTCTACTGGCTCCTACCATGTATGTATTAACCCACTAACAGTCTACCGGATCCTACCATGTATGTGGTAACCCACTAACAGTCTACCGGATCCTACCATGTATGTGGTAACCCACTAACAGTCTACCGGATCCTACCATGTATGTAGTAACCCACCAACAGTCTACCGGATCCTACCATGTATTTAGTAACCCACCAACAGTCTACTGGCTCCTACCATGTATCTAGTAACCCAGCAACGATCTACTGGATCCTACCATGTATCTAGTAACCCACCTACAGAGTCTTCAAGAATCCATCATGAATACCGCATCACCCACTACCCGCAGAGCCTACTAGTATGCTTGTAATATCGGTGACACTTCCTAGAACCCCACTACTACCTATTGAGCCTTACAGAAACCATCCACTTCATGTAGAGCCTACCATAACCCCACCCATTACGTGTAGACTCATCCACATCCTGCCCTTCGGCCTCCAGTACCTAGCAGAAAGAACCCACAACTTATATAGTGTACCAGAGCCCACCCAACACATAGTAACCACCTACAGAGCCTCCCAGAGTCCACCCAGCATATATTAACACCTTAAGAGAGAGACTAGCAAAGTAGAAGCAGCCTGCGGGAAGACAACATAGCGGAACCTACCCAGGTGCTGTCAGTGAGCCTCTGGCCGGTAGATGGATTATAGAGTGGTTGTTCAGTTAAGAAGAGTCCCTGGCCCATGATGAATGCTCCTTCCACCTGTCCGATGTCCACCAGGGGGCTGAGGCTGCGGCCCGCGTCCTCTAGGATGTCCGTCCGCAGAACCTGCAACACAACGGTAGCCGGAAGGTCAGTGTATGTGGCCATACACCCTTGTGTTGTGTGTGGCCATACACCCTTGTGTTGTGTGTGGCCATGCACCCTTGTGTTGTGTGTGGCTATACATCCTTGTATTGTGTGTGGCCATATACACCCGTGTGTGCGAGTGGTCATACACCCTTGTGTTGTGTGTGGCCATACACCCTTGTGTTGTGTGTGGCCATACATCCTTGTATTGTGTGTGGCCATGCACCCTTGTGTTGTGTGTGGCCATACACCCTTGTGTTGTGTGTGGCCATACACCCTTGTGTTGTGTGTGGCCATACATCCTTGTATTGTGTGTGGCTATACATCCTTGTATTGTGTGTGGCCATACACCCTTGTGTTGTGTGTGGCCATATACACCCTTGTGTGCGAGTGGTCATACACCCTTGTGTTGTGTGTGGCTATACATCCTTGTATTGTGTGTGGCCATACACCCTTGTGTTGTGTGTGGCCATACACCCTTGTGTTGTGTGTGGCCATACATCCTTGTATTGTGTGTGGCTATACATCCTTGTATTGTGTGTGGCCATACACCCTTGTTTGTGTGTGGCCATATACACCCTTGTGTGCGAGTGGTCATACACCCTTGTGTTGTGTGTGGCCATACACCCTTGTGTTGTGTGTGGCCATACATCCTTGTATTGTGTGTGGCCATGCACCCTTGTGTTGTGTGTGGCCATGCACCCTTGTGTTGTGTGTGGCTATACATCCTTCTGTGCGAGTGGCCATACACCCTTGCGTTGTGTGTGGCCATACACACTTGTGTTGTGTGTGGCCATACACCCTTGTGTTGTGTGTGGCTATACATCCTTCTATTGTGTGTGGACATGCACACCCTTGTGTGCGAGTGGTCATACACCCTTGTGTTGTGTGTGGCCATACACCCTTGTGTTGTGTGTGGCCATGCATCCTTGTGTGTGTGTGGCCATACACCCTTGTGTTGTGTGTGGCTATACATCCTTGTATTGTGTGTGGCCATATACACCCTTGTGTGCGAGTGGTCATACACCCTTGTGTTGTGTGTGGCCATACACCCTTGTGTTGTGTGTGGCCATACACCCTTGTTTTGTGTGTGGCCTTATACACCCTTGTGTGCGAGTGGTCATACACCTTGTGTTGTGTGTGGCCATACACCCTTGTTTTGGGTGTGGCCATACACCCTTGTTTTGGGTGTGGCTATTCACCCTTGTGTGTGTGGCCATACACCCTTGTGTTGTGTGTGACCATACATCCTTGTGTTGGTGTAGCCATACACCATACATGGGTGTTTCATTAGCAGTGACAAAGATAATACTTAAACAAATATCTAATGAAGATCTCACCGACCTAACAAATTCACAAAGACCTGAAAGTTGTAGCATTAAATATTATGATATCGTGAGGAGACATTCACATATGGGACTAATAGAACAAGAACCCGGCAGTGTGATGTTATAGTGGCCAGAATACGCCTGGGATGTAGACGTATCTGGCAGCTTCCTGAGAACCCAAATGTCGAGTACACAATGTGTCAACTTTGTGAAAGAGAAAACATGCACTCTCTTGAACATTATATTGTAGAATGTCCCATATTGTCTTACTTTCGCCTTCCTAGGCTGAGGTATGCTGAACTGTGTAATTACTATACGAGTACTGGAACACTTGATGATATATTGGACTTGTATCCAAGATTGACAATGTATTGTATCATTTATACAATGTATGTATGTGATGTAACTATATAACCTGAGCTTGTAAAAACACCTTAATCACCTCAGTGATTAAGTGCTTAATTGCACACTAGTTTCTCTGTCAGCTATCTCACCCTGTCAGAGTAAAGAGACAAATGTATGTGAATGCATGTGTGTGTGTATATATGTACGTATATATGTGTGTACTCACCTAGTTGTACTCACCTAGTTGTACTCACCTAGTTGTGCTTGCGGGGGTTGAGCTCTGGCTCTTTGGTCCCGCCTCTCAACCGTCAATCAACAGGTGTACAGTTTCCTGAGCCTATAGGGCTCTATCATATCTACACTTGAAACTGTGTATGGAGTCAGCCTCCACCACATCACTTCCTAATGCATTCATTTGTCAACCACTCTGACACTAAAAAAGTTCTTTCTAATATCTCTGTGGCTCATTTGGGCACTCAGTTTCCACCTGTGTCCCCTAGTGCGTGTGCCCCTTGTGTTAAACAGCCTGTCTTTATCAACCCTGTCGATTCCCCTGAGAATCTTGAATGTGGTGATCATGTCCCCCTAACTCTTCTGTCTTCCAACGAAGTGAGGTTTAATTCCTGCAGTCGCTCCTCGTAGCTCATACCTCTCAGCTCGGGTACTAGTCTGGTGGCAAACCTTTGAACCTTTTCCAGTTTAGTCTTATGCTTGACTAGATAGGGACTCCATGCTGGAGCCGCATACTCCAGGATTGGTCTGACATATGTGGTATATAATGTTCTGAAAGATTCCTTACACAAGTTTCTAAAGGCCGTTCTTATGTTAGCCAACCTGGCATATGCTGCTGATGTTATCCTCTTGATATGAGCTTCAGGGGACAGGTCTGGCGTGATATCAACCCCCAGGTCTTTCTCTCTCTCTGACTCTTGAAGTATTTCATCTCCCAATGATACCTTGTATCTGGTCTCCTGCTTCCTACCCCTATCTTCATTACATTACATTTGCTTGGGTTAAACTCTAACAGCCATTTGTTCGACCATTCCTGCAGCTTGTCCAGGTCTTCTTGAAGTCTCAAGCTGTCTTCCTCTGTCTTAATCCTTCTCATAATTTTGGCGTCGTCAGCAAACATTGAGAGGAATGAGTCTATACCCTCTGAGAGATCATTTACGTATATCAGAAACAGGATAGGTCCAAGTACAGAACCCTGTGGGACTCCACTGGTGTATGTATATGTATGTGTATAAAGTACATATGGAAGCTAATCAGAATTGCATTTCACCTTTGTAAATGCACATTAATGACAGTTCGAACACTTTGTAGGGCATACGTAAATCTGTGTATCTATGTATTTACGTATGTAAGTTAGCTTAGCATTTAAAAGTACCGAATCACCTTCTGTGGTTGATTGTTCTATAAATCCCTGAACTATATGTTTAACTGATCTCTAACACTGTCCATGGAGGACAGAAGAAAATGTAGATATGCTGGTTAGCATTGTAAATGTGTGGCCACGTTTGTGGTA
>WNGS01052365.1:2271507-2282380 GCA_020271785.1 Procambarus virginalis
TGAGGCAGCAGTGGTACTGAAGATAGCAGTTTACTTTGGGCAGTCCATTATTCTCGACTTAGTCCTGGAAGACGACCAAGTAAGCCGCCGCTGATCAACGCAGTGTGTTTGCTGCAGTTGATGCAAGTGTTTGTAGAGATCAGCGTGTCCTGGGATTGGCTTAAAAGAGTTCAAGACGACAGTGAGGAGCCTGTAGAAGTGCTGCTAGCCGGTCGCAAGAGGCTTCTGTCAGGGGTTCGCTACCCCTGTATTGGTTGTTTTGTGTGACTAAGGTCCTTGGCCGGCGAGTGGCTGGAGTGGTCGTGGTGTTTAGGCACCTCGTGATACTGCATTAGTGGACTGGCCCAAGTAAAAGGTGAACTCGCCGGTGTTTTCCCAGTACTGTTGGACAAGGTACTGAGTGGGGAAAATGCTGGGGTTGATGGACTCAGCATGTGAGTGCCCGGTGTTCTGAGTGCAACCCGTCCTCGCAAATTCGTATAGTCAATATTGACTTATTAAATACGTGCATAGGTGACATACTAAACAATAGTTTACCTTGAAAAGCTTCATAGAAAACACCGACCTAACCTTGTTAGTATGTTAAGATAAGCATCTTATTGCTTCGTAATTACAACTATTACTTAACCTATATCTATAATAGGTTAAGTAACAATTGTAATTACGAAGCTATAAGATGCTTATCTTAACATACTAACAAGGTTAGGTAAGGTCGGTGTTTTCTATGAAGCTTTTTAAGGTAAACTATTATGTTTAGTATGTCACCTATGCACGTATCTAAAAGTCAATATTGACTATACGAATTTGCGAGGACGGGTTGCTGAGTGAAAGAGATACCAATATACACATGTGTAGTAAGAGTCTATTTGTTATATTTAAGGGTTTAAGGGTAAAAATGTTGGCGAAGGGAATAGTGTTTTGTTCATCCCCTCCATTATTTATTCATTACACTATATAGCCAAATCTTGAAAGCGTACAACCGGCTTGGGGTAGGATAGTACAAACAAGGTTCATCCATCCAGAAACCGGTTACTGGTCATTCGTGACCGTAACACCTTTGCTACTGTTGATCCTATTGCTGCTACCATTTCTATTATTGCTGTTGTTACTGTTGCTGCTGTTACTGTTACTACTGCTACTGTTGCAGTCTTCTTGTTGTTGCTGCTGCTACTATTGCTGTTGTTGCTGCTCCTATTGTTACTGCTCTTTGTTGTTACTACTGCTGTTGTTGTTGTTGGTAGGGTCGTAGACCATGCAGCAAGAGGGAGGGACACGGTGTGGTAGACCGTGCAGCAAGAGGGGACACGGGTGGTAGACCATGCAGCAAGAAGAAGGACACGGGTGGTAGACCATGCAGCAAGAGGGAGGGACACGGGTGGTAGACCATGCAGCAAGAGGGAGGGACACGGTGGTAGACCATGCAGCAAGAGGGAGGGACACGGGTGGTAGACCTTGCAGCAAGAGGAGGGACACGGGTGGTAGACCGTGCAGCAAGAGGAGGGACACGGGTGGTAGACCATGCAGCAAGAGGGAGGGACACGGGTGGTAGACCATGCAGCAAGAGGGAGGGACACGGGTGGTAGACCATGCAGCAAGAGGGAGGGACACGGTTGTAGACCGTGCAGCAAGAGGGAGGGACACGGGTGGTAGACCATGCAGCAAGAGGGAGGGACACGGGTGGTAGACCATGCAGCAAGAGGGAGGCACGGGTGTAGACCGTGCAGCAAGAGGGAGGGACACGGGTGGTAGACCATGCAGCAAGAGGGAGGGACACGGGTGGTAGACCATGCAGCAAGAGGGAGGGACACGGGTGGTAGACCGTGCAGCAAGAGGAGGGACACGGGTGGTAGACCATGCAGCAAGAGGGAGGGACACGGGTGGTAGACCATGCAGCAAGAGGGAGGGACACGGGTGGTAGACCGTGCAGCAAGAGGGAGGGACACGGGTGGTAGACCATGCAGCAAGAGGGAGGACACGGGTGGTAGACCTTGCACAAGAGGGAGGGACACGGGTGGTAGACCGTGCAGCAAGAGGGAGGGACACGGGTGGTAGACCGTGCAGCAAGAGGGAGGACACGGGTGGTAGACCTTGCAGCAAGAGGGAGGGACACACGGGTGGTAGACCTGCAGCATGAGAGAGGGGACTCACCTGTAGGGTGGAGGGCTCGTGCCATGTGGAGCCCTTCACTTGGAGTGTCTTTGGCAGGCGCTGCGCTGCTGGCAGGCGACCTTCCCTCCCGCCCTCTGAAGTGTGTGCAAAGCTGGTTATGGCCACGCCCGGCACGGCACTGTTGCCACGCCCGGCACGCACTGTTTCCACGCCCGGCATGGCACTGTGGCCACGCCCGGCATGACACTGTGGCCACGCCCGGCATGGCACTGTGGCCACGCCCGGCATGGCACTGTGGCCACGCCCGGCGCGGCACTGTGGCCACGCCCGGCATGGCACATTGTTGTCAATGTCCTCTGTATTACAATATAACATAATATATGTTCATTTCTAATTTCTTTCATATTACTTTTATACAAATAAATTGCTGTTATTACTATTGGACTATAATTAGTGTTTTTGCTATAATTATAAATACTCATTGTGATTGCTATAATAATAAGCATCTTTATTGTTATTAATAAGTATGAGTATATTGGTATTTATATAATTATGAGTATATATTGTCATTCTATAATTCACTGATGTCTAATATTTTTTATTTTCTTAAAGAGAGATGTTCACTAATGTGTGGCTTCCTAAAGTAATATTGGTATTATTGTCACAGTTTAAATGTTCGAGTGATAAGTTCTGTGACGGTAGTGACAGTAACAAGGAAACAGGGAGCCTGTTGCCTGGTGGTACTCTACCTGGTGGGCCGGCAGTCGCCCCTGCAGGCCAGACCTGTCCTCGGACACGGGCAGAGTGCCAGTCCTGCACGGGGAATACAGCGTTATGCACATATTGCAAAATACAACATTTCAAATCAATTGCCATCCACACTTCCGTGAATTTTAAATTACTTTCACCTGGGCTGTATGAGACTCGAATGGTGATCCCTCGTGTGTGAGGCCGAAGCTCTATTGACTGGGCTATGAGACATCCTAATAAGGATGATCAGTCTGATAGAGCGTCGGCCTCACACACGAGGGGTCACGGTTTCGAGTCTCATACAGCCCAGTTGAATGGAACACAATTCAACACAATATAACACAATACGTTTGTAATACATTATTTGTTTGCTTATTTATTCACTTTTTTATTATTTTTGTATTATTTTGATGACTTAAGGCATTTATAATGGTATTTCGAGAGGTCCCTGTGTTGCCTGGGTCTGTCTGTCTCCATTATGTTCATCTATCCATCCATCCATCTACATATCTAATTAATCCATCTACCTCCATATCTAAGGAGACGAAAAGGTATCAAATAATATATACACTGAACATCAGAGGTCCACAGCCGTTCAACACCTTCCAGCAAGCATTAGAATATTGGCGGAACGAAGGTGGATGTATTCAAAAGCACTTGAACAGTTCTTGTAAGAAGTGCCGAACCAGCCAGGCTGTGTTGGATGTGTGAGCCTGTGGGCCGCTGCAAGCGCTTGTTGGACCGTATTATCACTAGTCGAGCCTGGCCTCAGGCCGGCTAGGAGATAGAACAACTCCCAGAACCTCTCTAGTTTCCTCCAGGTATCTACCCAAAAATATGTTCATCCATCTATCCGTCCACCTATCTATCCATCCAGCTATCTATCCATACCTATATACACCATCAATCTCTCTGTACATCTTTCCATCTATGCATCCATATGTATTTGTATCCAACATCTATATTTCTATCCATTAATCCATCAACCTATCCATCCATCTATTCATTTATCTTTCAATTCTTTCCTCTATGCACATATCCATTCACCAATCCATCTGTACAATATATATTCCTATTCTTCCAACTATCGAACCATCTACAGTCTCTACATTTCTCTCAGTTTCTGTCACTGTTTTTGTCTGTCTCTTTTTGCCTCCATCTGCCTCTATCTCTGTCTCTTATGATAAGAATAATTGTGAAATATGAGGCTAGTGGCTGGTGAGAGGAGCTTAGCAGGTTAAAAAAATGGAAAAATAAAATAAAATAGTCACTGCTTTACTCTAAAACAGGCGCATGGATTGAGAAACATTTAAAGCTGGAAGAATATTGTCTGTTTTATGCAAGTACGGGCTAACTATGAATAGCAGAAAAATTCTGTTAATTTTCTCGCTCAAGGAATAATGTATAAGAATAAGAATATAAGAATTTTAAGAATATAAAATATAAGAATTTTTTGGGTTGAAAGTTTGTTTTCTAAATATTAGGTGTGTAGCCAGCGGGCGGGCCGTGAACAAAAATAGTGATTGGGGGTCTGAATGTTACCCTGGCACACTGTTCACTTTACAGTTCTGGCGACTCCGACAAGCCTATGTTCATACCGTACCCCAGAACATTCCCTGTGCCAATTTGGATGGGACCATTTCAAAACGTCTGTCCTCCAACTTTGATGAGACACTCGGACAGACTTACATTCTTAAATTATATGTTGTTATGAGTAGTGGTAAAGTGCGACTACGACCGTGCACAGCACCTGAGCAGATGAGCTTATTAGGTACAACTGGCCGTTTTCTTGGTTTCTTGGAACCAAGAAAACGGCCAGCCTACTCATGAGAAACTCTCCAGACACTGAGCAGAACGCTCTAAAAGAGACCAACGTCGTCTATGCCTTCAAATGCCCTCTTGGGGACTGTAAGCCTCAAAAAACTCAGTATATAGGCAAGACAACAACATCTCTTTCCAGGCGTTTAACGATGCATAAGCAACAGGGCTCCATTAAGGAACATATAATCTCTTCCCACAACCAAACCATCACCAGAGAAATCCTAGCAAACAACACAGAAATCATTGATAGATACAGCGACAGCAGGCGGCTTGACATCTGCGAGGCACTACACATCAAGAAGTCAACCACCACTCAATCAGCCAATTAATGCACAACTATATTCTACCCACTTCAAGACTCCGCTCCAATATAGAAGCATCAAGAAATATGGGCCAATAGGCCGTCTGCAGTTACAGATCTAGTCTTCCCTTTAGCTTATACTCATTGTTCCGTGTTCTGTGTTTTTGAAAGTTTGTTTTCACCTCATCTAAAACCATTGTAACATGTCACCTCACCCAAATGCAGGTATAAAAAAGAAAGTCAAAGCTGTTTAAACTCTGTTCAGTTCATTGTTGTGTGTGTGTAAACTAAAGTCTTTGAAAATGTAATAAGTTTTACGAACGCGCTCAAGTGTCGCGTCAGACTAGAAATAAAAATGAATTTTGGAGAATTGATTTTTCATTTACCATCAACAGTAAAAAGAACATAAGGAAGATCGAGAAAACTCGTTAAATTATTAATCTTACTTTTTGGTCATATTTTATATATATATATATTCTATATTATATTATATATATATATATATTATATATATATATATATATATATATATATATATATATATATATTTAATATATATATATATATATCATAATATGCAACAAGCTTGAATGGTCCCCAGGACTAGATACAACTGAAAATTCACACCCCCAGAAGTGACTCGAACCCATACTCCCAGGAGCAACGCACTGGTATGTACAGAGACGCCTGGAGTATGGGTTCGAGTCACTTCTGGGGTGTGAGTTTTCAGTTGTATCTAGTCCTGGGGACCATTCAGGCTTGTTTGCATTTGTGTTCCTCACGTGTTGCCCCCAAAATGAGGTGATTTGATAAAATGCTATGCCAAGATTACCATCCGAGTGCCGGCGGGGAAGTGGTTCATATAGCCCGGCTATCACTTCCTTATGTCCGGTCGTGATGGTCAAGTGGTTTAAGGCGTCCCTGTACATACCAGTTGCGTTGCTCCTGGGAGTATGGGTTCGAGTCACTTCTGGGGTGTGAGTTTTCAGTTATATATATAATATAATATATATATATATATATATATATATATATATATATATATATATATATATATAATCTGAAGTGGGGAATTGATAACTGTAACCTGCACGGGAGGAAGCTGAGGGGAGGGTGGGACATATAACACCACTTTAATGCGCGGGGCATCAAAGACCACACACACCAGTACAGTTTCCTACATTGCGCTATGTCGGCGGCCTCATGGCCTATGTGCCGCTGCTGCTATGTGGCAGAGTGAGCTGTGACAAGAGAGGTATAGTGCACCGTATTGCTGTCATTCCCAACAGATGCGTCTCACTCTTCAAGAGGAGAACGGTTCAAAATACTGGCTCCTGCACTCATCCATGTGCAATGTGGTGACACTTCTCAGGTCTATGTGGCGGTATGCGGTCCTGCTTCTTACCACTCTGGAAGGTCAGGGAGTGGAGGGAGAGGGGTGCCCCACCCACCCTGATTACAAAAACAGTACGGGTAAATTTACACCCTCATTTGTTACTGTGACCTCCAACCTGTACACCTCTTGACTCCGACATGAAGATATGGAGACCCCCACCACAGGCAAAGAATTAGTAAAAATATTTACACTGCATAAAACAGAGACCCGCGCTATCAGTCAAAGCCGCCGCCACCTGTTCCCCTCCCTTTCCCCTCCTTCTACCCTCCCATATCTCATCTTAAGAGCTTGGTCTCTCTCAGGGTAGGGGGAGCTCCCTCCTTCCTCAACATATCCGGGCCAGGTAGGGGGGACCCTCCCTCCTCAACATAACCACATACTCATGCATCTATCTTTCTATCTACCTTTCCCTTCCTTCTCCCCTCCTACACATCTTAAGAGCCTGGTCTCCTACCCTCTCAGGTAGGGGGTCCCCCTCCCTCCACAACATCCTTGCCAAGTAGGGGGGCCCTCCCTCCCTCCTGTACATAACCTACATACTCCTATCTATCAATCTACACACAGGATTAACTCTACGGCACATACTCATACATATTCATCTACTACTATTCCTCTCTTCTCTTCTTCTCCTCCTCTGCCTTTACTCTCCCTACATGACCACATACAACCACCTAGCCTCCCGTCCCCACTCCAACACAACCCTTGGTCAAAGGCTCCGAGTACCCAGATGCCACGCTCCAAACACCCAGAGAACCCCCCAGATCATCGTGCATCTACATACCTGTGCCCCACCTGAGCAGGGTAGCCTAAATGAGCTCATCTGCTCAGGCTGCACATGGTCATAGTCGCACTTTACACTACTGTTATGGACATTCATGAATATGATACAGCGTAGTACAAGACCAGCCGGGCAGGGCAGGTGAGGGAACACCAAGTAACACAAGCGACACAGAAAGAAAGCTAGTAAGGAAACACCTCCTGCGGGTACCTCAATATCCTGGACTGTGATGGACTTGAAGCGTCAAGGATGGGTCGGTAGCCTGTGCACCGACAGATGGAGCCGTCGAGGTGGTGCTCGCCAGATAAACATCCCGAGTGCCGGCGGTGAGGTGGTCGAAATAGCTTCGGCTATCACCTCATTATGTCCGGTCGTGATTTTCAAATGGTTTAAGTCGTCTGTCTGTACATACTCAGTTGCCGTTGCTCCTTGGAGGGGTAATGTGTATCGAGTCACTTCTGGGTGTGGGTTGCAGTTTCATCTCTCGGGACATATAGGTACGTGAGGGAACCATTTCACGGATTGTTCGCATTTCTAGGTTCCTCACGTGTGCCCCAAAGAATGAGGCTGACCTTTGGTAAAATGCTACTGACCAAGATAACCATCCGGAGTGCCGGCGGTGAGTGGTTCAAATAGCTATCGGCTATCCCCTCATTATGTCCCGGTCGTGATGGTCGAAAGTGGTTTAAGGCGTCTTGCACATACCAGACTTGCGTTGCTCCTCGGGGTATGGGTTTTCGAGTACTTCTGGGGTGTGAGTTTCATCGCATAGTAGTCCTGGGGACCTTCGAGGCTTGTTTAGCATTTGTGTTGCTCTCACGGGTGCCCCAAAGAATGAGGTTGATTTGGTAAATGCTATGCCCAAGATTAACATCCGAGTGCCGGCCGGTGAGGTGGTTCAAATAGCTTCGGCTACACCTCATTATGTCCGGTCGTGATGGTCAAGTGGTTTAAGGCGTCTGTACATACCAGTTGCGTTGCTCCTGGGAGTATGGGTTCGAGTCACTTCTGGGGTGTGAGTTTTCAGTTCGCATATAGTCCTGGGGACCATTCAGAGGCTTGTTCGCAGTTTGTGTTCCTCACGTGTCACCGAAAGAATGAGGTGATTTGGGTAAATGCTATGCCCAAGATAACATCCGAGTGCCGGCGGTGAGGTGGATCAAATAAGCTTCGGCTATCACCTCATTATGTCCGGTCGGTGATGGTCAAGGTGGTTTAAGGGCGTCTTGTAACATACCAGTTGCGTTGCTCCTGGGAGTATGGTTCGAGGCATTCTGGGGTGTGGAGTTTTTCAGTCGGCAATATAGTCTTGGGTACCATTCAGTCTTGTTCGCGCATATATATATATATATATATATATTAGATATATATATATCTATATATATATATATATATAGTATATAATCTGAAGTGGGGAATTGATAACTGAACCGCACGGGAGGAAGCTGAGGGGAGGGTGGGACGAGTAAACACCACTTTAATGCGCGGGGGCATCAAGACCACACACACCAGTACAGTTTTCCTACATGCGCTATGTCGGCGGCCTCATGGCCTATGTGCCGCTGCTGCTATGTGGCAGAGTGAGCTGTGACGGGAGAGTAATAGTGCGCCGTATTGCTGTCATTCCCAACAGATGCGTCTCACTCTTCAAGAGGAGGAGAACGGTTCAAAATACTGGCTCCTGCACTCATCCATGTGCAATGCTGCTGATGTACGACTTCTCAGGGCTTGTGTTATGCGGTCCTGCTTCTTACCACTCTGGAAGGTCAGGGGAGTGGAGGGAGAGGGGGTGCCGACCCACCCACCCTGATTACCAAAAACAGTACGGGTAAATTTACACCCTCATTTGTTACTGTGACCTCCAACCTGTACACCTCTTGACTCCGACATGAAGATATTGGAGCACCCCACCACAGGCAAAGAATTAGTAAAAATATTTAACACTGCATAAAACAGAGACCCGCATCGACATCAGCAAAGCCGCCGGCCACCTAGTTTCCACCTCCCTTCCCCTCCCGTCTATCCCTCCCATACTCATACTTAAGAGCTGGGTCTCCCTCTCAGGGATAGGGGGAGCTCCCTCCGTCCTCAACATATCCTTGCCAAGTAGGGGGCCCTCCCTCCTCAAGCATAACAACATACGCATCATCATCTTTTCTATCTACCTTTCCCTTCCTGCCCCTCCCATACACATCTTAAGAGCCTGGTCTCGCTAGCCCTCTTCAGTAGGGGTTGCCCCTCCCTCCACAACATATCCTTGCCAAGTAGGGGGGCCCTCCCTCCCCCTGTACAGTAACCTACATACTCCTATGCTATCAATCTACACACCGGATTAACTCTACGGCACATACTCATACATATTCATCTACTACTATTTCCCTCTCTTCTCTCTTATCCCTCCTCTGCCTTGTACTCTCCCTACATGAACACATACAAACCACTAGCTCCCGTCCCACTCCAACACAACCTTGGTCAAAGGCTTCCGCGTACCCAATGCCCCCGTCCCAAAACACCACGAGAAAACCCCCATCCCAGTCCGTGCATCTACATACCTGTGCCCCACCTATCATGTGTACCTAACTGAATCTCAATCTGCTCAGGTGCTGCACATGTCATAGTCGCACTTGACACTCTGTTATTGGACATTCATGAATATGCTACAGCGTAGTACAAGACCAGCCGGGCAGGGCAGGCGAGGGAACACCAAGTAACACCAAGCGACACAGAAAGAAAGCTAGTAAGGAAAACACACCTGCGGGTACCTCAATATCTGGACTGTGATGGACTGGAAGGCGTCAAGGATGGGTCGGTAGCCTGTGCCCGACAGATGGAGCCGTCGAGGTGGTGCTCCACCCTCCTCCGGGGTCCACGAGGCCTGGCTCTGGTCAGCCTGCAGGGAAGCCAGGAAGTCATTATCAAGAGAGAGCATTTAGCCAGTGTAGCTTTGAAGGTCTTGAATACCTGGGAAGTCAAGGTCTGAGGATGAAGACAGAGCAAAGGACGAGGCCTCCACTTGCACCATCCGATGTAAGGGGGCGCTTGCACGCTTTTCTCTTCCCACAGTACACTCCAGGAGCCTTACCACAGTACCCAGGACATTACCCCACAGTACACTCCTATTGACCTTAACTCAGTACCCAGGACATGTACCCCACAGTACACTCCTGGGACCTTAACTACAGTACCCATGGACATGTACCCCACAGTACACTCCTGAGACCTTAACTACAGTACCCAGGACATGTACCCCACAGTACACTCCTGGGCAGACTACATTACCCTGGGGAACTGTAGTAAGGTCCCTGGAGTGTACTGTGGGGTACATGTCCTGTACTGTAGTTAAGGTCTCAGGAGTGTACTGTGGGGTACATGTC
This sequence comes from Procambarus virginalis, assembly GCA_020271785.1. NCBI lineage: Eukaryota > Metazoa > Arthropoda > Malacostraca > Decapoda > Cambaridae > Procambarus > Procambarus virginalis. The sequence goes on from WNGS01052365.1 coordinate 2,282,037, forward strand.
CTGGGTACGGTAGTTAAGGTCCTAGGAGTGTACTGTGGGGTACATGTCCTGGGTACTAGTAGTTAAGGTACCGAGGGAGTGTACTGGTGGTAGCCATGTCCTGGGTACTGTAGTAAGTTCCTGGAGTGTACTGTGGGAAGAGAAAAGCGTGCAAGCGCCCCCTTACATCGGATGGTGCAAGTGGAGGCCTCGTCCTTTGCTCTGTCTTCATCCTCAGACCTTGACTTCACAGTATTTCAAGACCTTCAAAGCTACACTGGCTAAATGCTCTCTCTTGATAATGACTTCCTGGCTTCCCTGCAGGCTGACCCAGAGCCAGGCCTCGTGGAGCCCCGGAGGAGGTG
>WNGS01052365.1:2283380-2310880 GCA_020271785.1 Procambarus virginalis
CCTCTGTACTGCCCATAGTAGAAATCAACAAGCTGCGAGGCGCTGTGCTAACGATTACTTACTGGCTCCGACTCTTTTCCAGCATCCAGACCGCGTCAGTGTTGGCAACATAAGAGCATGTACGAAGGGATCAAACAGGCAACATTTCCTACACAAAAACAGGAAAGCTTCTCTGAAGTCAGACACCGGAGAGATCATTAAAGACCGTGATCACAGATGAATTGCTGGGTGGAACATTACTCTAAGCTCTACTCTAGAGAGAACTTGTTCAGCATAGAGGCCATCGATGCAATCAAGTGCCTGCCCATTATGGAAGAACTTTTTCCTTAAACCGACTATGGGAGAAGTTGAGAATTCACTGGATTTACTTTCCTCAGGGAAGGCCCCCTGGAGACTATGGCATTTTGCCTGAAGTTCTCAAGTGCGCTCTAGGAACATTTAAAACTGAGCTTCACGAACGTCTGTGCCAGTGCTGGAGGAAGAGCTTGGTGCCACAAGACATGCGAAATGCGATATCATCACTCTCTGCAAAATTATATGTGACAGAAGCGATGTCAACAACTATCGCGGCATCTCCCTCCTCACATCGTTCGCAATGTCATCGCTAGGGTCGTCATGGTCAGGCTCCAGATTCCTGCTGAAAGAGTATACCCAGAGTCAAAGTGCCACTTTAGAGCGGAGAGATCGACCACTGACGCGGTGTTCTCCCTGAGACATCTTCAAGAAAAGTGCTGGGATTAGAGAAAAGCCCTGTACATTGCAGTCATTGACCTTACAAAGGCCTTCGATCTCGTGAGAAAAAACGGACTCATCAAGATCCTGGCCAAAATTGGCTGTCAACCCACCCATCCTACTCAGCATGATACAATCATTCCATAAGCACATGAAGAGTATGGTCGTGTACGATGTCTAAGCTTATGAAACATTCAACATCAACAGGGATGTTAAACAGGGATGCATCCTTGCTCCAACGCTGTTGGGCATCATCTTCGCGATCCTCGCCATACATGCCTTTGTAATCTATATCCGTACGTGATCTGATGGAAAGCTCTTCAATCTATCCAGACTCCGAACAAAGACGAAATTACAGATGAGAATCCTCAAGGACTTCCTCTTCGACGACATTGCAGCGATCACCACATACACAGCAGAAGCCTTGCAGCAGAGACTCAACCTCTTTGCCGCAGCCTGCTTCACATTCGGCCTGACAATCAGCCTGAAGAAGGCATAGGTAATTGGACAAGACGTCAGTGAGTTACCCTGTATAAACATCACAGATTGCGAGCTGGAGGCGGTCCACGAGTTTGTGTTCCTGGGCTCCACAATCTCAGGCACCCTTTCAATGGACAATGAGATAAACAGGCATATCGGGAAGGCCGCAATAGCACTGACCATGTTCACAAAGCGCATTTGTGCAAATGACAAAAGTACAGTGCACACCAAGGCGCAGATCTAAATGGCATGTGTGGTGTGCACACTCCACTACGACTCGGAATCCTGGTCCCTGCTCTCTCGCCAAGAGACGACTCAATATATTTTACATACTGAACCTGAGACACATCTTTGACATCACGTGGAGAGACTACGTCACCAGCAACGCAGTGCTCGAGAGAACAGGAATCTCTTCAGTGTTCACAATCCTGAAGTAGAGACGCATGCAGTGCCTGGGATATGTCATTCGCATGGAAGATGGCCGCATACCGAAGGACCTCTTATATGAAGACCTGGCCTCAGAGGCCCACTGGAAGACCCCAGCTGTGTTTCAAAGACGCCTGCAAATGCGACCTCAAGCAGCTGAACATCGACATTAATACTTGGGAGGCAGAAGCTGTGAACAGATCTTCCTGCAGATGCAAATTGTTTAAATGATTCCAGCAATTCGAAGGCGAACTGAAGAGGCAGGCTGAGGAAAAGAGACTTCAGAGGAAGTCTCAGTCACTGACAGACGCAACCTTTTCGGCGTTTATCTGTACTCGCTGTGGTCGGGACTGCCGTTATCGGGTTGGACTTCACAGCAACAGCAGACGTTGCACCCAGCCAGACACCCAGGCACAACTCCATAACCCAACGGGATTGATGGATGCCTACTATATTTTCACTCATAAAATGATTACAAATATTAAATACTAAATAATAAAGACAAAATCCTTCCCTAACCTCTGCTAGGCCGGTATATTGTTGATGCACTGCACAGATTTGTGTGGTACAACACCTTGAGCAGTTTATGTCATATACTACACTCTCTTTTTATTTCTTTTTATATTTAAGAATGCATACATTGTCCCACGTAGTGCTAGTAATTTCATTTTTGAATGTGAGGAAGCATATAAAACTAATTAATGTTAAACACTGATATTTATCAGTTTTTGACACTTCGAGCACTGAGAATGTTGTAAAGCTCCTATATTTAACAATATTACTTATACCTTGACAATGTTATAAATATTGGGAAGCCTGAGTTACTAACTTATTAAGAATGATACTGATAAAGAAACTGCAAATGTCCATAATTATTCATTTTATAATATAATTAATATAATGTTACGTTTTTGATACGTGAAATACATAAATATTTCAAGTCTCAAGAAAGACAGAATTATAAGCTATATAATCAATATTTTTCAATATCAACACCTTGTCCAGTGTTGCCAGACACGAGAGTGTTCCTTAAGCAGTGTTACCAGACACAAGAGTGTACCTTATGCAGTGTTGCCAGACACGAGAGTGTACCTTAAGCAGTGTTGCCAGACACAAGAGTGTACCTTAAGCAGTGTTGCTAGACACGAGAGTGTCCCTTAAGCAGTGTTGCTAGACATGAGAGTGTCCCTTAAGCAGTGTTGCGAGACACGAGAGTGTCCCTTAAGCAGTGTTGTTAGACACGAAAGTGTTCTTTAGCCAGTGTTGCCAAGTACAAGGGTACATGATAGCTCACCTTGCCCAGTGTTGCCAGACACGAGAGTGTATAGCGTGCCGTCTGGGAGTGCTGCCAGAGTGTCATACAGCTCCTGTGAATATATGTGAAGACAACTTTGTTAGTATATTCATAAAGGCCCTTTGTTACGGACTTGTCATCACCGTCTAAATGTGGTCTGGTAATTCCAGCGCCATCTAAGAGTCTACACTCCAACCCCCCTGATATTGGACGCTACGTAGGCAACGCCATGTATTGGTAGTGGCGTGACAACGGCAAATGGCTCTGGTTTCCTGCCTTGGCTAGACACAGAGGTCGTTGTGGATGACATGTGGTGAGGTGGCGGATCAAGATCAGCGCCACCTAGGTTGTGCTACGTGCATAATGTCAACTCCCCAGTGAGTAAGTGTTGCTTTCTGGTTTCACCAGTACCGTCCATGTAACTGATGACGTGTTTGTGTCCACAGAGGTGACGTGAGGCAGCAGTGGTACTGAAGATAGCAGTTTACTTTGGGCAGTCCAGTATTCTCGACTTAGTCCTGGAAGACGACCAAGTAAGCCGCCGCTGATCAACGCAGTGTGTTTGCTGCAGTTGATGCAAGTGTTTGTAGAGATCAGCGTGTCCTGGGATTGGCTTAAAAGAGTTCAAGACGACAGTGAGGAGCCTGTAGAAGTGCTGCTAGCCGGTCGCAAGAGGCTTCTGTCAGGGGTTCGCTACCCCTGTATTGGTTGTTTTGTGTGACTAAGGTCCTTGGCCGGCGAGTGGCTGGAGAGTGGTCGTGGTGTTTAGGCACCTCGTGATACTGCATTAGTGGACTGGCCCAAGTAAAAGGTGAACTCGCCGGTGTTTTCCCAGTACTGTTGGACAAGGTACTGAGTGGGGAAAATGCTGGGGTTGATGGACTCAGCATGTGAGTGCCCGGTGTTCTGAGTGCAACCCGTCCTCGCAAATTCGTATAGTCAATATTGACTTATTAAATACGTGCATAGGTGACATACTAAACAATAGTTTACCTTGAAAAGCTTCATAGAAAACACCGACCTAACCTTGTTAGTATGTTAAGATAAGCATCTTATTGCTTCGTAATTACAACTATTACTTAACCTATATCTATAATAGGTTAAGTAACAATTGTAATTACGAAGCTATAAGATGCTTATCTTAACATACTAACAAGGTTAGGTAAGGTCGGTGTTTTCTATGAAGCTTTTCAAGGTAAACTATTATGTTTAGTATGTCACCTATGCACGTATCTAAAAGTCAATATTGACTATACGAATTTGCGAGGACGGGTTGCTGAGTGAAAGAGATACCAATATACACATGTGTAGTAAGAGTCTATTTGTTATATTTAAGGGTTTAAGGGTAAAAATGTTGGCGAAGGGAATAGTGTTTTGTTCATCCCCTCCATTATTTATTCATTACACTATATAGCCAAATCTTGAAAGCGTACAACCGGCTTGGGGTAGGATAGTACAAACAAGGTTCATCCATCCAGAAACCGGTTACTGGTCATTCGTGACCGTAACACCTTTGCTACTGTTGATCCTATTGCTGCTACCATTTCTATTATTGCTGTTGTTACTGTTGCTGCTGTTACTGTTACTACTGCTACTGTTGCAGTTCTTCTTGTTGTTGCTGCTGCTACTATTGCTGTTGTTGCTGCTCCTATTGTTACTGCTCTTGTTGTTACTACTGCTGTTGTTGTTGTTGGTAGGGTCGTAGACCATGCAGCAAGAGGGAGGGACACGGGTGGTAGACCGTGCAGCAAGAGGGAGGGACACGGGTGGTAGACCATGCAGCAAGAAGGAAGGACACGGGTGGTAGACCATGCAGCAAGAGGGAGGGACACGGGTGGTAGACCATGCAGCAAGAGGGAGGGACACGGGTGGTAGACCATGCAGCAAGAGGGAGGGACACGGGTGGTAGACCATGCAGCAAGAGGGAGGGACACGGGTGGTAGACCATGCAGCAAGAGGGAGGGACACGGGTGGTAGACCATGCAGCAAGAGGGAGGGACACGGGTGGTAGACCATGCAGCAAGAGGGAGGGACACGGGTGGTAGACCATGCAGCAAGAGGGAGGGACACGGGTGGTAGACCGTGCAGCAAGAGGGAGGGACACGGGTGGTAGACCATGCAGCAAGAGGGAGGGACACGGGTGGTAGACCATGCAGCAAGAGGGAGGGACACGGGTGGTAGACCGTGCAGCAAGAGGGAGGGACACGGGTGGTAGACCATGCAGCAAGAGGGAGGGACACGGGTGGTAGACCATGCAGCAAGAGGGAGGGACACGGGTGGTAGACCATGCAGCAAGAGGGAGGGACACGGGTGGTAGACCATGCAGCAAGAGGGAGGGACACGGGTGGTAGACCATGCAGCAAGAGGGAGGGACACGGGTGGTAGACCATGCAGCAAGAGGGAGGGACACGGGTGGTAGACCATGCAGCAAGAGGGAGGGACACGGGTGGTAGACCATGCAGCAAGAGGGAGGGACACGGGTGGTAGACCGTGCAGCAAGAGGGAGGGACACGGGTGGTAGACCATGCAGCAAGAGGGAGGGACACGGGTGGTAGACCTTGCAGCAAGAGGGAGGGACACGGGTGGTAGACCTTGCAGCATGAGAGAGGGGACTCACCTGTAGGGTGGAGGGCTCGTGCCATGTGGAGCCCTTCACTTGGAGTGTCTTTGGCAGGCGCTGCTGGCAGGCGACCTTCCCTCCCGCCCTCTGAAGTGTGTGCAAAGCTGGTTATGGCCACGCCCGGCACGGCACTGTTGCCACGCCCGGCACGGCACTGTTGCCACGCCCGGCATGGCACTGTGGCCACGCCCGGCATGACACTGTGGCCACGCCCGGCATGGCACTGTGGCCACGCCCGGCATGGCACTGTGGCCACGCCCGGCGCGGCACTGTGGCCACGCCCGGCATGGCACATTGTTGTCAATGTCCTCTGTATTACAATATAACGATTAATATTGTTCATTTCTAATTTCTTTCATATTACTTTTATAACAAATAAATTGCTGTTATTACTATTGGACTATAATTAGTGTTTTTGCTATAATTATAAATACTCATTGTGATTGCTATAATAATAAGCATCTTTATTGTTATTGCAATAATTATGAGTATATTGGTATTTATATAATTATGAGTATATATTGTCATTTCTATAATTCACTGAATGTCTAATAATTTTTTATTTTCTAAAGAGAGATGTCACTAATGTGTGGCTTCCTAAAGTAAATATTGGTATTATTGTCACAAGTTTAAATGTTATGAGTGATAAGTTCTGTGACGGTAGTGACAGTAACAAGGAACAGGGAGCCTGTTGCCTGGTGGTACTCTACCTGGTGGGCCGGCAGTCGCCCCTGCAGGCCAGACCTGTCCTCGGACACGGGGCAGAGTGCCAGTCCTGCACGGGAATACAGCGTTATGCAACATATTGCAAAAATACAACATTTCAAATCAATTGCCATCCACACTTCCGTGAAATTTTAAATTACTTTCACCTGGGCTGTATGAGACTCGAATGGTGATCCCTCGTGTGTGAGGCCGAAGCTCTATTGACTGGGCTATGAGACATCCTAATAAGGATAGATCAGTCTGATAGAGCGTCGGCCTCACACACGAGGGGTCACGGTTCGAGTCTCATACAGCCCAGTTGAATGGAACACAATTCAACACAATATAACACAATACGTTGTAATACATTATTTGTTTGCTTATTTATTCACTTTTTTATTATTTTTGTATTTATTTATGACTTAAGGCATTTATAATGGTATTTCGAGAGGTCCCTGTGTTGCCTGGGTCTGTCTGTCTCCATTATGTTCATCTATCCATCCATCCATCTACATATCTAATTTAATCCATCTACCTCCATATCTAAGGAGACGAGAAAGGTATCAAATAATATATACACTGAACATCAGAGGTCCACAGCCGTTCAACAACCTTCCAGCAAGCATTAGAAATATTGGCGGAACGAAGGTGGATGTATTCAAAAGGCACTTGAACAGGTTCTTGTAAGAAGTGCCGAACCAGCCAGGCTGTGTTGGATGTGTGAGCCTGTGGGCCGCTGCAAGCGCTTGTTGGACCGTATTATCACTAGTCGAGCCTGGCCTCAGGCCGGGCTAGGAGAGTAGAACAACTCCCAGAACCCTCTCTAGGTTTCCTCCAGGTATCTACCCAAAAATATGTTCATCCATCTATCCGTCCACCTATCTATCCATCCAGCTATCTATCCATACCTATATACACCATCAATCTCTCTGTACATCTTTCCATCTATGCATCCATATGTATTTGTATCCATACATCTATATTTCTATCCATTAATCCATCCACCTATCCATCCATCTATTCATTTATCTTTCAATTCTTTCCTCTATGCACATATCCATTCACCAATCCATCTGTACAATATATATTCCTATTCTTCCAACTATCGAACCATCTACAGTCTCTACATTTCTCTCAGTTTCTGTCACTGTTTTTGTCTGTCTCTTTTTGCCTCCATCTGCCTCTATCTCTGTCTCTTATGATAAGAATAATTGTGAAATATGAGGCTAGTGGCTGGTGAGAGGAGCTTAGCAGGTTAAAAAAAATGGAAAAATAAAATAAAATAGTCACTGCTTTACTCTAAAACAGGCGCATGGATTGAGAAACATTTAAAGCTGGAAGAATATTGTCTGTTTTATGCAAGTACGGGCTAACTATGAATAGCAGAAAAATTCTGTTAATTTTCTCGCTCAAGGAATAATGTATAAGAATAAGAATATAAGAATTTTAAGAATATAAAATATAAGAATTTTTTGGGTTGGAAAGTTTGTTTTCTAAATATTTAGGTGTGTAGCCAGCGGGCGGGCCGTGAACAAAAATAGTGATTGGGGGTCTGAATGTTACCCTGGCACACTGTTCACTTTACAGTTCTGGCGACTCCGACAAGCCTATGTTCATACCGTACCCCAGAACATTCCCTGTGCCAATTTGGATGGGACCATTTCCAAACGTCTGTCCTCCAACTTTGATGAGACACTCGGACAGACTTACATTCTTAAATTATATGTTGTTATGAGTAGTGTAAAGTGCGACTACGACCGTGCACAGCACCTGAGCAGATGAGCTTATTAGGTACAACTGGCCGTTTTCTTGGTTTCTTGGAACCAAGAAAACGGCCAGCCTACTCATGAGAAACTCTCCAGACACTGAGCAGAACGCTCTAAAAGAGACCAACGTCGTCTATGCCTTCAAATGCCCTCTTGGGGACTGTAAGCCTCAAAAAACTCAGTATATAGGCAAGACAACAACATCTCTTTCCAGGCGTTTAACGATGCATAAGCAACAGGGCTCCATTAAGGAACATATAATCTCTTCCCACAACCAAACCATCACCAGAGAAATCCTAGCAAACAACACAGAAATCATTGATAGATACAGCGACAGCAGGCGGCTTGACATCTGCGAGGCACTACACATCAAGAAGTCAACACCAGCAATCAACAGCCAATTAATGCACAACTATATTCTACCCACTTCAAGACTCCGCTCCAATATAGAAGCATCAAGAAATATGGGCCAATAGGCCGTCTGCAGTTACAGATCTAGTCTTCCCTTTAGCTTATACTCATTGTTCCGTGTTCTGTGTTTTGTTGAAAGTTTGTTTTCACCTCATCTAAAACCATTGTAACATGTCACCTCACCCAAATGCAGGTATAAAAAAGAAAGTCAAAGCTGTTTAAACTCTGTTCAGTTCAAGTTGTTGTGTGTGTGTAAACTAAAGTCTTTGAAAATGTAATAAGTTTTACGAAACGCGCTCAAGTGTCGCGTCAGACTAGAAATAAAAATGAATTTTGGAGAATTGATTTTTCATTTACCATCAACAGTAAAAAGAAACATAAGGAAGATCGAGAAAATTCGTGTTAGAATTATTAATCTTACTTTTTCGGTCATATTTATATATATATATATATATATATATATATATATATATATATATATATATATATATATATATATATAGATATATATATATATATATATATATATATATATATATATATATATATATATATATATATATGCAAACAAGCTTGAATGGTCCCCAGGACTAGATACAACTGAAAATTCACACCCCCAGAAGTGACTCGAACCCATACTCCCAGGAGCAACGCAACTGGTATGTACAGAGACGCCTGGGAGTATGGGTTCGAGTCACTTCTGGGGTGTGAGTTTTCAGTTGTATCTAGTCCTGGGGACCATTCAGGCTTGTTTGCATTTGTGTTCCTCACGTGTTGCCCCAAAAATGAGGTGATTTGATAAAATGCTATGCCCAAGATTACCATCCGAGTGCCGGCGGGGAAGTGGTTCATATAGCCCCGGCTATCACTTCCTTATGTCCGGTCGTGATGGTCAAGTGGTTTAAGGCGTCCCTGTACATACCAGTTGCGTTGCTCCTGGGAGTATGGGTTCGAGTCACTTCTGGGGTGTGAGTTTTCAGTTTATATATATATATATATATATATATATATATATATATATATATATATATATATATATATATATATATAATCTGAAGTGGGGAATTGATAACTGTAACCTGCACGGGAGGAAGCTGAGGGGAGGGTGGGACATATAACACCACTTTAATGCGCGGGGCATCAAAGACCACACACACCAGTACAGTTTTCCTACATTGCGCTATGTCGGCGGCCTCATGGCCTATGTGCCGCTGCTGCTATGTGGCAGAGTGAGCTGTGACAAGAGAGAGTATAGTGCACCGTATTGCTGTCATTCCCAACAGATGCGTCTCGCTCTTCAAGAGGAGAACGGTTCAAAATACTGGCTCCTGCACTCATCCATGTGCAATGTGGTGACACTTCTCAGGTCTATGTGGCGGTATGCGGTCCTGCTTCTTACCACTCTGGAAGGTCAGGGAGTGGAGGGAGAGGGGTGCCCCACCCACCCTGATTACAAAAACAGTACGGGTAAATTTACACCCTCATTTGTTACTGTGACCTCCAACCTGTACACCTCTTGACTCCGACATGAAGATATTGGAGACCCCACCACAGGCAAAGAATTAGTAAAAATATTTACACTGCATAAAACAGAGACCCGCGCTATCAGTCAAAGCCGCCGCCACCTGTTCCCCTCCCTTTCCCCTCCTTCTACCCTCCCATACTCATCTTAAGAGCTTGGTCTCTCTCAGGGTAGGGGGAGCTCCCTCCTTCCTCAACATATCCGGGCCAGGTAGGGGGGACCCTCCCTCCTCAACATAACCACATACTCATGCATCTATCTTTCTATCTACCTTTCCCTTCCTTCTCCCCTCCCATACACATCTTAAGAGCCTGGTCTCCTACCCTCTCAGGTAGGGGGTCCCCCTCCCTCCACAACATATCCTTGCCAAGTAGGGGGGCCCTCCCTCCCTCCTGTACATAACCTACATACTCCTATCTATCAATCTACACACAGGATTAACTCTACGGCACATACTCATACATATTCATCTACTACTATTCCTCTCTCTCTTCTTCTCCTCCTCTGCCTTTACTCTCCCTACATGACCACATACAACCACCTAGCCTCCCGTCCCCACTCCAACAAACCCTTGGTCAAAGGCTCCGAGTACCCAGATGCCACGCTCCAAACACCCAGAGAACCCCCCAGATCATCGTGCATCTACATACCTGTGCCCCACCTGAGCAGGGTAGCCTAATGAGCTCATCTGCTCAGGTGCTGCACATGGTCATAGTCGCACTTTACACTACTGTTATGGACATTCATGAATATGATACAGCGTAGTACAAGACCAGCCGGGCAGGGCAGGTGAGGGAACACCAAGTAACACCAAGCGACACAGAAAGAAAGCTAGTAAGGAAACACCTCCTGCGGGTACCTCAATATCCTGGACTGTGATGGACTTGAAGGCGTCAAGGATGGGTCGGTAGCCTGNTGGAGGCATTTTAACCTGTACAACAGGTAAAGCATTGGCCGTTTTTGCTAGTGAGTCTGCCTTTTCATTACCATCTATGCCAATATCACCTAGCATCCAATTTAGGGTGACTGGCAACCCTAGATTGTGTGCTTCTTTTTCCATATGTAGGATTTCTGTAATGAGTTGTATATTAGTTCAGTGCTGGCTGGATAACAATGCCTAGAGCGAAGATTTAGAGTCGGTATGAATGATGACATCATGTAAATTATTCTCAGTTGCATAATTTATGGCCTCCTTCAGGGGAGGATAATTTTGCTTGCAATGTTGAGTACCCACTATTAATGTTAGTGTAAACTGCTGCCCCAGCAGAATCTCTTTCTTGGCCAACTGATCTATCTGTGAAGATGTGAGTGGTTGTCGGTCTTGAGATGGTTTCCATTTTTTGTTCTATGACTGCTTTGAGCCTCTGCGAGTCACATGCTGATTTTTTAACTGGTAATCTTTCAATGATTATCTTTAGACTCGATTCTTCCCATGGAGGAGGCTGCCGAAATCTTCTCCTTTGTTTTTAATGTTCCGCTTCAAGTCCACTTTCTCTAGAAACTTGACCAGATTATCCGTTCATGCACTTATTCTATATTGAAGGTTTCTGTGAAGCAATTTGTGTATGCTGTCTTTGATTGACAGTTTGGCGGTGGCTACAAATATTTTTGCTGTTATGGCGGATATTCTTTGTTTGAACCTGTTTTCTAAGGTTGGTAAGCTGGTTTCCATTCTGAGATTCTCTCTAAGGGTCAACATAGGTGCTCCCAGCATTGTTCTGTTGGTATCATTTTGTAACACTTCCGGTTTCTCCCATTGGTTATCACTGAGGGATGTAGGAGCAGGAGCAGCATAGTCAATGAGTGACCTAACTGCTTGAACGTAGTACATTTTGAGTACTGGTAGAGATGCACCATCTCCAAGACTTGTCAGGGAGAGCAAAGCTGAGTTTCTGACTCTACAACGTTGCCAAAGATATTCACTTGCTTGAGTGACTTTAAACCTGGTTATGTCTTATGACTCCAGGGTATTGAAAAGCGGCAGTCCACTCAGTTTCTTGTCCTTGAATTGCGAGTGTGATATCTTGAGTTCTCATTTTAAAGGCCATTGTTTTGCTTTTACTGCTATTTATTTTCACTGCTATGCATTCCGCTTCCCTGCTGATAATGTCTAGGCATTTTTGTGTATGGTTCCTGGTGCCTTTGCCATTGATGATGACCACAAAGTCGTCTGCATAGTTAAACAGTTTGGCTTTTGGTAACTTGTGCTTCATGAATTGTTCCATGAGACAGTTGAAGAGGAAGGGAGTTAGTATTCTTACTTGCGGAGTCCCATTTTCCAGCCCCTTTGAGAAGGAAGCTGTTCCTTGGAATTTGACTTTAGCTTCTCTGCTAGGCAGACTTCCTTTACCAAAGGCAAGAACGTGTCCTTTGATTTCCTTATCCAACCGGCAGCACAGTGTAGCTGGAGCATTGGCTAGCTCGAAGGCTTTTTCTAGGTCTAGAAAAATAAGGATTCCGGGTTTGTCATTGATATAATCCAGGCGGAGGTAAGGCATTCTGTGGTTCTCACACCATTTCTATAAGCAAACATATTTTGGTGTAGTGGATTGGCCTTCCATTCAATTCGATTAAGCGCCATTCTTTCCGCAGTTTTAGCTAGACAGCTTGTTAATGAGATAGGTCTTTGATTTCCTGGGACTTTGGGTTTGGGAATTGAAACTATAATTATACTATTCCAAGAGAGTGGCCAAGTTCTTGTCACCCATACTCTGTTGATGAGGTTTAAGAGGGCATCTTCAACCTTTTCTCGAAGCTTGGCCAGCATGTTGTAAGTGATTTTGTCCTCACCTGGAGCTGTATTTTAAGTTTACTTTGTGTCTCTTATGAGTTCTTTCAGCTTGAAAGGTTGGTCTAGTTGAAGAGAGGGTGTTGTTTTAGATTCAGCTAAAACAACATCCTCTTTTCAACTAGGCCAACCTTCTAATCTGAAAGAACTGAAGAGAGGAAGGTATAGACAAATACATAAGGTAAGAGAGTGAGATGAGAGGTGAGGAGCAGGTAAAAGAAAAAGATAAGAGTACGACGAAAGGTAGGAACACCTTTCGTCTTATTCTAAGAATAGGACAAAAGGCATTCATCCCCTTTATAGAATTCGGTGAATGTAAGAATGATAAAGTAAGAATAAGAGGAAGATAAAAATAATAAAAGGGGTAAGACTAAGAGACACGGGTAAAGCTTAAGTCAGATCACGTTTGTTAAGAAGGTTGAATCCATTAAGTATATACTGTGATAGGGAAGCGTCAACAGCAACAAAGCCAGGACTGAGATTCATGTGGAGTAGGTTGTCTATCAGAGCCGACTCTAAAATACGGCGTTTGTGAAGTGTAGAGGTAGAAAAGATTCTTTAAGAAGACCAATCTATAGGATGATTAGAGACCCTAACATGACAGAGGAGAGCATTGATTTTCTCTGCAAACTCTGCAAAACATTTTTTTTTACGTTTCTTAACTATTTCATTCCGTGTAGGGCCAATTTCGATAAAGTATTGGAGAGGACAAGACGAATAGGAAAGAGAGCATTTTCGACTTGATAATGGTCCAGGACGGATCACAACGTCGCCGTTTCTTTATTTTCTGATGTGTGGTTTTGGTCATCATATTTCCATTCAAGTTATTGTGGCTCATCGTCTGCATATAATTAAATGACTGTCCAACATGTCATGTTGTAACAGAGCGATGGGTCTGGTGGTGCTTGCCACCACCAGACAAAAAAACGTGCTTCAAACCAAATGGGAATATCCTTAGACAATTAATTCCTAATTTTCTAACTCTCTCTTAGCTTACATCACTAACGTTTACATGTCAATAACAACTCGGAACTCTTTAGAAACGATTATACAAGTTACATACAACTTCCTTTAGATTACATCTCAGCCTCTGCATACTCGTATTACCCCTAAATAAGATTACATAGGCCTTGCTAGATTTGAAAATTGTATTAAATATTAATAACTAAATTTCCTTTGCAAAATATGAAAAGAATTCAAAATACTGTAGAATATATTTATATCAACTAAAAGAATATCCAAGCCTGCTAATGTTAAGTACGGCTTTCTATCGTTAATTACTCTACTTCACAATTGAGTAATTGAGGCAAAATGCCTAAGCACATTTTGTAGTATGCATATGCAAAATATTAGAAGTGCTTCTGGCTTGTTACCTCAATTCCATGTTTAATTAATCACCAGCTCTGTAGTATGCATTTTTTTATAAATATATACACAAAATCTTACATTCTTATATATAGTTACTAGCACTCCTAGCGTTTCGGGCAGGTCCTTAATTTTAATTTTCCCTGGAATACGACCCGACAAATCGTTTAACTAGCAGGTACCCATTCACTGCTGGGTGAAAAGAGGCGAACAACTAAGGATTGGCGCCTAGTCAATCCACCCCGGCCAAATTGCTTGTGAAGCGCCGGACGAGTGTCATACCACAGCGCCACCGGGACTGGCAAAATAATATTTCCATTACCATTAGTGGTATTCTACTCTATATGAATAACTCATTATAGTTCAAATTAGTTTAAAGAATAGGTTGCTCAATAAGCATATATGTGTATGATATATCGTACTGGAAATTGAACGATTTAGTACTTCAGAAATACTGGGCGAGTAAAGGAATGGTGTCTTATGGCTCATATTAAACACCTGCTGGCCAGCAACCATCACGTGCTGGCCAACAACCATCACGTGCTGGCCAGCAACCATCACGTGCTGGCCAGCAAACATCTCGTGCTGGCCAACAACCATCTCGTGCTGGCCAACAACCATCACGTGCTGGCCAACAACCATCTCGTGCTGGCCAACAACCATCTCGTGCTGGCCAACAACCATCACGTGCTGGCCAACAACCATCTCGTGCTGGCCAACAACCATCTTGTGCTGGCCAGCAACCATCTTGTGCTGGCCAACAACCATCTTGTGCTGGCCAGCAACCATCTCGTGCTGGCCAGCAACCATCTCGTGCTCGCCAACAACCACCTTGTGCTGGCCAACAACCATCTCGTGCTGGCCAACAACCATCTCGTGCTGGCCAACAACCATCTCGTGCTGGCCAACAACCATCATGTGCTGGCCAACAACCATCATGTGCTGGCCAACAACCATCATGTGCTGGCCAACAACCATCACGTGCTGGCCAACAACCACCTCGTGCTGGCTAACAACCACCTCGTGCTGGCCAACAACCATCACGTGCTGGCCAACAACCACCTTGTGCTGGCCAACAACCATCACGTGCTGGCCAACAACCATCACGTGCTGATTCATGAAGAATAAACAAATATATTGTCAATAACGTCACCGATAGTTTGTATCTCATTATTAGGCTCGACGGATTTCTCACACGTGATGAGAAACAACATAGACCGCGCGTTCAACCTACCGGCTCAGGCGAGGACCAAGCGAAGACCTTGATGTTGTTCTGGCCAGTGATGTCCGCCGCTCCCAGGAAGGCGAGCACGCCAGGCACCTCCTGCAAGATAAAGGTACACTGATCATCTGACGAGGAGATGCAGTCTCCTCCACGGTGACCTACTCACCAGAGGGTCCCGGTGACCTGCTCACCAGAGGGTCCCGGTGACCTGCTCACCAGAGGGCCCCGGTGATCTGCTCACCAGATGGCCCCGGTGATCTGCTCACCAGAGGGCCCCGTTGACCTGCTCACCAGAGGGCCCCGTTGACCTGCTCACCAGAGGGCCCCGGTGACCTGCTCACCAGAGGGCCCCGGTGATCTGCTCACCAGAGGGCCCCGTTGACCTGCTCACCAGAGGGCCCCGGTGACCTGCTCACCAGAGGGCCCCGGTGACCTGCTCACCAGAGGGCCCCGGTGATCTGCTCACCAGATGGCCCCGGTGACCTGCTCACCAGAGGGCCCCGGTGACCTGCTCACCAGAGGGCCCCGGTGACCTGCTCACCAGAGGGCCCCGGTGACTTGCTCACCAGAGGGCCCCGTTGACCTGCTCACCAGAGGGACCCGG
This sequence comes from Procambarus virginalis, assembly GCA_020271785.1. Lineage (NCBI taxonomy): Eukaryota > Metazoa > Arthropoda > Malacostraca > Decapoda > Cambaridae > Procambarus > Procambarus virginalis. The sequence continues at coordinate 2,299,319 of WNGS01052365.1, forward strand.
TGACCTGCTCACCAGAGGGCCCCGGTGACCTGCTCACCAGAGGGCCCCGGTGACCCGCTCACCAGAGGGACCCGGTGACCTGCTCACCAGAGGGCCCCGGTGACCTGCTCACCAGAGGGACCCGGTGACCTGCTCACCAGAGGGACCCGGTGACCTGCTCACCAGAGGGACCCGGTGACCTGCTCACCAGAGGGCCCCGGTGACCTGCTCACCAGAGGGCCCCGGTGACCTGCTCACCAGAGGGCCCCGGTGACCTGCTCACCAGAGGGCCCCGGTGACCTGCTCACCAGAGGGCCCGGTGACCTGCTCACCAGAGGGCCCCGGTGACCTGCTCACCAGAGGGCCCCGGTGACCTGCTCACCAGAGGGCCCGGTGACCTGCTCACCAGAGGGCCACGGTGACCTGCTCACCAGAGGGCCCTGGTGACCTGCTCACCAGAGGGCCCCGTTGACCTGCTCACCAGAGGGCCCCGGTGACCTGCTCACCAGAGGGCCCTGGTGACCTGCTCACCAGAGGGCCCCGGTGACCTGCTCACCAGAGGGCCCCGGTGACCTGCTCACCAGAGGGTCCCGGTGACCTGCTCACCAGAGGGCCACGGTGACCTGCTCACCAGAGGGCCCTGGTGACCTGCTCACCAGAGGGCCCCGGTGACCTGCTCACCAGAGGGCCCCGGTGACCTGCTCACCAGTGCCCCGGAGTGTCCTTCGTACCACTAGTACAAAACACTTACCAGAGCCGCAGAAGCGTCGATACTGACGATACGAGCGTTGGCTTCAGTGGAGGTGACGAACATACCGACTGCCTCTCCAGGCTGTGTGGGAACAGTGGACACGTACTCGGCTTCCCCTGGCGGGCCAGACACGAACTTGTTACATAACACTTTCACGAAACGACTTCACTCTGTAAATTGTCTCAAAACTAATTAATAGATGAATCCTTCACCCTACAAACACACATTTACACACAGAAAGGCGGGGTCCAAGAGCTCATAGCTCGATTCTGCAGGCACAAATAATAAATAGTAAATACACGGAAACAAAACTCTGAGGACTCATAACAAATGCGATGTTTCCCCAGGACCACACTGAAATAAAGAGAGGGAAGGCAGGGGAGGAGGCGGAGTGGCCCGATCGGTGAGAAAGGAATGCAGTTTCAAGGAGATGGTTATCCCAGGCTGCGAGGGGTTCAGAGACTACATTACAGGCACTGTGACAATGGGAGGACCAAGAGTAGTAGTCGTAGTGATATATAACCCCCTGCTAATTAACAGAAGACCCAGGCAAGAGTATGACAGAAATAACATGGCAGTTAATGTAATTGAGATGGCAGCCTCTGTCGCCTATAGAAATTAATCTCGTGTGCTTATCATGGAAGATTTCAATAACATTTTGATAAACTGCGAAAACAAAGAACTGCATGGAGATGAAGAAACGTGGGGAGATAAGCTATTGGATGTGGCAACAAGAACCTTTTTATGCCAGCATGTCAGAGGATGATGGAAATAACGAACAGTTTATTCTCCTTTAGCTACTAAATATTAGCATTTACTAACATAACTAATACGTAGAATTTACAAAATTAATATTTCTATAGTAAGGCAATATTTTGGCAGATCCTTTCTAGTCCTCATGGTGCTGGGAAGCAGCGTCAAGCTGAAACATGAAATCCTCCACGTTTTGTTGGAAATATTATCGAATCCAGTAAATTGCTTTTTCTTTCTATGTATTATTCTTTATGAAAGCGTATAATTATATCGCGTACTTTTGCGTACTGAACTCGATCATTTAATCAGACTGATTACACCAGTAAATATTACTGCGACGTAAAATAAATACACGTCGACCCTTCTCGTTTAATCAGTGTTAATTGAACCTATTGCCTTGCGAGAAGAGGTATTATGATTTTATATATTTATCTGTGACATCAGTACTTGTTATGGTTCCTTACTTCTCTAATTAATTACTAGTAAATAAAATACTTTAAGCTCGAGATCACTTTGAGGTGTTCTGCGCATGCGTATCTGAGCAAGGGGGAAAGGAGGAGGGCGTCACTCTGCCATGTGCACTCACAGGCTTGTACCGTGGACGTCATTACAGAGAGAATAACGTGGTCAAGCAGGCAATACTAAAATGCTTTTAATTCTCGTGTCTAGGAGTTTATATTTATCCCGTAATCCGACCTACTGCATCAGCGAACGTCAGGGACCATCAACTACTACAATAAGCAGACACGATATCTGCGAGCGTAGTAAGTATATCAGTTCCTACGTTAGTTTTTTTTAGTGTACACACATAAACTAACGTGTAGGTTGCTCCTCGTCATATAGCAGGAAGACCACAAAAACCACGTTAGTTTTATCTCGTATTTATTTATTCCCGCTTTTTCTAATGAATAGTGGAATAATTTACTAGCCTAGGCATTTTCGACAATTTTATTGTGATTCCAGCGTGAATTGTGAGGACAAGCCGAGATAATGTTCCCCTCCATGCCATTACACAACCAATTGGGCTGGACGGGAGAGCGACGATCTCGCTTCATGCGGGTCGGCGTTCAATCCCCGACCGTCCAAGTAGTTGGCACCATTCCTTCCCCGCCGTCCTACCCAAATCCTTATCCTGATCCCTTCCCCAGTGCTATATAGTCGAAATGGCTTGGCGATTTCCCCTGATAATTCCCTTCCACCTTCCCCTCCATGCGGTTTCCATTGCCCTGTGTTCTCAACAATAACCTTGGCAACGAGATTACGTCTTCGAGTATTTGAGCTGTGAAATGAACGTTGTGAAGTCTTCTTTACAGCCCTCATACTAATTTTTCGTAGATACTTTAGTCACATTCTTAATTGATTTATTTCCATGATTTATTACTTATACATGTGCTATTCATTTCTTATGCATGTATATAATATTTCAATGTGTAATTAGACAAATGTACATTCATTCATTTTCTAACTATTTACTTACTTCAGCGTAGAACCAGCGCTGAAATAATACTAGGGATATATTTATCTTTTAGTACGTAACCCTCCAGATTTATGTGTTAAGTCTACTCTTTAATTAGTTGTAACTACAGCTCATTTAATGCTCTTAATATTCTACTGAGTTAACCAGGTCCATACGACACTGGTTCTTTGGACCATTTCACACTAATTTATTTTTCCTTCTTTTTATATAAAAGGAAGGGTGGTCCTTCCAAGCTAATGTTTGCATTTAATTTATATGATTATAATTAATATTGAGAGTTAGACTTTTCCCACAGGAGACCCACAAGAGTGAAAGGCAACGACGACACAGCTAAACTCCACACCGTGAATGACTGACATAAGGGAATTCGAAGCCCCCTTGAGAATGATCGATAACATTGTACTGATGTTTATGTGCCTAGTAGAAGTAGGGTTAACGTACTTATCGAAGGGGCACAGACAACGAAAAGCTGGCATTCCGAAAGGGAAATTATTACAAGAAGATCAGAACATTCCTAACTGATATAAAATAGGAAACAGAGCTAAGAGGAAAGACGGCCCAGGACATGATGGACTACATCACCCAGAAGTNTTGTTGCGACTCAATTATTAATTTGTTTTTCAAGATGAAGACGAATTTTATTTGCTATTATAGATTCGAGTAACTTTCCCACAATAGACGTTAGGCTAATTGGTCGATAGTTAGACGCAAGTGATCTATCTCCTTTCTTAAAAACTGGTATCACATTAGCAACTTTCCAAAACTCTGGCACTCTGCCTGACTCTATTGATTTATTAAATATGATTGACAGTGGGTCACAAAGCTCCTCTTTGCATTTTCAGCACCTGGCAAACACTTCATCCGGCCCTGGGGATTTGTTTGGTTTGAGTTTTACTATTTGTTTAAGAACATCCTCCCTGGTAACTGCTAAACTCGTCAACCTGTCCTCGTCCCCACCCACATAGACTTGTTGGGCTGAAGGCATATTGTTAAGTTCCTCTTTAGTAATACAGATACAAAATATTTATTAAAAATACTACTCATCTCTTCATCACTATCTGTTATTTGACCTGTCTCAGTTTTTAATGGACCTATCCTTTCCCTAGTCTTAGTTCGATATAACTGAAAAAACCTTTAGGATTTGTCTTTGCTTGCCCTGCTATACGAACTTCATAGTTTCTTTTTGCTTTCCTTATCTTTTTTAACATTTCTAACTAGTTGTACGAATTCCTGTTCTAAAGTGACCTCCCATTTTTAATCCTTTGTACCAAGCTCTCTTTTACCTATAAGATTCTTCAAATTCTTTGTTATCCACTTGGGTCATTAGTAATCGATCTATTCAATTTGTGTGGTATACTACGTCCTGTGCTTTGTTTAGATTCTTAAATACGTTATAAATGAATCTACATCGAAATCCCCATTTACATCACTATCGCTGGGTTCATGTCTCGCTCCAAGACCGGCCCACACCCCATACCCAAGACTTTCCAATCAATTTGACCCAAAAAATTCTTAGGCTATTAAAATCAGCTTTTCGAAAATCTGGCACTTTAACAGAATTTTCTCCTACAGGTCTATTCCATTCTATGCCAAATCTGATTTCTTTGTGATCACTGTTCCCTAGCTCACTCCCTATTTCGATGTCATTAATTTGTGTTTCCCTGTTAGTTAACACTAAATCTAAAATATTATTTTCCCGTGTTGGTTCCTTAATGTGTTGCGTATAAGAAAGCAATCGTCAATTAATTCTAGAAAATCTTCTGCTTCACTATTCCCTGTTTTGTTCAACCAGTTTATTCCACTCAAATTAAAGTCACCCATGACATAAATACTGTTAGATCTAGATGCCCTAGATATTTCATCCATAGATGCTTTGCTTCCATTCTGTCTAAATTTGGTGGCCTATATATAACTCCTATTATAATATTATTTGCTTTTTCGTTTAATTCTATCCAAATAGTTTCTGTGTGTGGCTCAGTTTTGATTCCCTCTTTGAGACTACATTTCAAATTGTCCCTAACGTATATGGCTACTCCACCTCCTCGTCTAATATATCTATCTGTGTGAAATAGTTTAAATCCATTTATTTGATATTCGGCTAATAGTTCTCTATTATCAACATTCATCCACGTTTCGGTAAGTGCAATAATATCTATTTTTTCTGTGCAGACAAGAGCATTTAATTCGTTAATTTTATTTCTTAGACTTCTACTGTTTGTGTAATATACCCTAAGTGAATTGTTATTTTGAGGCCCTTCTCTTTCCCTGATCATTTTGCCAATTCCTTTCTCCCGCAAACACACACTTTTATTACATCCTTCCTCCAAATCAATTCCCATACCTCTATCTACTAACAGTTTAAACCCAAACAAACACCTCTAACCACTTCTTCCAACGAGTTTGCAACAGCAACAACCCCAGCTCTCGATAGATGCACCCCATCACGAGCATACATTTCATTTCTTCCATAGAAGTGTTCCCAGTTGTCTATATAAGATATTGCATTAGATTTGCAATATCTTTCCAGCCTGCAATTGACACCAAGTGCCCTCGACATCCATTCATTTCCCACTCCCTTTCTTGGAAGAATGCCACATATGATCGGGATTCCTCCCTTGCTCCTAACTAATTCTATTGCTGTCTTGAATTTCAGTATTAGTTCCTCACTTCTAACTCTCCCACATCATTACCCCCTACACTAATACAAATAATGGGTTTGTTCCATTTCCCGTCATAATATCTTTCATGTTTCCAACAATATCACCAATTCCAGCTCCCGGATAGCAAACTCTTAATCTGTTCCCCCTATCTCTGGCACAAAACGTTCTGTCTAAATACCTCACCTGGGAATCTCCCACAACCAAAACTCGCCTCGGTACCTCCTTAACTTTCTGAGCACCCTGAGGGGCCCGCGCTTCGCCGCTCCTTGCTGATTTCTTTTTGGAGTGCACTGCTGGCTCACCACAGCACTCGTCCTCCAACACGGCAAATGAATTTGCTGTCTTTAGGGCGTCTGTAGGCGGCCTTGTCAAGGTCTTCTTAAGACCCCTGTCCCCAACGACTCTCCACGACGAGGTCTTGTTTATCTTGGTCTTCTCCGTTTCTTCCCGACGTTTCAGCTGTCGTACCTCCTCTCGTAAGGAATCCACCTCTGCTCTCAGAGCCCCAACCAAGTTCACCAATTCCCTCAGTAATCCCTTCATTATTGCTACAATAATGCCGCTACAATCGGAGCTCCAGCCAACACAACCTCTCACTGTGACAGCACCTGACTGACTATGCTCTAAATGTTGTTGTTCCAAATGAGTTGGAAAATGTTGTAAGTAGAGTGCCTCAAGGCTCTGTCCTGGGCCCCTCTGTTGTTTGTAATATATATAAATGATTTAGCTTCAGGACTGAGTTGCAACATTTGGAAATTTACCGATTATACAGAAATCGGCAAAGAAATAAACACGGAAGAAAACCCTCTTTCACTTCAAGTAGATCTAAATAGGGTTTTGAAATGGTGAAAAGATTGGCAGATGCAGTTTAATGCTGATAAATGTAAAGTTTTGAGGATAGGTAATAATGATAGAGTTACAAGATACGAGCTAGTTGGTGTTTAGATTGCGAAAGGGATCTGGGAGTTATGATTAGTAAGAATTTAAAACGAAATGATCAATACATGAATGTTCGTAATAAGGCAAATAGGATACTGGGATTTATCAATCGAAGTGTTAGTAACAAGACACCTGGTGTTGTTCTTCAGCTATATCTTGTTATGGTTAGGCCCCATTTAGATTATGCAGTTCAGCTTTTGTCGCCGTACTATAGAATGGATATAAATTCACTTGAACGTGTCTGACGTAGGATGACAAAGTTAATCCCCCTAATTAGAAATCTTTATGAGTGGGATTTGGTGGTTATAAATAGTAGCTGCCTCGTATGGGCCAATAGGCCTTCTGCAGTTACCTTTATTCTTGGCCCATACGAGGCAGCTCCTAACCTATAGAACAATAGCATACAATGAAGAATAGGAGCTGCCTCGTATGGGCCTTCTGCAGTTACCTAAGAATAAAGGTAACTGCAGAAGGTCTATTGGCCCATACGAGGCAGCTGCTATCTATAACCACCGAACCCCACTCATATACATGTCCAACCCACGTTTGAAACAGATAACCTTTATTCTTATCTTCATTAATTAAAGCCTCAGGGCTTTACACATGAAACTGGAGCAACTGTGACATCCGTAAATGCTTTCCCATTATGACTAGTCATAAATGATCTCCGTGCGATCACTTCTCCAGCCTACGACTGCACATCGAGTCAGCTATCGATCGGTCTGTGTGCATGGGAACAGAGCACCAACTTTCTTCCAATGTCATGGGAAGACTGTGAACAAAAACACTGTGGTCTCGCCTCTCTCCACCAACGAGGAGGCGACGACAAGCCACACGGCACCTCGGATGCATTTCCGATGGTTCCTTTCATATAAAAGGGGTGACGCTGAGGAAAATAAGACTCGCGTCCCTACCAAAACCAAAAAAGACCATCCCATTATGACTAGTCATAAATGGTCACAACAAAAACTAATTTGATAAAAATTAAAATGTATTTGTATAGTTTCACATGAAGGTAACATGTACATTAAAATATTTACTGGCCTGGGGGTAAAACAGTTCAGGTTTTCCTAGGAACTAAACCTAAAGAATATAAAAAACTGTCTTGGTCCATGTGATGAAGACTTGGCTGAGTGAAGGCCTGAGGCTGGCTTCCAGCAGCAGCTTGTGGTGTGGTAGCCGCGACACTCTTGACCTGCTGGACTCCTCCGGACTCCATACTTCTCTTCATCCTGATGTCGGCCATTGTCTGTTCTATCAGGAAGGCCTCAACCATAGAACTTTTAACAAGCTTATATGGTTTCTTTTTAGAATGCCTTTTGCGAGCAATCTTCTCAGGAATATTGTTTGCTGATGCATTTTCATGGGAGAAATTCCTCCCTTCCGCCTTCTTGGCTGAAGCCTTGAGGTTGGCTTCATCAGAGCACTTGTTGACTTTAAAATGCATTAAGCGTCCAATAATTTTAACCTGTGTGAGGACGCCTGAAGTAACACCTCGCCTCAAAGCCAGCTTCAGATGGATGTCAGCGTCCTTCTCGTTAACCGAGAAATTACAGACGACGAACTTCAGAATATCCTGATGGGAGGAGCCTTGACTATTACTAAGGAATGTGATGGCGGCAACAACCATCTCAGAATACTTGGGATGGTTCGCAGTCCTGTCCAAAACATTATCAGATGTCTTAGTTTTGGACCTTAAGACGACCATCTTGTGGGCTATTGTAAGACTCGATGCAGACAACTCGAATTGATCCTACACTTTCAAGAGGTAAGGAGTGATTGCGTTGATTGTTGTTGTTGTTGTTAAAGATTTAGCTACTCAGGACGAAGTGTCCATGTAGCACGAGCTATGGTGAGCCCGTAATTGAGTTTGGTTATACATGATAACCTTTTTCCTGTGATATTTGGGTCTAAGTTTAAAATGGAGGAGGGGATTTCTCTTTTTTCCTGTTTATTTATCGCTTCTGTTTTAGTGCACTGGTTTTAATCTTGTTTTATTAACATTATCTTGGTGGCGGATGTAGATGCAGAATGCTCACTAATGAGTCCCATTCCTCAACGGCTTTTCTAATCATTGTAGTCGCGGTGGAATGTGCATCTAATGCAGCTGCTGTCGTTGGATTAATGTTGAGTTTGATGCGCAGGGCTTCAGTAGCTTCACATTCCAGTAAGTAGTGCAACAGTGGCGCCTCTGCTTCAGTTTCACATATGTGACACTCTTTAACTATTGGGTTCATTACCTCCCAGCAGCACTTGTAACCAAGCCTGAGTCTGTGTATGGCTACTGCAATGTCTCTGGATATCTTTTTGCCAGGCTTGAAAGAGGAGTAGCCAGTGGCTTGTTCGTACCATATCGCAGTGGATCTTCCTTCCGCTATTTGGCTCTGTGGCGATCTTTGATAGTTGAGAATATTTTCTTCTTGATTTGCTCCTTTATCTGTGAGAAACTTGGAGGTATTTGAACCTGTACAACAGGTAGAGCAGTGGCAGTTTTTGCTAGTGAGTCTGCCTTTTCATTACCATCTATACCAATGTGACTTGGTATCCAATTTCGAGTGATTGACGTCCCTCGATTATGGGCTTCTTTTCCTATATGTTGAATTTCTGTGAGGAGTTGTATATTATCTCTGTGCTGACTGGATAACAATGCCTGGAGCGAAGATTTAGAGTCGGTATGAATGATGACATCATGTAAATTATTATCAATTGCATATTTTATTACCTCCTTCAGGGCATATAATTCTGTTTGCAATGTTGAGCACCCACTATTCATGCTCCAGTAAGCCTCATGGTTGGTAGTGTAAACTGCTGCCCCAGCAGAACCTTTTTCTTGATCAACTGATCCGTCTGTGAAGATGTGAGTCGTTGTGGGTCTAGAGATAGTTTCCATTTGTTGTTCTATTACTTCCTTGAGCCTCTGCGGGTCACATGCTGATTTTTTAACTGGTAATCTTTCAAATTCAAATTATTTGAATTTATATCCATTCTATAATATGGCGACCAAAACTGAACTGCATAATCTAAATGGATATAGAATATGGATATAGAATGGATATAAATTCACTTGAACGTGTCCAGCGTAGGATGACTAAGTTAATTCCCCAAATTAGAAATCTTTCATATGAAGAAAGATTAACAAAGCTTAAGTTGCATTCACTGGAAAGGCGAAGAGTTACGGGTGACATGATAGAGGTTTACAAGTGGATGAATGGACATAACAAAGGGGATATTAATAGGGTATTAAAAGTATCAACACAGGACAGAACGCGAAACAATGGGTATAAATTGGATAAGTTTAGATTTAGGAAAAACTTGGGTAAATACTGGTTCAGTAACAGGGTTGTTGATTTGTGGAACCAATTGCCGCGTAACATTGTGGAGGTGGGGTCCCTCGATTGTTTCAAGCTTGGGTTGGACATGTATATGAGCAGGATTGGGTGGTTATAAATAGGAGCTGCCTCGTATGGGCCAATAGGCCTTCTGCAGTTGCCTTTGTTCTTATGTTAAATACAATAAATTTGAAGTTAGATAAAGGGAGGTTAGGTCCAGGACGGTTGGGTTGATGCACAAACAACACTTTCCTCCCATATTTACGATAAATTTGAAGTTAAAAAAAGGGAGGATAGGTCCTGGACGGTTGGGTTGATGTGTAAAAACAAAAACACCCAACAATATAGCTACAATATTGAACACAATTCCAAGTTTTAGAGGAGAGGGACTGTTGGGTTCATATCCAAAACATCACTTTTCTATGAAAATGGTTACGATGTTCAACAAAGAACTTAGCAGGTTAGACACAATGCGGATAGGTTCATATCCAAAACTTCCCTTTTCGAAGAAAATAGATTAAATATTCAACAAAGCTCCAGTACTCTTGCAAGTTAGGCATGGGCATTTAGGTTCATCACCAAAAACATCACTTCTCTGAGTATATGTCGTATTAGAGGCTAGGTCCACGTTAAGATGGAATGGGTGAAAATGTGGGTAAAATTGGCTTTGGCTGTGCTATGATACACATCATTTAGGCATATTTGGTGAAAATTGTCTCCAATTTGGTGGCGATAGCTTAAATTTCCCCAACTTTAATTAAATCTGCTAGGTCAGGGTTAGGTAAGGCTATGTAGGGTAGGTTGGAATATGTGAAAACTCGGCTAAAATGGTCTTTGGCTGTGGGAGTATGTCTCCCAAGATGCTCCCACAGCTGACTTGAATGGCATTGCAGTGCACAGATCTTCGTGCACAAAGCCTATCTCTCTTAATCCTGGATAGTTTTCTGGCATGTTGGGTATCACCAGAATGCCCACTTAACCAGGAACACTGTAAAAATACGTAGGCCGCCGTATGTCCAGACAGGAAGTAGATACAGGAAAGCTAAGCATACTTGCCACCATAGGGTCAGTGAGTATATGGCCTGGAGGAGAGTGTGAGAGGGGAAGGCGCCAGCAGCGTCTGACCTCTGGGGTCAACCTCAACCGGCGCATGTTGAATAACAGCTATGACGTGTTCATGACGTCACTCCTGCTACTGCTCATCGAACGAGCTAATATGATTGGTTCCCGCTCATTTGCTGCAATGCTATTGGTCAAATTGTAACTTCTTTTGTGTTGTGTGCCACGAGATGCCCGGCACCCTTGCAAACTCATTCACGTGAGAGAGACCATACGAAGAGGACGTGTTCTGTTCTACCGGCCAATAGACTGATCACCGTCTATCCCTCACCGTCAAGTTAACTCAGCGTCTTTGCGATATACCACACACTCGCCAGAATCACGAGTGGGAATATATTGTTTAGAAGCCTAAAGTGACAAATCTCCAGAGCGAAACAGACTGGTATCAGGTAACCCCTGGTGACAAAGATCGTTGTGAGTGACTCAGAGTGAACTAAGGCAGTGCCGCCGCCTAAGTAATCTGTGTGTGACTTTACCACAGTGTACCTGTACCACAGTGTACAGTGTAGTGCATGGTACTGCCGCCAGCCGCCGCCAGCCGACGCCAGCCGACGC
>WNGS01052365.1:2315880-2357455 GCA_020271785.1 Procambarus virginalis
ATCTGTCTATCCATCCACCAATCTGTCTACTGTTTGTCACACGCTGTGCAACCCGTCCTCTTAAAAATAACGTCACTCTTCGCTCGTATGCGCACTATGGCCAAACACTGAGGAAATTTTAAAAGAAATCGGCTCACGAATGTGATGTACTGTCCCGTCTTCTGTTTGAGTCCTCCAGCTTAGTCTGTTAGGTTAGGAGAGGATACTTTCAATTAACGTTTTTCATGACGTTTTGAAACTTTAGGACAATTTCCTGCTATCCTAACCTACCAGAGGATCCTTAATTTACAGTTTTTGAAAAAATAATCCGAAATTTATTCTCAATTATTTTTTCATATTCAAATTACGTAAATTTTCGGCCATACGTGCAAACGGCTAAATTCAGATGAAATTTGTAAGAGGACAGGTTAACGGTTAGCCTCTGTTTTTTAATCTTTGTCTTTATCTATCTCTGCCTGTCTATTTGTCTGTCTCTCTTTTATCAAAAATATAATTGTCTTATGTGTTGGTGGTGGGCAGTGAGAGGATCTCAGCTGTGTGAAATACTAAAAAAAGAAACGTTGCCCGTTACTCTGGTAAAGATAATAGTTGTCCCTTACTCTGGTAAAGAGATAGTTGCCCCTTAATCTGGTAAAGATAATAGTTGTCCCTTACTCTGGTAAAGAGATAGTTGCCCCTTAATCTGGTAAAGAGATAGTTGTCCCTTAATCTGGTAAAGAGATAGTTGCCCCTTAATCTGGTAAAGATAATAGTTGTCCCTTACTCTGGTAAAGAGATAGTTACCCCTTAATCTGGTAAAGATAATAGTTTGCTCCTTACTCTGGTAAAGATAATAGTTGCCGCTTACTCTAGTAAAGAAACATTGATTGAGAAATCTCAGACGCTTTGTAAGGATCGTTTGTTTTATGTGAGTACGAACAAATTATAGACAGCAATAAATTTCTGATCATTTTCCCAAAATCAGTGAATAATAGTGCATATTACTGTATTTTTTAAATATTTGTCCGTGTAGCTGTCTGGCAGTGCCAAAAATCGTCGTGGGGGTCTGAATGTGGCACGCTGTTCCCTTTTGAATTCTGGTGACTTGGACCAGCCTGTGTTCATCCCGTACCCCAGACTATGTCCTCTGCCAGTTTGGGTGAGGCTAGACCCAACTGTGTGGCCTCCAACTTTGAACATTATGGAAAAAAGGGTGAAAACAAAATTGCTAATAAAGGCATAAAGGGACAGATTGACCAGTGTTCAACATGTCCTTTTAACGTCGCTTTTGGCCGTTTACCCGTATGGCCGAAAGTGGACATAATTTGAGAATGAAAAAAATTAAAATAAATTTGGGATTTTGTTTTCAACAACAATAAGTTAAGGGTCCTCTGGTAGGTTAGGTGGGCAGGAAATTCTCATAAAGTTTCAAAACTTTATGAAAAATTTTAATTGAAAGTTTCCTCTTCTGACCTTACTGAGTAAGCCGGACGCCTCAAACAGAATTACGGGACAGTACGTCACTTTTGTGAGTCGATTACATTTCAAATTACATCCACTTTTGGCCATTGCGCGTATACGAGCGAAAAGCGACGTTATTTTAAGGAGGACAGGTTGAAAAAAGTGCGTAAATAAAAGTGGGTTGTAGTGCTGACCTGGACTCCGACAGGCAGTGTTGGCGGCCGTGTTGGTGAGGACGTACTGAGGGGTGAGCAGCCAGTTGGGGCAGGTGTAGCAGCTGGGGAGGGAGAAAGCAGCGAAGGCAGAGCTGTTGGGGGTGTTCCAGGACCCAGCGTCGCTCGTCAGCGTTGCCTCCACCGCCTGCAGTAGCCCTGCGTCGTCCACTCCCACCTGTATAGGCTCAGTTCACGTCTCAATTGTCCCTCTCTTCTCTCTTCTCTCTTTACCCTTATTTATTTTCCTTTCTCCCTACCCTGTCTCTCCTCCCCTCATTCTCATTCCCTCCCCCTCATCTTCTTTCTCTCCCCTCCTCTTTGCCTCTCCTCTTCTCTATCACCCTCTTTCTTCAGTGTCCACAAGTGAAAGCTGTTAACACTAGGAGAGACTACAAGCCACTAGTACTGGACTAAAACCAAGCTCTCATAAGTCAGGCCGAGCCCTGGGCCGGGCTTCCGGGTAGAAAAACTATCAGAACCCCATCAAGGTACAACCCAGGTACATGTTCACAACACTAAGACAAAAACAAGTGAAATTTGGAAGCCAGTTACCCTCCATAACTATTGTATTTGACAATACACTTAGAAATTATTTTCAAGTTAATTAGAAAAATTATTTACTTCCCCAATTGTAATTAAATTGTAATTCATGAAAATTAAAAAGTAGTTGCCAAAAATAAAACTAGACTCCAATCTGACATTTAAGAAATACGTGAAAATAAGCTCCAAAGATCATTTTTGAAATATTTATATTGAGAAGGAGCTTTGCTGACCTTGTAGGTACAGAGGAAAGGTTCCCGCCAGCCAATCGCAGTCATGTTGGTGCTCAGGTCAAGGGATATCCTAACGGGCCGACGGACCTTCTGGGCGGCGAGGGCGGCCGCGGATGCAATAATATTGCAACGATCAATCTTCCCTCCGAAACCTCCACCGATGCGCTTCACCGTCACATTAATCCTACAAACAAAATACAACACTGTCTTACAAAAACCTCAGATACATTTATTAAATAAAATATTTATTTCCGCTGCAGACAGGACATAACATCGAGTGAGATTCGGCCAATTGTGATAATCACACAAGAAATGTTCTGCCGTACACAGAGAAATCATATTATCATGATATATCAATGAACAGATTCACAGGAGCCGTGATGAGGGTTCGAACCCATGCGTTGGGTGTTCCCAGATGCATGCTCTAGTCAACTGCACAACGAAATGGTAAAAAAAATTGCTACCTGGGGCACTACTACTTTTGACCATGTCATGTCGCAGTTGACTAGAGAGTGCATCTGGGAACACCCAGCGCATGGGTTTGAACCCTCATCACGCCTCTAGTTAATTTGTTCATGTTCAGCCGTATGACTTTTACTTTTCAGTTTTTTTCATGTAAGAACAAGAGTTTTTACATGAGTTCTTACATGTTCTTATAAGAGTTCTAAAGCCTGCCCGAAACCACCCATAGGGTTTTGGGCAGGTCCTTAATCCTAATTTTCCTTGGAATACGACCCGCCAAATCGTTTAACAATCAGGAACCCATGCAGGAGTACCCTGAAACTTTACACATGAATGGAAATTCCTGAATCTAACCTTAAAAACACGAATCTAATATTTCAAAGAGAAGAAATAATATTGTAAATGTAAGTGATTATATGATTTACCCAAAATATCATATTTTGAACACTGCAAAATGGAAGTCAAGGGATTTCCTCCTTTTGTCCACGAGTCTGAGAGCGTTATTGATCCATCGCCTGAACGGCTTTGACAATTATGATGAAAATTACACCATCCCATGAAGATAACATTCGAAGCTGTTGACTAGATTTTGGCACAACTCGAGCAAAATGAAAGATATATTTACATACAGGCCAAATTATTTTTATTTATGAATTTATCGTGGCTGAAATGAAGATGAAGTTGCCCTAGAACCTCCCCTGTGAAAATTAATCTGGCTCTTGGAATAACATAATGTAAGATCTTTTTAGATGCAACATAATTTTAACATTGTTTGTGTTCTATTGAGTTTCCTTCTCTTGCCACTAACATATTACTTCTCAAATTGAAAACCACACGTTTTATATTTTTGTCTTAACAAATTACCTGCAGAACTATAACTAGCTGTTCTTGCTGTATAAAAGATGGATGAATAATTGATCTCTATTAATGCTGTCTTCCATAATGTATTCGTGAGTTTCTGTTGAACTATAAGAATCACCGAAGTCTAAACTAATGTTCTCATGTATATAGCACGCAACACCTCTGTTTTAACAGTAAATTGGTACCCAGAAGTTAGGTAACTGTTAAGGGGTTGTATTCTGGGAAGGGTCAGAAGTTTGACATTGTAGAGGACCTCGATACAAGCGTAAAGTATATAAATACACAAAGCTTTCTTGTTCCGTGACAAAACGAACTTTTGTAATAATGATTTGTGTTAATGACCAAACCACACATCAGAAAATGGAGAAACGACGACCTTTTCGTCCGTCCTTGACCATTATCACGTCGTGTGAGAGAAGAGAGGATGTTGTTGTTGTTGTTTTAGATTTAGGTACTCAGAATGAAATGTCCATGAAGCACGGCTATGGTGAGCCCGTAATTGAGTTCGGTTATATGCGATAACCTTGTTACTCTGATATTTTGGTCAAAGTTTTAAATGGAGGTGGGGTTTCCTCCTTTTTCCCTGTATATTTTTTGCTTCTTTATTAGTGCACTGGTTTTAGTCTCGTTGTATAACATTATCTTGGTGGCGGATGTATGTGCAGAATGTTCACTAGTGAGTCCCATTCCTCAACGGCTTTTCTAATCATTGTAGTCGCTGGAGAATGTGCATCTAATGCAGTTGCAGTCTTTGGATTAATGTTGAGTTTGATGCGCAGGGCTTCAGTAGCTTCACATTCCAGTAAGTAGTGCAATAGTAGCGCCTCTGCTTCTGTTCCACAGATATGACACTCTTTAACTATTGGGGTTTATTACCTCCCAGCAGCACTTGTAACCAAGTCTGAGTCTGTGTATGGCTACTGCATTGTCTCTGGATATCTTTGTATCAGGCTTGAAAGAGTAGTACCCACTGGCTTGTTCGTACCATATTGCAGTGGATCTTCCTTCCGCTACTTTGGCTCTGTGGCGACTTTCGATAGTTGGGAGAATTTTCTTCTTGATTTGCTCCTTAATCTGTATAAAACTTGGAGGTATTTTACCTGTACAACAGGTAGAGCAGTGGCAGTTTTTGCTAGTGAGTCTGCCTTTTCATTACCATCTATGCCAATGTGACTTGGTATCCAATTTAGGGTTATTGACAGCCCTAGATTATCGGCTTCTTTTCCTATATGTTGGATTTCTGTGATGAGTTGTATATTACATCTGTGCTGACTGGATAACAATGCCTGGAGCGAAGATTTAGAGTCGGTATGAATGATGACATCATGTAAATTATTCTCAATTGTATTGTTTATTGCCTCCTTCAGGGTATAATTCTGTTTGCAATGTTGAGCACACACTATTCATGTTCCAGTAAGCTTCATAGTTGTTAGTGTAAACTACTGCCCCAACAGAACCTCTTTCTTGATCAGCTGATCCATCTGTGAAGATGTGAGTCATTGTAGGTCTTGGGATTGTTTCCATTTGTTGTTCGATGACAGCTTTGAGCCTCTGCGAGTCACATTCTGATTTTTTAACTAGTAATCTTTCAATGATTACCTTTAGACTTAATTCTTCCCATGGAGGCGGCGGCCGAAAGTGTTGATATGGTCTATTTTCTCCTTTGTTTTTAATAATGGTTCGTTTCAAGTTCACTTTCTCTAGAATCTTCACTAGATTATCCGCCCATGCACTTGTTTTATATTGAAGGTTTCTCTGAAGCGATCAGTGTATGCTATCTTTGATTGACAGTCTAATGGTGATTCCAACAAGTTTTGCTGTTATGATGGCTATCCTTTGATTGATCCTGTTTTCTAAGGCAGGTATGTTGGTTGTCATTCTTAGAGTCTCTCGACGCGTCCATATAGGTGCTCCCAGCATTGTTCTGAAGGCATCATTTTGAGACACTTCTAGTTTCTCCCATTGGTTTTTACTGAGGGATGTAAGAGCAGGAGCAGCATAGTCAATGAGTGACTTAACCGCTTGAACGTAGTACATTTTGAATACTGGTAGAGATGCACCCTCTCTAAGACTTATCAGGGAGCGCGAAGCTGTGTTTCTGGTGCAAGGGATGAGTCACAATAACGTGGCTAAGGTATGTTGACCAGACCACACACTACCAGGTGAAGGGACGACGACGTTTCGGTCCGTCCTGGACCATTTTCAAGTCGATTGTGTTCAGGACCAATTCTCAAGTCCACAATCGACTTGAGAATGGTCCAGGACGGACCGAAACGTCGTCGTCCCTTCACCTTCTAGTGTGTGGTCTGGTCAACTGTGTTTCTGGCTTTACAACGTTCCCGAAGATATTAAATTTCTTGAATAAATTTCAACTAGTTGTCTATTATGACTCCTAGGTATTGAAAAAAAGGTAACCGATTGAATTTCATATCCTTGTATTGCGAGTCTGATGTCTTGAGTTCTTATTTTAACGGCCATTGCTCTGTTTTATTGCTGTTAATTTTCACTGGTATGCGTTCCGCTTCCCTGCTGATAATATCTAGGCATTTTTGTGCATGGTTCCTTGTGCTTATGCCATTGATAATGACTACAAAGTCGTCTGCATAGTTAAGCAGTTTGGCTTTTGGTAACTTGAGCTTCATGAATTGTTCCATGAGACAGTTGAAGAGGAAGGGGCTTAGTATTCCTTCCTGCGGAGTTCCATTTTATAGCCCCTTTGACAACGATGTTTTTCCTTGGAATTTGACTGTAGCTTTTCGGTTAAGCAGGCTTCCTTTGGCAAAGGCAAGAGCGTGTCATTTGATTTCCTTATCCACCAGGCAGCACAGTGTAGCTGGAACATTGGCTAACTCGAAGGCTTTTTCTAGGTCTAGAAAAATAAGGATTCCGGGTTTGTCATTGATTTGATCCAGGAGTTAGGTAAGGCAATCTGTGGTTCCAACACCTTTTCTGCAAGCAAACACATTTTGGTGCAGTGGATTGTCTTTTTCATTCAATTCGATTAAGAACCATTCTTTCCGCAGTTTTTGCCAGACAGCTTGTTAATGGATTTCTTGGAAACCGGGTCTTGGATTTCCCGGGTCTTTAGGTTTTGGAATGGGAACTATAATTGCACTGTTCCAAGAAAGTGGTCGAGTTCATGTCACCCATACTCTGTTGATGAGATTCAAGAAGGCTTTTTCACCCTTTTCTCCTAGCTTGGCCAGCATGTTGTAAGTGATTTTGTCCGCACAAGGAGCTGTGTTTTTAGTTTTCTTTGTAGCTCTTCTGAGTTCTTTCAGATTGAAATGTTGGTCTAATTCATCAGGTAAGGCTAAAGCATCATCTATTTCTTCCATCTTGCTGCTTGAAGTCTATGTTGGTGAGTCAGAGTTGCTTGAGGAAGTTGAGTGGAACTGGCTCTTGAAGCAAATAGATTTTCTAACCTTTCTGCTTCTTGCTCTGGATGAACATGGTGTGGTAGAGCATAAGGCGATTTTCCTTTGACCTTGTTGATCTGCCTCAAGATTTTACCCAAGGATTTACACTGATTTAGTTTGCCACATCACTCGAGCCATTTTTCATCACTGATTGTTGCTGTTTCTTCGTGCTCATGATCTTGGACAGCTCTTAGAAGTCCTAGATTAGCTTCGGTTCTATCTCTTCTGAAATTCTAACTTACACAATTTAGTCTGTTATGTAGTTCTTTGATCCTATCACAGTAATACCTATGGTCCTTATGTTGTTAGGTAATTGTTTTTTCTCTTGGGGATGGCGTGATTCGCTGCTCTATGTATTACATTTACTAAATCTTTTTCCATTTCTTCGGTGTTGTCAGAGTAGTGTAGTTCTGGTTCCAAGTTTCGAGAGATTCCTGAAACTTCGTCCAATC
Source organism: Procambarus virginalis (assembly GCA_020271785.1). NCBI lineage: Eukaryota > Metazoa > Arthropoda > Malacostraca > Decapoda > Cambaridae > Procambarus > Procambarus virginalis. The sequence continues at coordinate 2,323,503 of WNGS01052365.1, forward strand.
TGCTTTGATAAAGTCCCATCCGGGCTCAGGAGCTGGAGGTCTAGGAGGTAGTGTCATATTAATAACTGTTTTTGTAGCAAATTGGTCACTAGTCAGTACAAGGTCAACTGACCAATGACATAACTCATAAATACTGGTGGAGACAAACGAGAGATCCAGCTTCCCCACACCAATTTTATTATTATTATTATTATTATTATTATTTTTATTATTATTTTTCTTCCACAGACGTAACCACACATTTACAATGCTAAGCAGCATATATACATTTTCTTCTATCCTCCACGGACAGGGTTAGAGATCTGTTAAACATATAGTTCAGGGATTTATTGAACAATCCTACACCAGTGTGGGTTGGTTCCGTTGAGTTAAACAAACTGATTTCAGGTACTTCATCCAAAAGGTGTTCAATATGTCTTCCGTTGGCGTCGGTTCTTGGCGAATGAAGTATTAATTCACTATGAGCGTCGAAGTCGCCAGAGATGATAGTAGGTGTAGTGACTGCTATTTCAAAGATTGCAGAGAGATTCATGTCGTATTCTCCATGGCTCTTGTATACGTTGAAGATGGACAGCATTGAGTTCCTCATAGTGAGATTAAGATCCATAAGTTCGACGTTCTCACCACAATGAGGCAGGTCTGTGATTGCCGTGGCATTGATATAATTTCTTACTAGAATTGAAATGCCTTTGGTGCCACCTTGGGCAATTGGGCAGTGGAAACCTTGATATCCTGGGATATTGATATATCTTTCAGTCCTGGTGAGTGTTTCTTGAAGCAAAACAATATCAATGTTATCCAAGGGAAGCACTGCTCTGAGTGTGCTTTGTTTTTGAATCCTTGAATATTCCATTGTATAATCATGAGATTGCCCATTATTCTATTAGAGTTAAATCCATTGAGTCCATGGTAGTTTCTAAAGTGGTGATTTCCCTGACGGCTTGTGTCTTCTTGGCTGGAGTGGAGACTGCCATTGGGTGCTGAAAAAATTAAGTTTCGTCACCTTCTTCGACTTCTGCTTCGTCAACCTTATCAGGTAGGGCTTGTTGAAGTGTGGAAGAAATAAGTTCAGTAGATTGTTTTTTTTAACTTTGTTAACATTTCCTTCCTTAACTGTGGGTTGGTCTGTTCCAGTGCTTGGAATGTTTTGTCAAGCATCTTGCTGAAGGTCTCTGTCAGGGAGGCAATAACCATTGGAACAGTAGTCACTTGATACACCTTTGGCTGCCGTTCTTTTTTCTTGGTAGGTGAGGAGACTCTTGGTTGGGTCCAAGCGTCTTTGCTACATCCAGCTACTGCAACATTTAATGATGTAGGGATCGTTATTCGTGCTTGGGAGGTCTTAAAGGCAATAGCAGGTGTATTCGTTTTGCTGCCTTGATCTATTCGTTTGTTGTTGCCATGTGGAGTAGTGCTTTGTTTTCTCCAGTTATTGGAGGCCCTGTTCTAGCTCATACTAGAAGGAATTGGTGCTTTAGTCTGTTGCTAATTTGAATCTTCATTTATTCGGATTTGCCAAGGAGTGTACCATTGACTTTTAACTGAGGGTCTGGCCGATTGTGGTCTAGGAATTTTGGCTTTGGGGTGCTGGGAAGATCCGAAAGCTTGAACTCTTTTTACCCTTTCTGGACATCGTTTGTTCCAGGCGAAGAGAAGACGTTGTTGTTGTTTCAGATTTAGCTACTCAGAACGAAGTGTCCATGTAGCACAGGCTATAGTAAGCCCGTAAAGCCCTAAGAGAGGATGTTGTTGTTGTTTAAGATTCGCTACTCAGAACAGTAAGTTCCAGTAGCACGGGCTATGGTGAGCCCGTAAGTGGAGGCTCTTTGGATCCACTATCTGTACCAGTAGCTGATACTAGAGATCTGGCGATGGATGGGGGTCTTCATGCTGGTTTTCAGCCTGAAGGGCTGGCTATACCAGTTATGGAGCTAGTGGGATTAGTGTCGACCTCTAGGTTTTCCGTTTTTTCTTTGCCTGCGACTTTGGCTGAGCAGTGCTGTCGTTGGAGTTTGGTGACGGGGCCTCCATGAGGAAGTCTTGAACCGTGTATGTGTCATATTTGTGATGCGTCGCTGAAGCTCCTACTATGATTTCCTCGTCTGAGGAGTCCGTAACCTTCATAGTGGGTGTTTTTGTCTTTCACCTCGCAGCCTTAGGTAGGTTTAGGTGTCGTTGATTGGTGGTTGTAGCTATTTCAGGAGCGCTGGTGGTGCTGTTATCGTTTGTAGACAGCACGTCTGCTAGCGCGGCTGCTGAGATAGTGATGGTAGGAGTGTTGGGAGCTGGAGAAGGAATTACCTCTGTTTGTGTCGCCCGGGTCATGGGCGGTTCTGGAGTCGGTGTTGAAGTTGACCGCACGGTCGTCCTGGTGGTAGTCTCCGGAGTGGTAGAGGAGGCAGTGAGATTTACGCTAGTGGCTATGATGGGTGCCAGGCCATTGTCTATGTATAATGCGTTCAGTTCACTAACAAAGCGCTGGTTGTCAGGTCCTGCAAGCCTTTCCGCTAGTTTAAGAAGACCTGGGATAATGCCTGCACGTGATGCAGGGGGCTGTGAAGGAGCCTGTGGGACCTTGGGTCCCCAATGAGATGGCCGTGTCGCCTGCTGGGAGGAATCACATGTTGGTAAGACCGGAAAGTCTTCTGGTCGATTAGTGAGAGCTAAGGTGGTGGGTTGAATGCTAGGGGCTCTGGTCGAGGAGGTAGAAGGGTTGTTTCTCTTGGCTTCAACCTGGGCCTTGATGTTTTCCTGTCTGCGGGGCAGCGGTAGGAAATTGCGGGGGATTGCCATCACAGAGCAAGCAGCGATGGACTGTTGCCTTGCATATGGATTAGTGATGGTCTAGTGCGCACAGGCTGCACCTCTGGACAGGGTGCTGACACTTGTTGGTCGGGTGGGAGAGCTCGTAGCACTTAAAGCACTGCTGGATCTCATGGTATCGTTCCTTTTTTATTTGGTGGGGTGGTATTTTTAGGCCGAAGCAGTAGAATCCTTGTGTGGCAGCCTGGGTGGCCGCAGCTATGGTGGTGAACGTAATCTTCATTGATGTTTTGTCGGTGTTGCAGAACTCTAGGTTGAATACCGACAGGTTTGGATTTTCGTCCTCGATATTGACCATGATATGATGTTGAGGTCGCTCAGCGATCCACTGGCTGGTCCTGCTGGTAAAAACAGTTCTTCCGGCCAGGAACTGACGTGGGAAGTGAGGATGTAGGTGGTGCTCTTTGCGAAGAATGGCATCGTTAGTGAGGAGTTTTTCTAGCTCCTCTTCACATGAAAAGTAGAGCACGATATCTTCACCTTCCTGACTAATGTCAGCGGGTTTGAGGCCAGTTACGTCCTTCAGGACCTTTAAAGTATTGCTTCTCCCGATAGCATGACCGTCAAGTGGAGTAGCTCTAACCTTAAGACGCTTGGGTCTCATTGTGACCACACTGCGCCTTGTGATGTGTTGGCGGGAGATGTCTCTCCCATCCTGGAAGAGAGGTTTTGTTGTTGTTTCAGATTTAGCTACTCAGGACGAAGTGTCCATGTAGCACGGGCTATGGTGAGCCCGTAATTGAGTTTGGTTATACATGATAACCTTTTTCCTGTGATATTTGGGGCTAAGTTTAAAATGGAGGAAGGGATTTCTCCTTTTCCCTGCTTATTTATCGCTTCTGTTTAGTGCACTGGTTTTAATCTTGTTTTATTAACATTATCTTGGTGGTGGATGTAGATGCAGAATGCTCACTAATGAGTCCCATTCCTCAACGCTTTTCTAATCATTGTAGTCGCGGTGGAATGTGCATCTAATGCAGCTGCTGTCGTTGGATTAATGTTGAGTTTGATGCGCAGGGGTTCAGTAGCTTCACATTCCAGTAAGTAGTGCAACAGTGGCGCCTCTGCTTCAGTTTCACAGATGTACACTCTTTAACTATTGGGTTCATTACCTCCCAGCAGCACTTGTAACCAAGTCTGAGTCTGTGTATGGCTACTGCAATGTCTCTGGATATCTTTTTGCCAGGCTTGAAAGAGGAGTAACCAGTGGCTTGTTCGTACCATATCGCAGTGGATCTTCCTTCCGCTACTTTGGCTCTGTGGCGACTTTTGATAGTTGAGAATATTTTCTTCTTGATTTGCTCCTTTATCTGTGAGAAACTTGGAGGTATTTGAACCTGTACAACAGGTAGAGCAGGGCAGTTTTTGCTAGTGAGTCTGCCTTTTCATTACCATCTATGCCAATGTGACTTGGTATCCAATTTAGGTGATTGACAGCCCTCGATTATGGGCTTCTTTTCCTATATGTTGAATTTCTGTGAGGAGTTGTATATTATCGCTGTGCTGACTGGATAACAATGCCTGGAGCGAAGATTTAGAGTCTGTATGAACGATGACATCATGTAAATTATTCTCAATTGTATAGTTTATTGCCTCCTTCAGGGCATATAATTCTGTTTGCAATGTTGCACCCACTATTCATGCTCCAGTAAGCTTCATGGTTGGTAGTTTAACTGCTGCCCCAGCAGAGCCTTTTTCTTGATCAACTGATCCGTCGTGAAGATGTGAGTCGTTATAGGTCTAGAGATGTTTCCATTTGTTGTTCTATTACTTCCTTGAGCCTCTGCGGGTCACATGCTGATCTTTTAACTGGTAATCTTTCAATGATTATCTTTAGATTCGATTTCTCCCATGGAGGAGGCTTTCGAAAGTGTTGATATGGTCTATCTTCCCCTTTGTTTTTAATGATCCATTTCAGGTCCATTTTCTCTAAAATTTGACCACATTATCCATCCACGAGCTTGTTCTATGCTGTAGGTTTTTCTGAAAGGATCTTGTATGCTGTCTTTGATTGAAGTCTGGCGGTTGTTTCCAGTAAGTTTTCCTATTAAGGTGACTATCCTTTGTTTCATCCTGTTTTCTAATGCTGGTAAATTTGTTCCCATTCTAAGGTTCTCTCTCCGCGTCCATATAGGTGCTCCCAGCGTTGTTCTCAGAGCATCATTTTTGAGACACTTCCAGTTTCTCCCATTCGTTTTCACTGAGGGATGTAAGAGCAGGAGCAGCATAGACGATGAGTGACCTAACTGCTTGAACGTAGTACATTTTTGAGTACTGGTAAGATGCACCCTCTCTAAGACTGGTCGAGATAGCGCAAAGCTGAGTTTCTGGCTTTTCAGCGTTGCCGAAGATATTCATTTCTTGAGTGAATTTCAACTGGTTGTCTATTATGACTCCTAGGTATTAAAAGAGGTAACCCACTCATTTCTTGTCCTTGTATTGCCAGTCTGATGTCTTGAGTTCTCATTTTAACGGCCATTGCTTTTGTTTTATTGCTGTTTATTTTCACTGCTATGCGTTCCGCTTCCCTGCTGATAATATCTAGGCATTTTTGTGCATGGTTTCTTGCACCTTTGCCATTGATGATGACCACAAAGTCGTCTGCATAGTTAAGAAGTTTGGCTTTTGGTAGCTTGAGCTTCATGAATTGTTCCATGAGACAGTTGAAGAGAAGGGGCTTAGTATTCCTCCCTGCAGAGGTCCATTTTCCAGCTCTTTGAGGTCGATGTTTTTCCTTGGAATTTGACTTTAGCTTCTCGGTTAAGCAGGCTTCCTTTGGCAAAAGCAAGAGCGTGTCCTTTGATTTCCTTCAACAAGCAGCACAGTGTAGCTGGAGCACTGGCTAACTCGAAGGCTTTTTCAAGGTCTAGAAAAATAAGGATTCCAGGTTTGTCATTGATTTTATCCAGGAGGGAGGTAAGGCATTCTGTGTTCCAACCCTTTTCTGTAAGCAAACATATTTTGGTGTAGTGGATTGGCTTTCCATTCAATTCGATTAAGGGCCATTCTTTCTGCAGTTTTGGCCAGACAGCTTGTTAATGAGATGGTCTTGGATTTCCTGGGTCTTAGGTTTGGAAGGGAACTATAATGCACTGTTCCAAGAGAGTGGTCGGGTTCTTGTCACCCATACTCTGATGATGAGGTTCAAGAAGGCTTCTTCACCCTTTTCTCCTAGCTTGGCTAGCATGTTGTAAGTGATTTTGTCCTCGCTTGGAGCTGTATTTTTAGTTTTCTTTGTAGCACTTCTGAGTTCTTTCAGATTGAAAGTTGGTCTAGTTCGTCAGGTAAGGCTAAAGCATCATCTATTTTTTTCCATCTTGCTGCTTGAAGTCTTTGTTGGTGAGTCAGAGTTGCTTGAGGAAGTTGAGTGGAACTGGCTCTTGAAGCAAATAGATTTGCTAACCTTTCTTCTTGTTGCTCTGGATGAACATGATGCGGCGGAGCAGGAGGCGATTTTCCTTTGGCCTTGTTGATCTACCTCCAGATGTCACCCAAGGATGTATGCTGATTTAGCTTGGCACACCACTCGAGCCATTTTTCTTATCTGATTTTTGCTGTTTCTTCGTGCACATGATCTGGACAGCCTAAGAAGTACTAGATTAGCTTCGGTTCTATCTCTTCTGAAATTCTTGTCGTGCACGATTTAGTCTGTTATGAAGCTCTTTGATCCTATCACAGTAATACCAATGGTCCTTGTGTTGTGGGTAATGTTTTTCCTCTTGGGGATGGCGTGATTTGCTGCTCTATGTATTGCATTTACTAAATCTTTTTCCATTTCTTCGGTGTTGTCAGGAGGAGTGTAGTTTTGGTGCCAAGTTTCGAGAGCTTCCTGAAACTTCGTCCAATCTGCCTTGATAAAGTCCCATCCGGGCTCAGGAGCTGGAGGTCTAGGAGGTAGTGCTATATTAATAATTGTTTTTGTAGCAAAGTGGTCACTGATCAGAACATGATCCACTGACCAATGACACAACTCATAAATACTGGTGGAAACAAACGAGAGAGGAAGGTACAGGCAAATATATAAGACAAGAGAGTGAGATGAGAGGTGAGGAGCAGGTAAGAAAAAGGTAAGAATAGGATGACTGTAAGAATAGGTAGAATGTAAGAATAGAATGAATGTAATAATAAGGAAAATATAGGATGAATATAATAAGGAAATAATAGGATGAATGTTAGAATAAGGAAATAATTGGATGAATGAAAGAATAGGGAAATATTAGGATGAATGTAAGAAATAAGGAAAGAATAGGATGAATGTAAAAATAAGAAAAGAATAAGATGAATGTAAGAAAAGGATGGAGAAATGTTGTTAATGGGAAATGGAGAAACGTCGTCTCTTCTCAATCTTGTGATGTGTAGTTTGGTCATCATTGTCTGCATATGACTTTCATCTATATTTTGCACATAAATAATGTGTTATTTTAAAAACTTTTATCAATTGTAAATATAAAATGATATACGAATAAAGTTTTGATTTGATATGATAGCACAAATGCTATGTTTACTGGTAACGTTTCCTATCTTCTGGACTAATAAAGTATTATTAGATTATGTTAGGTGAAGTTAAGTTAGGTTTGGCTTGGTTATAGGTACTATAGTTAGATAAGACATTCAAAATTAGATAGATTTTAAAAATTATGCTGTATTTGCGAACCGCATAATCAAGTTTCTTTATAAGGCTTCGTTATTAATATTCAAATAACCCAGCACCACAAGAGTATGTATCCACATAACCCAGCACCACAGGAGTATGTATCCACATAACCCAGCATCACAAGAGTATGTATCCACATAACCCAGCACCACAAGAGTATGTATCCACATAACCCAGCACCACAAGAGTATGTATCCACATAAACCAGCACCACAAGAGTATGTATCCACATAACCCAGCACCACAAGAGTATGTATCCACATAACCCAGCACCACAGTAGTATGTATCCACATAAACCAGCACCACAAGAGTATGTATCCACATAACCCAGCACCACAAGAGTATGTATCCACATAACCCAGCACCACAGTAGTATGTATCCACATAACGCAGCACCACAGGAGTATGTATCCACATAACCCAGCACCACAGGAGTATGTATCCACATAACGCAGCACCACAGTAGTATGTATCCACATAACACAGCACCACAGTAGTATGTATCTACATAACTCAGCACCACAGGAGTATGTATCCACATAACCCAGCACCACAAGAGTATGTATCCACATAACCCAGCACCACAAGAGCATGTATCCACATAACCCAGCACCATAGGAGTATGTATCCGAGGGGCACCTCGATAAGACTCAAAGACATAATGTCCGAAAATGACGACACAGTCAAAAAGATTATCTTTACACAGTCACTGTAAAGCTTTAGAGATGATACATCTGAGCGAACGACAGTCATACATTAGTCAAGAGTAACGCTCAGCACAGGAGACCACCCAGACCGTTCTCTTGAATTGCCACAACGACTCAAAAATGATTTACTAAACTGCCCGAACCTAAACTAACCGAGGACCAACGTACAGAAAATGGCACAGCCGGTTAATTTGCCGAGCCGCTATGATTTTCAATACATCATATTTTGGCTTTTTGGGATTTATACGTCAAATTGGGATGTACTATTCGCGAGAACAAGTTGATTAAACACCAAGATACTGAAGGTTTACCCAGTATATAAACAATTATCCATAGTAAAGTAAATAAAGCCATCAACCAGGCAAGTCGATGTGTTCGAGCCGATGTGAATCTGCTTGAACTGGTCTACTCAGCAACCCGTTCTCATAAACGAAAGCCAAAGTCCATTCCATGTACCCGCCAGATATCATGTTTATAGATGAAAAAACGTTTACAAATGACTCACAACTGATTTCGATCGAACACTTCCGGAACAAGTGCTTCACTGACGAATTTTGCTCGAACCTCAACGCTGTAAATGCTTCACCCACGTACTACAGATATAAATAATCGCCAACAGAACCTAAACACCTAACCTATGCCTATATATGCACAATATGCTAATATATTTTAACATTAAATTCCGTTTTGAATGAACAGCAAGTAAAAATTTACGAATGCGTCTGTGGTGTCGACCACTGGATGTAATGGACTTGAGTGGAGGACAGAGATGGTAATACAAATATACACAGGACTCCTGGTTCAACCTTGACGCCGAGCGGACGTCTGGATACCTCTTCCGCCTGGGACCCGCCGGATCACGTCCTGTTTTTGCGTTTTGGCTTTGCTACTGCCATTTGGCATCCCTCTTCAACGGTCCAATTGTACGACGCCTGGCGCACATATCGCCTTGGGTCACGGGATTGTTGATATATTTTTTTGGGCGTGTTCTGGCTGGTTCTCTCGGCGGTGTGACGGTGTTCGGGGGCCGGCTTGGCCGAGAGGTGCCAGGGGTTGGCGGGTCTTGATGGGTTTCTAGTGTGCCCTAAGCCGAAGGTGGGCGGCCGGCTTCTGCTCTGCCGGAGGACACTGGATGACTTTTTGCGTTTTAGTTGGGGGCCGAGTTTTGGTTTTGCTACCTGGTGTTCTTTGTGTGGGCCGGGGCCGGTGCTTGTCACCCTGAGGGACTCTTGGGACTCCCCAATCATCTGCCTGACTGTGCGTTTATTTGCCGTATTGCATATTAGTTTCTAGTGATTGGCGTCCCTCGTTTCGCGTTTTGGCTTGGCGTTTCACCTTTCCTGGCTTCGCGATTCACACTTAACGGATAGGCCGGGGCGCATCCGATCCCACGATCGTCGTCGCCCCTAAATCAACAACAACAACATATATACGCAAACAGAACTTAAACACCTAACCCAGTCTAGGAGGTTTGGTGGAAGGATTAAAGAGCATTTGGTTATTGTTGATGAGGACAGTATACGATACATTCATGGAACTGCTTCTTGCAAGGTTGGAGTTCGTTCCCTTGATATTCCAAGTGGTCGAGAGTCGTTCCTTTTCTTTTCAAATCCCAACTCCTTGCCTGCCCTCATATGACTTCCAAGTTGTATATAGTTATATTGAATAGATTCCTTAAGTTAGCCCTGACTGTGACAGAGTCTCTCGCATTGGACAAACCCCAACGACCTGTGTCTCAATCAACTGATTAGCATTTGAGATAGTATTTTACATTTTTTGCTAAAATTTAAATGTCTTTAAAGAAACTGTATTTTCAATATGTTTTTACAAGAATTAGTTTTGTGCAATCAACAATAATAAATATTTTTGTGTTATACATTTTTCTTACTGGTTATTTAGAAAAGACACAAAACCTCGAAAGTTTAATGTAAACTAAATTAAAAAACGTTTATTAAAGTGCTCAGTGCTAATAAGTAAACGAAGTATTAATCTTTTTTTGGAGGGTGGGGGGGGGGGCGATTATATTGTATTTTATCATTATTTTCAATGATGTAATTTAATTAAAAGAAGCTCTCCCATTTTTATCTTATAGAGTATTGTGTGCTTGTCTGTCCAAGCTTGGAGGACAGACGTTTGAGGTTCGCTTTACCCAACTTTACAGGGGGAATCGTCTGAAATACAATATAACCATAGGCTAGTCGGAGTCGCCAGAATTCAAGAAGGAACACTGTGCCAGGGTTATTCTCTGACCCCATATATGATTTTTTACACTGCCTGCCAGCAACACCTAGCAAAATATTTTGAAAACACAATTCAAAGCAAAGTTTCTCTTATAGAATATACACAATTATTCAATGATCTTAGCAAAATTAACATAAATTTCCTACTATTCAATCTTAAGTCGATGTACCATAAAATACCTAACATCAACATGTACCTCTCACCCACCCTGCCAGGGAAAACCGAAGACCATCTGATAGATTAGAAAGGAGAACTATTCTGTTCTATGTATATGTCACTAATTATAAAGACATGCTGACACATGTTCTTATTGTGTTACTAGTTACATTGTAGGAGACACATAGAGATAGATAAAGAGAGAAGGAGAGAGATAAATATATTATCCCAAGAGTCATCAGGTCTGTGACACTGAATACTGCATGAAAATTATTGCTAGAACAGACAGAAAATGACTTAGATAAATTATTATATTTCAGTTTAAGAAGAGATTGAGACCCTACTTGTTGTCCGGGAGGTTGAGGACTTGACCCACGACCTTCTGAGTCTCCGAGGCCCATTGGCTGCTGGAGAGGATGTCCAGACCTATGTCCGTGGGCGTGGCCAAACACACCTACAGAAACAAATATCATGTATTGTAAGCAAATAAATAAGTTGGTAGAAGAAATTAACAATGAGCAATATGTCAATATTTTGATAACGTAGGTTCTCTTAGTTCCTGAGTGGCAGAGGCAGCAACTGTTCCCAAAAATATCTTGAAAATTTCTAAGGTGCCTTCGTTTTACAAACATTTGTTTTACACCATAAGCGTTTTGATTTGCTATTGATCAATCGCTTCCTGGCGTGGAGACCAGAGGCTACTATTAGTGCTTTTAAATGACCCAACCAATGATAATCACTAAAGATCCATCATTCCGCACCGTTGACGGCAATGGTCAGAGTAAGTTAACCAACTAATGCTAATATTTGGCTTACAGGTCCTAGAGCAGTGTTTTACTTCCCTACAGGAAAGTTGTCACCAGGAACAGTGTACGAACCTGTGACTCCATGTGGAAGTGGTACTGACTGTCGTGGCTCACGGAGCCCTCGATGATGTTGCTGGAGGCAGCAAAACCAGCTAGAGAGAGAGAGAGAGAGAGAGAGGGCATTATTTGTGTGTGAGCTTGTCTCCTTATATATATAGTGATAGTATAATCACCTAACATCCATACCTCACAGTTAGCACATTGGGCCCTCACCTTGCACATCTCCCTGCTCGATGGGTGGATACTGGTCTGGAGGGAGAGGCAGCTTCAGAGCTTCCTTAATGGTAAGCACAGGAGGCTGGATATCGTCATAGGTGACCTTCATGGCACTCAGGCCAGCAGAGGCGGCTCCACGGTCAGTGGCCACCAGGACCCCCAGGGGCTGCCCATAGTACAAAGCCCGCTCCTCGGGGAACAGCTGATGTAAACAGACGGGTGCCATTGCTAGAGTAGCTTGTATTTTTCAACGTTTATTTTGTGGGATAATTAATTTAAATTTGTTGTTTATCCTACGTAATTTAAGTAACTGTTACAGCGGTTTTCCCAGCTACTGAATGATAAACAATGTCTCCTTATGGCCCGCCCCCAGTCCAGTCTACAGCTGTATAATACACTAATCTTTGATGGCAAGTTATCGAAATCATCATTAAAAGCAACAGTAAGATAAAGAACACTAAAATAAAAGGAACCACAAGATAAAAACACAAAACTATTATTACACTTTAAGAAAAACATTACAGCCATACGGGAGATTTTTACTGGGTAAATCAAAACTGTGGCAAACAATTCCCAGACCCAATTTACAGGATTGCTTGAGTGATAAACACTGATAATAGAGCCGACAGCTGCACCTTAGTTTCAACAATTAAATGTTCTGTGTTAAATATGTGAGACTATAGTAGCACTTCATAAAACTCTATTATCCTAAATTAATCACCGTTCAAACCCTTATCACTATTTGTAACTTAACTGAGGATACTAATTAACAATACTACTAATGACAATGTACCTAATAAGGACAGTTATGTTGTATATTTATGATACAATTAGATATGATGAGCCAACAACACGTTATAAAATGATGAAACGACGAAGTCTCGTTCCGTTGTGGACCATTATAAAATCGTGTAATGGAAGAGAAGATGGATTCATTGATGAAGAATAAGCCACCCAAGAGGTGGCATGGTCATGATTAGGCATTCTACCACTCACCTTCGGAAGAAGGTAAGTAGTAGATTTTTTAGAGTGAATGTGATCTTTGGTTGTGAAAGGCTACACTGTGCTGAGCGTGCATTTAAATCGTCAGTCGTTATTATGTGGCTGGAGTTTGCCGACCTGGCCGGCAGGGGTGCTCCAGCGTGTCTACCTGACCTGCCAATTGATGCCTGTAGTTGCGTGAGGGAGGATGCTGTTTGGCATGTCGGCGCCATGGGGACCCCCCCCCCCCCTTCACCCTGTTCGCCAGACGGATATCGTTGGTTTGGAGTTATCAGAACGTGCTTCATACCTGGCTCTTGAGGTTGTAGTTTTGGACATGTTACGTGTTCGTGTGGACGAGGTGTACAGGCTCCAGCTCCTGACGACCCACCAAGCACTAGTGAAGTTTAACTCCCCAGCGTGTACAAGGAGTTCCTAGCCCGCTACAATGGACGAACATTGACCCTCCCTGGGGACGGCGGTACGGTCGCCATTTCCGACCGCTGCTGCTCTGTTACCTATGTGGCATTGCATAGCGTGCCCTTCAAGTTTTCGGAGGCCCTGCTTCGGTGATACTTTGGCCAATATAGTACGGTGGTATCCCTCAGTATGAACTCTGTCTCCTTCGGCAGGTCGCATGGGGTCTCCTGTGATACACGGACTCTCGCCTTGAGACTCAAGTCCCCAGTTCCCTCCACAGTTACCTTGCTGGGATACACTCTGCGGGCATTCTCTGCAGGGCAGTCCCGCTCCTGTTTTCGTTGTGGCCTTGAGGGAAACCTGGCAGCCGCTTACACTGGGGTCGCTGCTGCACCTGTTAATCTGTTCCGGAAGATGAAGTTCCCCGTTGGTGGCGCAGGACCTGTCGCCTTGTGATGGAGTTGGTGGGGAGGTTCCCCTGCCGCCTGCTGACCCAGTGCTGGTTCTGAGTTCCTCGGCTGCTGGCCCGGTATGTGTGGATGGTGGTGCAGTTCCGCCCCCGCAGTCTGTCTCTTCGCTTCCGACGGCTTCTGCATCTGTTTCTGCCTCTGCGCCTCTGTCGCCTTCGATGTCCCTGCAGGCTCCCTCACCTGTGTTGATCCCTTCCCCTCCTCCGCCCATGCCTGTACTTTCTTCTGTCTCCTCTGTGGATGGCAGTCTCGTTCTCCGTGTCATTGAGGCTGACATTCTGCGGGGTCGTGCTCCCCCGGTTGTGGGGCAGCCTGCCGCCGTTTCTTCTTGGGTGCCTCCTGCAGAGGGTGACAGCTCCGATAACCAACGGCCTGTCCCCAAGCGTTCACGTGCGAATATGGGTGCTTCGCCTCCTCGTACATGGGCAGAGGAATGTGAGGATGCAGCGTGTGTTGATATTCCTTCTGCGAGCTGTTCCTCTGTGGAGTGCGAGGATGGTGTGTCTGGTGCTGGTGTGGTTCCGGTGGATGGTGTGGGCCCTGGTGCGGCTCCTGCTGAAAGGTGGGGGCCAGTGTGGCTCTTGATTCGAGTGCGTCGCCCGCGTCGAATAATTCCGGTTCCTCGTGGGGAGTGAATTCCCCTTGCGAGGTTGGAGGTGCCCGTGGCGACCTGGTGGTGGTGCTGAAGAAAACTGCTCAGTCTGAGGGTTCCGTGTCCCCTCCCCTGTCTCCTGTTTCGGCGACAACGGTTTTGCTGCCCCTCACATCTATAGTCATTTCTTCTGTGTCTCCTGCTTTGTCGGAGGCGGTGTTGCCGCCTCGGCAGCCTCCACCCGCTGTTCCGGTATCACCTGCTTCCACGGCGGCGGTGTTCCTGCCTCACCTGACTAGTTCTTCGTCTTAGTGTCCTCTGGTTGGAGGCGGTCGCTTCCGCTGGATTTGGTGGTCCCTGAGTATATGACGTACCCAGGGAGCCTTGTGGGGGGGGCCGTTCCCCTACCGAACAGGAGTATTTAATATGGGAGGCTTATAAGCGGAAGTATCCATTCTTCTTGCGGTTATCTTGAGATGATTTCGAGGCTTTAGTGTACCTGCGGCCAAGTCCTCGACCAGGCCTCCACCCCCAGGAAGCAGCCCCTGACAGCTGACTAACTCCCAGGTACCTATTTACTGCTAGGTAACAGGGGCATCAGGGTGAAAAACTCTGCCCATCGTTTCTCGCCGACTCCCGGGATCGAACCCGGGACCATAGGATCACGCGTCCAGTGTTCTGTCCGCTCAGCCACCGGCTCCCTAAAAAGAAGGAAGCTTTGACCATTAACATAGAATTTGATCTGGTGACCGTGTGGACACCGGGTCTGACCTCCCAGTCTGACAACGACGCTTCAATTGTGAACTTCCATCGTGGTAGTTCCCTGAGAAATATCCTCCTAAATGATTACTGTGTGTTGTGGTGTTGCTTGCGCATGGGTGCGTGGTTGTAGGGTGTGGTTGCATGTGTGTGTCTGGGTGGGGCAGGTTTTGTTTTCCGGTTCCTGCGTGTTCCGGTTTTTTGTTTGTGGGTTTGCTTGTGTGGGGTTTGCGTATGTGTCTGTGTGTCCGTGTCTTTCTGTATATGTTCTGTGTGGTTGGGTGTGGTTTTAAACTTCTGGCTCTGTGTCTTATACGTGGCTGGTTGTACTGTTGTGTTGCTGTACTTGTGTGTTTGGTGTGGTGATAGTTTATATTATGTACTTGTGTCCTTACGGCCTTCTGGTCGTTTGCATGTGTCTTTTTGTACTTTTTGTACTTACGGTTCCCTGTGTGGTTCTGTTTTCTGTTATTAATGTTTTGTGTTTCTTGTACTGGTTATGTGTCCTGTTCTGGTTGTTGAAGTGTGCAAGGCTTTTGGTGATGGTGTTTTTTATGTAATCCAGGCTGGGTTGGATTCTTTTGTGGATCACTGGATGACGAGTTACCAATCTAGCAGTTTCATCGACATTCTCACTGAATGGGATTCCATCATGGGATGGGAGACAGTTTAGAGTTATGTTGAATCCTTTGCTTTTAGCTACTGGTCCTAGATACAAAATTGTGGTTATTATTTCCACGATGTCTTTCCATTTTTTTTTTCAAATATTTCAAGTGCAGCTTTTGAGTCTGTATGTATGATTGTGGTTTTAGTGTTTCGTGCAATTACATATCCGAATGCCTGTTGTAAGGCAAACAGCTCAGTTTGTGTTGATGATACTGGTCCTCCCAGTCTCTAATAGGCCGGTGCGCTGTCCGTGCAAAGAGCAGCTCCTACACTCGAATATTCTGTGTCCACCGATCAGTCTGTAAAGATGAGAGTGGCTCTTGCTATTGCAATGCTGCTCATTTGCTTTTCTATGATGCACCTTAGGACTGTCGGATCGTAGGCAGAGTTTTTATTTGGAAGACCTTTTATTACTATTTTGAAGGTAGGCTCCTCCCACGGTGGGGAACAAGTGTAGTTTGGGTGTTGATGATCACCTCCTCTATCAAGCAACATGCCTTTCAATTGTAGTCTGTTTAAGATTTCTCCCGCCCTGGCAGCCCAAGAATTTTTCATTGTTTTGTTAAGGACAACACAAAGGCCTGTCGTACTGTTACTGGAATAGAGGAAATAATTATCTTACTGATAATTGTAATCATTCTTTGATATATTCATTATTCAAGAAAGGGCAAATCCGTTTTGTCTTAGGGTTTCAAGTCTGGATTGTTTTGGGTTACTTCAAGCATTTTCCAGTGTTGTTGTGATAGGCTTGTGAGTGCATTTGCTGCATAGTTGATCACTGATATGACTACCTGTGCATAATATGTGTGAAGGAGCTGTAGTGAGCCCGTAATTGAGTTGGGTTATTCGTGATAACCTTGTTACTGGGATATTTGGGTTAAAGTTTTAAATGCAGGTGGGATTTCTTCCTTTTTCCCTGTTTCTTTTCGCTTCTGTGTTAGTGCACTGTTTTAATCTTGTTTTAATAACATTAACTTAGTGGCGGATATAGATGTACTGTGTTCACTAGTGTGTCCCATTCTTCTACTTCTTTTCTAATCATTGTAGTCGCTGTAGATTTGGCATCTAATGCACCTGCTCTTGTTGGATTAATGTTGGGTTTGATGCACAGGGCTGCAGTTGCTTCACATTCCAGTAAGTAGTGCAATAGTGCCGTCTCTGCATCTGTTCCACATATATGACACTCTTTAACTATTGGGGTTTATTACCTCCCAGCAGCACTTGTTACCAAGTCTGAGTCTGTGTATGGCTATGGCAATAACTCTGGATATCTTTTTGCCAGGCTTGAAAGAGTAGTACCTAGTGGCTTGTTCGTACCATATTGCAGAGGCTCCTCCTTTCGCTACTTCGGCTCTGTGGCGACTTTTGATAGTTTGGAGTATTTTCTTCTTGAGTTGTTCTTTAATCTGTGAAAAACTTGGAGGCATTTTAACCTGTACAACAGGTAAAGCATTGGCCGTTTTTGCTAGTGAGTCTGCCTTTTCATTACCATCTATGCCAATATCACCTAGCATCCAATTTAGGGTGACTGGCAACCCTAGATTGTGTGCTTCTTTTTCCATATGTAGGATTTCTGTAATGAGTTGTATATTAGTTCAGTGCTGGCTGGATAACAATGCCTAGAGCGAAGATTTAGAGTCGGTATGAATGATGACATCATGTAAATTATTCTCAGTTGCATAATTTATGGCCTCCTTCAGGGGAGGATAATTTTGCTTGCAATGTTGAGTACCCACTATTAATGTTAGTGTAAACTGCTGCCCCAGCAGAATCTCTTTCTTGGCCAACTGATCTATCTGTGAAGATGTGAGTGGTTGTCGGTCTTGAGATGGTTTCCATTTTTTGTTCTATGACTGCTTTGAGCCTCTGCGAGTCACATGCTGATTTTTTAACTGGTAATCTTTCAATGATTATCTTTAGACTCGATTCTTCCCATGGAGGAGGCTGCCGAAATCTTCTCCTTTGTTTTTAATGTTCCGCTTCAAGTCCACTTTCTCTAGAAACTTGACCAGATTATCCGTTCATGCACTTATTCTATATTGAAGGTTTCTGTGAAGCAATTTGTGTATGCTGTCTTTGATTGACAGTTTGGCGGTGGCTACAAATATTTTTGCTGTTATGGTGGATATTCTTTGTTTGAACCTGTTTTCTAAGGTTGGTAAGCTGGTTTCCATTCTGAGATTCTCTCTAAGGGTCAACATAGGTGCTCCCAGCATTGTTCTGTTGGTATCATTTTGTAACACTTCCGGTTTCTCCCATTGGTTATCACTGAGGGATGTAGGAGCAGGAGCAGCATAGTCAATGAGTGACCTAACTGCTTGAACGTAGTACATTTTGAGTACTGGTAGAGATGCACCATCTCCAAGACTTGTCAGGGAGAGCAAAGCTGAGTTTCTGACTCTACAACGTTGCCAAAGATATTCACTTGCTTGAGTGACTTTAAACCTGGTTATGTCTTATGACTCCAGGGTATTGAAAAGCGGCAGTCCACTCAGTTTCTTGTCCTTGAATTGCGAGTGTGATATCTTGAGTTCTCATTTTAAAGGCCATTGTTTTGCTTTTACTGCTATTTATTTTCACTGCTATGCATTCCGCTTCCCTGCTGATAATGTCTAGGCATTTTTGTGTATGGTTCCTGGTGCCTTTGCCATTGATGATGACCACAAAGTCGTCTGCATAGTTAAACAGTTTGGCTTTTGGTAACTTGTGCTTCATGAATTGTTCCATGAGACAGTTGAAGAGGAAGGGAGTTAGTATTCTTACTTGCGGAGTCCCATTTTCCAGCCCCTTTGAGAAGGAAGCTGTTCCTTGGAATTTGACTTTAGCTTCTCTGCTAGGCAGACTTCCTTTACCAAAGGCAAGAACGTATCCTTTGATTTCCTTATCCAACCGGCAGCACAGTGTAGCTGGAGCATTGGCTAGCTCGAAGGCTTTTTCTAGGTCTAGAAAAATAAGGATTCCGGGTTTGTCATTGATATAATCCAGGCGGAGGTAAGGCATTCTGTGGTTCTCACACCATTTCTATAAGCAAACATATTTTGGTGTAGTGGATTGGCCTTCCATTCAATTCGATTAAGCGCCATTCTTTCCGCAGTTTTAGCTAGACAGCTTGTTAATGATATAGGTCTTTGATTTCCTGGGACTTTGGGTTTGGGAATTGAAACTATAATTATACTATTCCAAGAGAGTGGCCAAGTTCTTGTCACCCATACTCTGTTGATGAGGTTTAAGAAGGCATCTTCAACCTTTTCTCGAAGCTTGGCCAGCATGTTGTAAGTGATTTTGTCCTCACCTGGAGCTGTATTTTAAGTTTACTTTGTGTCTCTTATGAGTTCTTTCAGCTTGAAAGGTTGGTCTAGTTGAAGAGAGGGTGTTGTTTTAGATTCAGCTAAAACAACATCCTCTTTTCAACTAGGCCAACCTTCTAATCTGAAAGAACTGAAGAGAGGAAGGTATAGACAAATACATAAGGTAAGAGAGTGAGATGAGAGGTGAGGAGCAGGTAAAAGAAAAAGATACGAGTACGACGAAAGGTAGGAACACCTTTCGTCTTATTCTAAGAATAGGACAAAAGGCATTCATCCCCTTTATAGAATTCGGTGAATGTAAGAATGAGAAAGTAAGAATAAGAGGAAGATAAGAATAATAAAAGGGGTAAGACTAAGAGACACGGGTAAAGCTTAAGTCAGATCACGTTTGTTAAGAAAGTTGGATCCATTAAGTATATACTGTGATAGGGAAGAGTCAACAGCAACAAAGCCAGGACTGAGATTCATGTGGAGTAGGTTGTCTATCAGAGCCGACTCTAAAATACGGCGTCTGTGAAGTGTAGAGGTAGAAAAGATTCTTTAAGAAGACCAATCTATAGGATGATTAGAGACCCTAACATGACAGAGGAGAGCATTGATTTTCTCTGC
This sequence comes from Procambarus virginalis, assembly GCA_020271785.1. Classification (NCBI taxonomy): domain Eukaryota; kingdom Metazoa; phylum Arthropoda; class Malacostraca; order Decapoda; family Cambaridae; genus Procambarus; species Procambarus virginalis. The sequence continues at coordinate 2,342,972 of WNGS01052365.1, forward strand.
AAACTCTGCAGAACACTTTTTTTTACGTTTCTTAACTATTTCATTCCGTGTAGGGCCAATTTCGACAAAGTATTGGAGAGGACAAGACGAATAGGAAAGAGAGCATTTTCGACTTGATAATGGTCCAGGACGGACCACAACGTCGCCGTTTCTTTATTTTCTGATGTGTGGTTTTGGTCATCATATTTCCATTCAAGTTATTGTGGCTCATCGTCTGCATACAATTAAATGACTGTCCAACATGTCATGTTGTAACAGAGCGATGGGTCTGGTGGTGCTTGCCACCACCAGACACAAAAACGTGCTTCAGACCAAATGGGAATATCCTTAGACAATTAATTCCTAATTTTCTAACTCTCTCTTAGCTTACATCACTAACATTTACATGTCAATAACAACTCGGAACTCTTTAGAAACGATTATACAAGTTACATACAACTTCCTTATAATTACATCTCAGTCTCTGCATACTTGTATTACCCCTAAATAAGATTACATAGGCCTTGCTAGATTTGAAAATTGTATTAAATATTAATAACTAAATTTCCTTTGCAAAATATGAAAAGAATTCAAAATACTGTAGAATATATTTATATCATCTAAAAGAATAGCCAAGCCTGCTAATGTTAAGTACGGCTTTCTATCGTTAATTACTCTACTTCACAATTGAGTAATTGAGGCAAAATGCCTAAGCAAATTTAGTAGTATGCATATGCAAAATACTAGAAGTGCTTCTGGCTTGTTACCTCAATTCCATGTTTAATTAATCACCAGCTCTTTAGTATGCATTTTTTTTATAAATATATACACAAAATCTTACATTCTTATATATAGTTACTAGCACTCCTAGCGTTTCGGGCAGGTCCTTAATTTTAATTTTCCCTGGAATACGACCCGACAAATCGTTTAACTAGCAGGTACCCATTCACTGCTGGGTGAAAAGAGGCGTACAACTAAGGATTGGCGCCTAGTCAATCCACCCCGGCCAAATTGCTTGTGAAGCGCCGGACGAGTGTCACACCACAGCGCCACGGGGACTGGCAAATTAATATTTCCATTACCATTAGTGGTATTCTACTCTATATGAATAACTCATTATAGTTCAAATTAGTTTAAAGAATAGGTTGCTCAATAAGCATATATGTGTATGATATATCGTACTGGAAATTGAAAGATTTAGTACTTCAGAAATACTGGGCGAGTAAAGGAATGGTGTCTTATGGCTCATATTAAACACCTGCTGGTCAGCAACCATCACGTGCTGGCCAACAACCATCACGTGTTGGCCAGCAACCATCTTGTGCTGGCCAACAACCATCTTGTGCTGGCCAACAACCATCTTGTGATGGCCAACAACAATCTTGTGCTGGCCAACAACCATCACGTGCTGGCCAACAACCATCTTGTGCTGGCCAACAACCATCTTGTGCTGGCCAACAATCATCACGTGCTGGCCAACAACCATTTTGTGCTGGACAACAACCATCTTGTGCTGGCCAACAACCATCACGTGCTGGCCAGCAACTATCTTGTGCTGGACAACAACCATCACGTGCTGGCCAACAACCGTCACGTGCTGGCCAGCAACCATCTTGTGCTGGCCAACAACCATCACGTGCTGGCCAACAACCATCACGTGCTGGCCAACAACCATCTTGTGCTGGCCAACAACCATCTTGTGATGGCCAACAACAATCTTGTGCTGGCCAACAACCATCTTGTGCTGGCCAACAACCATCTTGTGCTGGCCAACAACCATCTTGTGATGGCCAACAACAATCTTGTGCTGGCCAACAACCATCACGTGCTGGCCAGCAACCATTTTGTGCTGGACAACAACCATCTTGTGCTGGCCAACAACCATCACGTGCTGGTCAGCAACCATCACGTGATGGCCAACAACCATCTTGTGCTGGCCAACAACCATCACGTGCTGGCCAGCAACCATCTTGTGCTGGCCAACAACCATCACGTGCTGGCCAACAACCATCACGTGCTGGCCAACAACCATCACGTGCTGGCCAACAACCATCACGTGCTGGCCAGCAACCATCTTGTGCTGGCCAACAACCATCACGTGCTGGCCAACAACCATCACGTGCTGGCCAACAACTATCACGTGCTGGCCAACAACCATCTCGTGTTGGACAACAATCATCTCGTGCTGGTCAACAACCATCACGTGCTGGCCAACAACCATCTCGTGCTGGTCAACAACCTCCTCGTGCTGGCCAACAACCACCTCGTGTTGGACAACAACCATCTCGTGCTGGCCAACAACCATCTTGTGATGGCCAACAACAATCTTGTGCTAGCCAACAACCATCACGTGCTGGCCAACAACCACCTCGTGCTGGCCAACAACCACCTCGTGCTGGCCAACAACCATCTTGTGATGGTCAACAACAATCTTGTGCTGGCCAACAACCATCACGTGCTGGCCAACAACCACCTCGTGCTGGCCAACAACCACCTCGTGCTGGCCAACAACTACCTCGTGCTGGCCAACAACCATCTTGTGCTGGCCAACAACCACCTCGTGCTGGCCAACAACCACCTCGTGCTGGCCAGCAACCACCTCGTGCTGGCCAACAACCATCACGTGCTGGCCAACAACCACCTCGTGCTGGCCAACAACCATCTTGTGCTGGCCAACAACCATCTTGTGCTGGCCAACAACCACCTCGTGCTGGCCAACAACCACCTCGTGCTGGCCAGCAACCATCTTGTGCTGGCCAACAACCATCTCGTGTTGGACAACAACCATCTCGTGTTGGACAACAACCACCTCGTGTTGGACAACAACCATCTCGTGTTGGACAACAACCATCTCGTGTTGGACAACAACCATCTCGTGTTGGACAACAACCATCTCGTGTTGGACAACAACCACCTCGTGCTGGACAACAACCATCTCGTGCTGGCCAACAACCATCTTGTGCTGGCCAACAACCATCTCGTGCTGGCCAACAACCATCTTGTGCTGGCCAACAACCACCTCGTGCTGGCCAACAACCACCTCGTGCTGGCCAGCAACCATCTTGTGCTGGCCAACAACCATCTCGTGTTGGACAACAACCATCTCGTGTTGGACAACAACCACCTCGTGTTGGACAACAACCATCTCGTGCTGGCCAACAACCATCTCGTGCTGGCCAACAACCATCTTGTGCTGGCCAACAACCATCTCGTGCTGGCCAACAACCATCTCGTGCTGGTCAACAACCATCTCGTGCTGGCCAACAACCATCTCGTGCTGGCCAACAACCATCTCGTGCTGGTCAACAACCATCTCGTGCTGGCCAACAACCATCTCGTGCTGGCCAACAACCATCACGTGCTGGCCAACAACCACCTCGTGCTGGCCAACAACCACCTCGTGCTGGCCAACAACCATCACGTGCTGGCCAACAACCATCTCGTGTTGGACAGCAACCATCTCGTGTTGGACAACAACCATCTCGTGTTGGACAACAACCACCTCGTGTTGGACAACAACCATCTCGTGTTGGACAACAACCACCTCGTGTTGGACAACAACCATCACGTGCTGGCCAACAACCACCTCGTGCTGGCCAACAACTACCTCGTGCTGGCCAACAACCATCTCTTGCTGGCCAACAACCATCTCGTGTTGGACAACAACCATCTCGTGTTGGACAACAACCATCTTGTGCTGGCCAACAACCACCTCGTGCTGGCCAACAACCATCTCGTGCTGGCCAACAACCATCTCGTGCTGGCCAACAACCATCTCGTGCTGGCCAACAACCATCTCGTGCTGGCCAACAGCCATCTCGTGCTGGCCAACAACCATCTCGTGCTGGCCAACAACCACCTCGTGCTGGCCAACAACCATCTCGTGCTGGCCAACAACCATCTCGTGCTGGCCAACAACCATCTCGTGCTGGCCAACAACCATCTCGTGCTGGCCAACAACCATCTCGTGCTTTCCAACAACCATCTCGTGCTGGTCAACAACCATCTCGTGCTGGCAACAACCATCTCGTGCTGGCCAACAACCATCTCGTGCTGGCCAACAACCATCTCGTGCTGGCCAACAAACATCTTGAGCTGGCCAACAACCATCTCGTGCTGGCCAACAACCATCACGTGCTGGTCAACAACCATCTCCTGCTGGCCAACAACCATCTCGTGCTGGCCAACAACCATTTCGTGCTGGACAACAACCATCTCGTGCTGGCCAACAACCATCTCGTGCTGGACAACATCCATCTCGTGCTGGCCAACAACCATCTCGTGCTGGCCAACAACCATCTCGTGCTGGTCAACAACCATCTCGTGCTGGCCAACAAACATCTTGAGCTGGTCAACAACCATCTCGTGCTGGCCAACAACCATCTCGTGCTGGCCAACAACCATCTCGTGCTGGCCAACAGACATCTTGAGCTGGCCAACAACCATCTCGTGCTGGCCAACAACCATCTCGTGCTGGCCAACAAACATCTTGAGCTGGCCAACAACCATCTCGTGCTGGCCTACAACCATCTCGTGCTGGCCAACAACCATCTCGTGCTGGTCAACACCCATCTTGAGCTGGACAACAACCATCATGTGTTGGCCAACAACCATCTCGTGCTGGACAACAACCATCTCGTGCTGGCCAACAACCACCTTTTGCTGGCCAACAACCATCTCGTGCTTGCCAACAACCACCTTGTGCTGGCCAACAACCACCTTTTGCTGGCCAACAACCATCACGTGCTGGCCAACAACCACCTCGTGCTGGCCAACAACCATCACGTGCTGGCTAACAACCATCACGTGCTGGCCAACAACCATCACGTGCTGGCCAACAACCACCTCGTGCTGGCCAACAACCACCTCGTGCTGGCTAACAACCATCACGTGCTGGCCAACAACCACCTCGTGCTGGCCAACAACCATCACGTGCTGGCCAACAACCATCACGTGCTGGCCAACAACCACCTTGTGCTGGCCAACAACCATCACGTGCTGGCCAACAACCATCACGTGCTGGCCAACAACCATCACGTGCTGGCCAACAACCATCACGTGCTGGCCAACAACCATCACGTGCTGGCCAACAACCATCACGTGTTGGCCAACAACCATCACGTGCTGGCCAACAACCATCACGTGCTGGCCAACAACCATCATGTGCTGGCCAACAACCATCACGTGCTGGCTAACAACCACCTCGTGCTGGCCAACAACCATCACGTGCTGGCCAACAACCACCTCGTGCTGGCCAACAACCACCTCGTGCTGGCTAACAACCACCTTGTGCTGGCCAACAACCATCACGTGCTGGCCAACAACCATCACGTGCTGGCCAACAACCACCTTGTGCTGGCCAACAACCATCACGTGCTGGCCAACAACCATCACGTGCTGATTCATGAAGAATAAACAAATATATTGTCAATAACGTCACCGATAGTTTGTATCTCATTATTAGGCTCGACGGATTTCTCACACGTGATGAGAAGACAACATAGACCGCGCGTTCAACCTACCGGCTCAGGCGAGGACCAAGCGAAGACCTTGATGTTGTTCTGGCCAGTGATGTCCGCCGCTCCCAGGAAGGCGAGCACGCCAGGCACCTCCTGCAAGATAAAGGTACACTGATCATCTGACGAGGAGATGCAGTCTCCTCCACGGTGACCTGCTCACCAGAGGGCCCCGGTGACTTGCTCACCAGAGGGCCCCGGTGACCTGCTCACCAGAGGGCCCCGGTGACTTGCTCACCAGAGGGACCCGGTGACCTGCTCACCAGAGGGCCCCGGTGACCTGCTCACCAGAGGGCCCCGGTGACCTGCTCACCAGAGGACCCTGGTGACCTGCTCACCAGAGGGCCCCGGTGACCTGCTCACCAGAGGGCCCTGGTGACCTGCTCACCAGAGGGCCCCGGTGACCTGCTCACCAGAGGGCCCCGGTGACCTGCTCACCAGAGGGCCACGGTGACCTGCTCACCAGAGGACCCTGGTGACCTGCTCACCAGAGGGCCCCGGTGACCTGCTCACCAGAGGGTCCCGGTGACCTGCTCACCAGAGGGCCCCAGTGACCTGCTCACCAGAGGGCCCCGGTGACCTGCTCACCAGAGGGCCCCGGTGACCTGCTCACCAGAGGGCCCCGGTGACCTGCTCACCAGAGGGCCCCGGTGACCTGCTCACCAGAGGGCCCCAGTGACCTGCTCACCAGAGGGCCCCGGTGACCTGCTCACCAGAGGGCCCCGGTGACCTGCTCACCAGAGGGCCCCGGTGACCTGCTCACCAGAGGGCCCCGGTGACCTGCTCACCAGAGGGCCCCAGTGACCTGCTCACCAGAGGGCCCCGGTGACCTGCTCACCAGAGGGCCCCGGTGACCTGCTCACCAGAGGGCCCCAGTGACCTGCTCACCAGAGGGCCCCGGTGACCTGCTCACCAGAGGGTCCCGGTGACCTGCTCACCAGAGGGCCACGGTGACCTGCTCACCAGAGGGCCCTGGTGACCTGCTCACCAGAGGGCCCCGTTGACCTGCTCACCAGAGGGCCCCGGTGACCTGCTCACCAGAGGGCCCTGGTGACCTGCTCACCAGAGGGCCCCGGTGACCTGCTCACCAGAGGGCCCCGGTGACCTGCTCACCAGAGGGTCCCGGTGACCTGCTCACCAGAGGGCCACGGTGACCTGCTCACCAGAGGGCCCTGGTGACCTGCTCACCAGAGGGCCCCGGTGACCTGCTCACCAGAGGGCCCCGGTGACCTGCTCACCAGTGCCCCGGAGTGTCCTTCGTACCACTAGTACAAAACACTTACCAGAGCCGCAGAAGCGTCGATACTGACGATACGAGCGTTGGCTTCAGTGGAGGTGACGAACATACCGACTGCCTCTCCAGGCTGTGTGGGAACAGTGGACACGTACTCGGCTTCCCCTGGCGGGCCAGACACGAACTTGTTACATAACACTTTCACGAAACGACTTCACTCTGTAAATTGTCTCAAAACTAATTAATAGATGAATCCTTCACCCTACAAACACACATTTACACACAGAAAGGCGGGGTCCAAGAGCTCATAGCTCGATTCTGCAGGCACAAATAATAAATAGTAAATACACGGAAACAAAACTCTGAGGACTCATAACAAATGCGATGTTTCCCCAGGACCACACTGAAATAAAGAGAGGGAAGGCAGGGGAGGAGGCGGAGTGGCCCGATCGGTGAGAAAGGAATGCAGTTTCAAGGAGATGGTTATCCCAGGCTGCGAGGGGTTCAGAGACTACATTACAGGCACTGTGACAATGGGAGGACCAAGAGTAGTAGTCGTAGTGATATATAACCCCCTGCTAATTAACAGAAGACCCAGGCAAGAGTATGACAGAAATAACATGGCAGTTAATGTAATTGAGATGGCAGCCTCTGTCGCCTATAGAAATTAATCTCGTGTGCTTATCATGGAAGATTTCAATAACATTTTGATAAACTGCGAAAACAAAGAACTGCATGGAGATGAAGAAACGTGGGGAGATAAGCTATTGGATGTGGCAACAAGAACCTTTTTATGCCAGCATGTCAGAGGATGATGGAAATAACGAACAGTTTATTCTCCTTTAGCTACTAAATATTAGCATTTACTAACATAACTAATACGTAGAATTTACAAAATTAATATTTCTATAGTAAGGCAATATTTTGGCAGATCCTTTCTAGTCCTCATGGTGCTGGGAAGCAGCGTCAAGCTGAAACATGAAATCCTCCACGTTTTGTTGGAAATATTATCGAATCCAGTAAATTGCTTTTTCTTTCTATGTATTATTCTTTATGAAAGCGTATAATTATATCGCGTACTTTTGCGTACTGAACTCGATCATTTAATCAGACTGATTACACCAGTAAATATTACTGCGACGTAAAATAAATACACGTCGACCCTTCTCGTTTAATCAGTGTTAATTGAACCTATTGCCTTGCGAGAAGAGGTATTATGATTTTATATATTTATCTGTGACATCAGTACTTGTTATGGTTCCTTACTTCTCTAATTAATTACTAGTAAATAAAATACTTTAAGCTCGAGATCACTTTGAGGTGTTCTGCGCATGCGTATCTGAGCAAGGGGGAAAGGAGGAGGGCGTCACTCTGCCATGTGCACTCACAGGCTTGTACCGTGGACGTCATTACAGAGAGAATAACGTGGTCAAGCAGGCAATACTAAAATGCTTTTAATTCTCGTGTCTAGGAGTTTATATTTATCCCGTAATCCGACCTACTGCATCAGCGAACGTCAGGGACCATCAACTACTACAATAAGCAGACACGATATCTGCGAGCGTAGTAAGTATATCAGTTCCTACGTTAGTTTTTTTTAGTGTACACACATAAACTAACGTGTAGGTTGCTCCTCGTCATATAGCAGGAAGACCACAAAAACCACGTTAGTTTTATCTCGTATTTATTTATTCCCGCTTTTTCTAATGAATAGTGGAATAATTTACTAGCCTAGGCATTTTCGACAATTTTATTGTGATTCCAGCGTGAATTGTGAGGACAAGCCGAGATAATGTTCCCCTCCATGCCATTACACAACCAATTGGGCTGGACGGGAGAGCGACGATCTCGCTTCATGCGGGTCGGCGTTCAATCCCCGACCGTCCAAGTAGTTGGCACCATTCCTTCCCCGCCGTCCTACCCCAAATCCTTATCCTGATCCCTTCCCCAGTGCTATATAGTCGAAATGGCTTGGCGATTTCCCCTGATAATTCCCTTCCACCTTCCCCTCCATGCGGTTTCCATTGCCCTGTGTTCTCAACAATAACCTTGGCAACGAGATTACGTCTTCGAGTATTTGAGCTGTGAAATGAACGTTGTGAAGTCTTCTTTACAGCCCTCATACTAATTTTTCGTAGATACTTTAGTCACATTCTTAATTGATTTATTTCCATGATTTATTACTTATACATGTGCTATTCATTTCTTATGCATGTATATAATATTTCAATGTGTAATTAGACAAATGTACATTCATTCATTTTCTAACTATTTACTTACTTCAGCGTAGAACCAGCGCTGAAATAATACTAGGGATATATTTATCTTTTAGTACGTAACCCTCCAGATTTATGTGTTAAGTCTACTCTTTAATTAGTTGTAACTACAGCTCATTTAATGCTCTTAATATTCTACTGAGTTAACCCAGGTCCATACGACACTGGTTCTTTGGACCATTTCACACTAATTTATTTTTCCTTCTTTTTATATAAAAGGAAGGGTGGTCCTTCCAAGCTAATGTTTGCATTTAATTTATATGATTATAATTAATATTGAGAGTTAGACTTTTCCCACAGGAGACCCACAAGAGTGAAAGGCAACGACGACACAGCTAAACTCCACACCGTGAATGACTGACATAAGGGAATTCGAAGCCCCCTTGAGAATGATCGATAACATTGTACTGATGTTTATGTGCCTAGTAGAAGTAGGGTTAACGTACTTATCGAAGGGGGCACAGACAACGAAAAGCTGGCATTCCGAAAGGGAAATTATTACAAGAAGATCAGAACATTCCTAACTGATATAAAATAGGAAACAGAGCTAAGAGGAAAGACGGCCCAGGACATGATGGACTACATCACCCAGAAGTGGAAGGAAGCAGCAGACAAGTTCGTACCAGTCCAAAATATGAAATAACGCAATGCAAATGAGGAATCCATTGTCTAATCAAGAATGTAACCTGTCAAAGCCACTAAGTACAAGGATAAGAAGAAGAAACTATAGAAATAACGACACGAGAGCAAAGAACCTGAGTGCCAGGAATAAGAACCTCAGGGTGAGAAGAGAGGCAGAAAGACAGTAGGAAAATGACCGCAAGTAAGTCAAAGACTCAGCATAAATTGTTGCACAGCCACATCAGAAGGAAAACAACAGAAGGAACCAGTAATGAAATTAAGGGTAGGATCAGACAAGTTCACTGCAATTGACAAGGAAGCATGCGAGAAAATCAATATGAAATTCGAAGACGCCGTCCCATTAAAGCAGGGAGATGTCCCTGAGATAAGAGAGGGAATATCCAACCAGACACCACAGAAGGAGTTTAAGATTAGCAGTGGGGAGATAAGGAAGCATTTGCTTCAGTTGGATGTGGCAAAGGCTATAGGCCCGGAAGGAATCTCACCATGGATACTAAAAGAAACAGCAGAAGTATTGTGCCTGCTGCTGTCGGTGGTCGGTACTGTCGGTGGTACGGTGCTGTCGGTACAAGTCACTGGTACCAGGTGAACTGCCAAAAACTTGAAAGACGGTTAATGTAGTCCTGATACACAAGAAGGGTGCCAGATAGAAGGCACTGAACTACAGGCCAGTGTCCCTAACTTGCACACCTTGCAAAGTGTCGGAGAACATTTTTTGCCAAAAATCTAATAGAAGATGTGGAGCGAAAGAATTTTGTGACACATCATCAGCATGAGTTCAGGGATTTCAGGGACACAGTACAGCACAGGAGACTGCTATTTAAACCTGAGAGGCAGGCGGGAGTAAGCGGGAAAGCTCTAGCTTGTGTAAAGAATTATTTAACAGGCAGGAACCAGAGAGTAACATTCAGGGGCGAGAAGTCAGACTGGCGAACCGTAACGAGTGGAGTACCTCAAGGATCGGTGCTGGGCTCAGTTCTATTTCTAATACACGTGAATGACATGTCTACAGGAATCGTGTCCTATAAGTCGATGTTCGCGGATGCCGCAAAATTATTGAGACGAGTTGCGTCAGATGAGGATTGTAGGATACTCCAAGAGGACTTGAACAAGTTGCAGAGATGGTCAGAGAAAGGGCTACTGGAGTTCAACACGAGCAAGTTTAAAGTTATGGATATAGGATCAGGTGACAAGAGACCTAAGTATCAGTATACAGTGAAGGGAAACTACCTTCCTGTAACGATTCGGGAAAGGAACGACGACTTGACGACTCTTAAAAAAAAAGTATGAGCAGAGGAATAAGATAGAGACAAAAAATACCCAGGTGGATTGACATAGTGGAAATATATGAAATGTTCACACTGAATACCAACAGAACAACCGAACATGGGACATGAATGAGTGGTGTCCATCCTCACTTATCATGTTGTCCCTCCCCCCTCTCTATGGTGTCCTTCCCCACTCACTATGGAGTCCCTCCCCACTCACTATGGAGTCCCTCCCCCTCTCTATGGTGTCCTTCCCACTCACTATGGAGTCCCTCCCCACTCACTATGGAGTCCCTCCCCACTCACTATGGAGTCCCTCCCCACTCACTATGGAGTCCCTGCCCACTCACTATGGAGTCCCTGCCCACTCACTATGGAGTCCCTCCCCACTCACTATGGAGTCCCTCCCCACTCACTATGGAGTCCCTGCCCACTCACTATGGAGTCCCTCCCCACTCACTATGGAGTCCCTCCCCACTCACTATGGAGTCCCTGCCCACTCACTATGGAGTCCCTGCCCACTCACAATGGAGTCCCTCCCCACTCACAATGGAGTCCCTCCTCACTCACAATGGAGTCCCTCCCCAATCACTTTGGAGTCTGTTATGACCCCATGAAGCCTGGGTGGAACGAGTCGACCACTGTGAGAGTTATTCTGCTTTCCGAACATGAGATCCTCCACACTCACCACTACACTGTATGTTAACCTCAAGACCCCCGCCACCCTCCACACTCACCACTACACTGTATGTTATTCTCCAGCCCCCCGCCACCCTCCACACTCACCACTACACTGAATGTTATTCTCCAGCCCCCGCCACCCTCCACACTCACCACTACACTGTATGTTAATCTCCAGCCCCCCCACCCTCCACACTCACCACTACACTGTATGTTATTCTCCAGCCCCCGCCACCCTCCACACTCACCACTACACTGTATGTTAATCTCCAGCCCCCGCCACCCTCCACACTCACCACTACACTGTATGTTAATCTTCAGCCCCCGGCCACCCTCCACACTCACCACTACACTGTATGTTAATCTCCAGCCCCCGGCCACCCTCCACACTCACCACTACACTGTATGTTAATCTCCAGCACCCGGCCACCCTCCACACTCACCACTACACTGTATGTTAATCTCCAGCCCCCGCCACCCCTCCACACTCACCACTACACTGTATGTTAATCTCCAGCCCCCGCCACCCTCCACACTCACCACTACACTGAATGTTAATCTCCAGCCACCGGCACCCTCCACACTCACCACTACACTGTATGTTAATCTCCAGCCCCCCGCCACCTCCACACTCACCACTACACTGTATGTTAACCTCAAGACCCCCCCACCCTCCACACTCACCACTACACTGTATGTTAATCTCCAGCCCCCCGCCACCCTCCACACTCACCACTACACTGAATGTTAATCTCCAGCCACCGGCCACCCTCCACACTCACCACTACACTGTATGTAATCTCCAGCCCCCCGCCACCTCCACACTCACCACTACACTGAATGTTATTCTCCAGCCCCCGCCACCCTCCACACTCACCACTACACTGTATGTTATTCTCCAGCCCCCCGCCACCCTCCACACTCCCACTACACTGAATGTTATTCTCCAGCCCCGCCACCCTCCACACTCACCACTACACTGAATGTTATTCTCCAGCCCCCCGCCACCCTCCACACTCACCACTACACTGAATGTTATTCTCCAGCCCCCCGCCACCCTCCACACTCACCACTACACTGAATGTTATTCTCCAGCCCCCCCGCCACCCTCCACACTCACCACTACACTGAATGTTAATCTCCAGCCCCCCGCCACCCTCCACACTCACTAGAACACTGTATGTTAATCTCCAGCCCCCCCGCCACCCTCCACACTCACCACTACACTGAATGTTAATCTTCAGCCCCCCGCCACCCTCCACACTCACTAGAACACTGTATGTTAATCTCCAGCCCCCGGCCACCCTCCACACTCACCACTACACTGTATGTTAATCTCCAGCCCCCCGCCACCCTCCACACTCACCACTACACTGTATGTTAATCTCCAGCCCCCCGCCACCCTCCACACTCACCACTACACTGTATGTTAATCTCCAGCCCCCCGCCACCCTCCACACTCACCACTACACTGGATCTTGGCCTCGAGCTTGGGGACGGCCTCGGCCAGGGCCAGACGTCAGAGTTCGGGTCAAAGATTTGTTGTCCGCTGGAGAGCGTCGCTGGAGGACGGTGGCGCCGCTGGCCACACTCGCTCCCGCTGCTGCTCCAATTATTCCCAGCACAGTCTGTTGGAGAGTCACCAGGTATGAGGGTCAGGAGTTATGAGGGAGGGTCGGGAGGTATGAGGGAGGGTCGGGAGGTATGAGGGAGGGTCGGGAGTTATGAGGGAGGGTCGGGAGGTATGAGGGAGGGTCGGGAGTTATGAGGGAAGGGTCGGGAGGTATGAGGGAGGGGTCGGGAGGTATGAGGAAAGGTTTGGGAGGTATGAGGGAGGGTCAGGAGTTATGAGGGAAGGGTTGGAAGGTATGAGGGAAGGGTCGGGAGTATGAGGGAGGGTCGGTAGGTATGAGGTGGGGTCGTGAGGTATGAGGGAAGGTCGGGAGGTATGAGGGAGGGTCAGGAGTTTATGAGGGAAGGGTCGGGAGGTATGAGGGAGGGTTGGGAGGTATGAGGGAGGGGTCGGAAGTTATGAGGGAAGGGTCGGGAGGTATGAGGGGGGGTCGGGAGGTATGAGGGAGGGTTAGGAGGTATGAGGGAGGGTCAGGAGTTATGAGGGAAGGGTCGGGAGGTATGAGGGAGGGTCAGGAGTTATGAGGGAAGGGTCGGGAGGTATGAGGGAGGGTTGGGAGGTATGAGGGAGGGGTCGGGAGGTATGAGGAGGGGTCGGGAGGTATGAGGGAAGGGTCGGGAGGTATGAGGGAGGGTTGGGAGGTATGAGGGAGGGTCAGGAGTTATGAGGGAAGGGTCGGGAGTGTGAGGGAGGGTCAGAAGTTATGAGGGAGGGGTCGGGAGGTATGAGGGGGGTTGGGAGGTATGAGGGAGGGGTCGGGAGGTATGAGGGAGGGTTGGGATGTATGAGGGAGGATTGGGAGGTATGAGGAGGGGTCGGGAGTATGAGGGAGGGTTGGGATGTATGAGGGAGGATTGGGAGGTATGAGGGAGGGGTCGGGAGGTATGAGGGAGGTTGGGAGGTAGAGGAGGGGTCGGGAGGTATGAGGGAAGGGTCGGAAGGTATGAGGGAGGGTTGGGAGGTATGAGGGAGGGTCGGGAGTTATGAGGGATGGGTCGGAGGTATGAGGGAGGGTCGGGAGGTATGAGGAAGGGTCGGGAGGTATGAGGGAGGGTTGGGAGGTATGAGGGAGGGTCAGGAGTTATGAGGGAAGGGTCGGGAGGTATGAGGGAGGGGTCGGAGGTATGAGGGTAGGGTCGGGAGGTATGAGGGAGGGTGGGAGGTATGAGGGAGGGTCGGGAGGTATGAGGTAGGGTCAGGAGTTATGAGGGAGGGTCGGGAGGTATGAGGGAGGGGTCGGGAGGTATGAGGAGGG